>CM042145.1:62282900-62365400 GCA_023376005.1 Doryteuthis pealeii | reverse complement strand
TTAGACTTTCTAATTTAATACGATATTTCATTACATTAAAACTTAAATACTTGCACCCGGAGGGTGCATATATTTGCTAGTACTAATAATCTCATGTTGGTTCATGTCTGGCTCAATATATGCATTTTGATTGGCATTTTAAGCAATGAGAAATTCCTTTTTTGTACTGTATGGATGGTTGGAATTTTAGTTTAGATAACATCAAATGAATATGAGTTTATGATATATGGATGTCTTAAACACATTCTGTGCATTCATACAGGTAGGATAATTCAACAATAATTAATTTTTCCATAGTTCACATAGTTCAACAGCACTTTCACATTTTTCAGGTAAGACTAGAATACAAAGGTGGTATATATGTAGCTCAGCAGAGGGGATGTCCATAGTGTTGTAGATCACATGACCATTTTAATAAAAGTATATGCTCATTATTACTAGGAACAATATGCTGGCATCAAAACTCACTTGGAATATATATATATATATATATATATATATATATATAAAAGTAATTGGTAATTTGCTTGAAGCATTGTTAAGTATGTTATAAAATAATAAAATTCGAAGGCAATACAATGCGTAAAAAATAAAGACAAAAAGATGTTTTATATGTCTAATCGATTTCAAAGCAAAGCTTTATCATCAGAGTTTTTTTTTTTTTTTTTTTTTCTGAAATAAAACTCTGATGATAAAGCTTTGCTTTGAAATCGATTAGACATATAAAACATCTTTTTGTCTTTATTTTTTACGCATTGTATTGCCTTCGAATTTTATTATTTTATATATATATATATATATATATATATATATATATATATATATAATGAATAGTGAATGAAAAAATGAGAAAAGTTTTTGCATGGAAAGGCGCTCAATGCTAATAAAGCAGAGCAGATTTATAATCAATGGTAATATTATGGGTTTACACTCATAACTTAAAGTTTCATGGTAATCCAATCATCAGATGGGTTCAATGGTTGAGATGTTAAAAACCAGTCGTGAAATGGTTGAGATATTAAAAACCAGTCTTTTATATATATATATATATATGTATATTTTGTAGATAATATGGGTGGTATATTTTTAAGCAGATAGTGCTCAATATCATTGAATGGGCATTTATATTTGAGTTTAGTTAGTGTGGGAATGAAGTCTACACCTGGTTACTGACAGTTTCTCAGCTATGCGATATTCAGACCAGAAATCTTCTCTTTTTTGCCTTTATTTATTTTGTAGTTCCTAGCAATCAGAATTTTGCTATTAAGAAAGAAAGAAAAAGAAAAGTCATTCAAGCTCTTATTAGAAAAGATGTAACAGTTCTTTCTGTTTGTACCCTCAAGTCAGCTGTCAGTATACAGCAGAAGGGGGGAGGGGGTCTTTTGAAACTTATCCCATGTTGATTTGATCAGCTAATGAGGGAGTGCTTGTTTATTCATCAGCAGGAGAGAAAAGGGATTAAGTGTATTATACACCCACAAAATAAGCTGTTCGAAAAGGTTTATACAGACAGGTTTGGTTGGTTGGTTGGTCGGTTGGTTGGTTAGATTTTATGACATGTCAACCCTTGTTGGGTTATTTTATGCTAAAGACATTTTGTTTTATTCATTCTTGATGGATATTCAATTTTTTTTCATTTAAACACAATTTTTTAAAACTCATTTTTTCTATTCAACCTATACATGGGATCCTAGGTACGACCACTCCTGATCAGAGTGGATCTGGGAGTAATGACAATGAAGGACTACCCTGCATCCTTCAGAGCTGTAGAATTGGAACTTCACCATTAGATGCTGTTTAATGTCATACCCAGAATGCTAAAAATCCTCAGCCACTGCCTTCTAGCACATATAAGATAAAAAGGGTTGGGGGTTTGCCATAAGAGCAATAGGGTTCGGACTATCATATAGGTGCTTCAAACTCAATTTTTTAACACATTTTATTTCTATTTAACCCATTGATGGGACCCTAACAGGTATTACCACTCCAGGTCAGAGTGAACCTTGGGGTAATGGTGATCAAGGAGTCCTCCACATTCCCCAGAGCTCCAGAGTGCTAGGGTTTGGTGTGACCAGCCAACTGATCATAAGGTGGCCTCACTGACCGCTTGTTTAGCCTAAGGGCCAAAGTGAAGAGTATATGAAAGTGGAATGTTGCATGTCATAAACTGCTCAGCCACCAGGATCCCATCCTTAAGCATAACGGGTCAACAGGTGGCACCATTGGGGGGATTTTCCCCCTGTTGTTTTATTTTACTTAATTTTTTTTTTTTCAAACTTAATTTTTTTAAAAACTTTTTTTTCTATTTAACCCATTGCCCCAACCCTATTGCCCTTATGGCAAACCCCCAATCCTTTTTATCATATGGGTGCTAGAAGGCAGTGGTTGAGGGTCATAATGTCCTGGGTATGATGTTAAACTCTAACTGAAGATGAAGTTCCAATTCTGGAGCTCTGGGGAATGTGGAGCACCCTTTCATCACCATTACTCCCTGATCCACTCTGATTTGGAGTGGTAGTACCTGTATAGTATATGAAATTTATATGCAAATGTAACAATTATTATGGTCCAGAGGTTGTATAAACTAAAAGCTGTAATACATTTCCATGAATAGATCTGCTTTTATAATTTTGTCTTTGTAGCAATGCTGACCGAATCTAACAAATAACAATAACCCGTTTGAGAATCTGAATCAAGGAAACACTTGATGTGACAGCTGGATGTCTTCAATGAATGAATATGAAGTATAACTGTTTATAATAAGGCTTCAAAGGTCAGATCTGGGTCAACAATAATTCTATATAGGGTTTTAATCAACAAAGACTTTTTCAATGGAATAGGAATAAATTAAGGGAAATGTCAAGGTGAATTCTTGTCCTAGACTTAAAACAATAAAATCAGACAATTCTCTGCTCATAAAATAACCAATACAAATTGTTGCGACATTAGAAATCAATACTGACATGTAATTGTTGACAATTTACTACATTCTGAAATTGGTACAGGTAGAAAAGGACTTTTATATAATTGATATATTAATTGAGTACACCTTAGTACATTCTGAAATTGGTGATTGAGTACACCTTAGTACATTCTGAAATTGGTACAGGTAAAAAGGGTTTTATATAATTGATATATTAATTGAGTACACCTTAGTACATTCTGAAATTGGTACAGGTAGAAAAGGCTTTTATATAATTGATATATTAATTGAGTACACCTTAGTACATTCTGAAATTGGTACAGGTAGAAAAGGCTTTTATATAATTGATATATTAATTGAGTACACCTTAGTACATTCTGAAATTGGTACAGGTAGAAAAGGACTTTTATATAATTGATATTAATTGAGTACACCTTAGTACATTCTGAAATTGTACAGGTAGAAAAGGACTTTTATATAATTGATATATTAATTGAGTACACCTTAGTACATTCTGAAAATTGGTACAGGTAGAAAAGGACTTTTATATAATTGATATATTAATTGAGTACACCTTAGTACATTCTGAAATTGGTACAGGTAAAAGGGCTTTTATATAATTGATATATTAATTGAGTACACCTTAGTACATTCTGAAATTGGTACAGGTAGAAAAGGGCTTTATATAATTGATATATTAATTGAGTACACCTTAGTACATTCTGAAATTGGTACAGGTAGAAAAGGACTTTTATATAATTGATATATTAATTGAGTACACCTTAGTACATTCTGAAATTAGTACAGGTAGAAAAGGACTTTTATATAATTGATATATTAATTGAGTACACCTTAGTACATCCTAAAATTGGTACAGGTAGAAAAGGACTTTTATATAATTGATATATTGATTAAGTACACCTTAGTACATTCTGAAATTGGTACAGGTAAAAAAGGCTTTTATATAATTGATGATTTAATTGAGTACACCCTGTAATTTCTGAAATAAATACAGGTAGAAAAAGGCCTTTATATATTTGATATTTTAATTGAGTACACCTTAGTACATTCTGAAATTGGTACAAGTATAAACACCCTGGCGCAACACCATGAAGCCAATAGGTCCAGAAGAAAGCAGCGGCAACAAAGCACCGGCACATCAACATCTTCAGGGACAGCCTTCACATGCGACATCTGTGGTCGAGAATGTTTTTCAAACATTGGACTTCACAGTCACAGGAGGTACTGTAACTTCAGGGGCACAAGAAATATATTATAGTCTTCCGAGACTGCAATGCCAATGAATGACAGGTAGAAAATCTTTTATATAATTGATATATTAATAGAGTATACCTTGTACATTCTGAAATGGGTACAGGTAGAAAATAATCTTATAGAAATTACTGCCTAGGTATGTGAATTGTTTCACCTAATTTAAGAGTTTACCATTGAGTGTGGAGATGTCTCGTTCATTTTTAAAACACATGAATTCATCCAATGTTCTCTTCTGCCTTTTCTAGGCTGTGTAACAAATACAAATCATTCAAATTATCCAATGAATATTCCGCCCTGTCGGCTGGGGCGTTAGAATGCACCGACTGCACCTCTGCAGAGGGGTAAGACTCCCCCAATGGGGCCACCTGTTGGCCATGGGTGGCGACCCATGATGCTTAAGGATGGAGCCCAGGTGGATGAGCAGTTCATGACATGCAATACTCCACTTTGGCCCTATCTTGGGCTAGGCGGGCGGTCGGAGAGGCCCCCTCTGATTAATCGGCTGGTCACGTCAAGCCCTAGCACGTATATGATTTTCCCAACCCTATTGCCCTTATGGCAAGCCCCAACTCCTTTTTATCATATGGGTACTAGAAGGCGGTGGCTGCGGGTCTACATGTTCTGGGAATGACGTTAAACTCTATCTGATGGTGAGGTTCCAGTTTTAGAGGTTTGAGGAATGTGGAGCACCCCTTCATCACCATTGCTCCCAGGTCCACTCTGACCTGGAGTGGTAGTACCTGTTAGGGTCCCATCTATGGGTTAAATAGAAAAACATGAGTTTATAAAAAAATTCTATTATCCATTAAGAATTGATTTATTTCAAAACTTTATCGGCATTAAATGACCCACTGAGGTTGATATGCCATAAAACAAAACAAACCAACCAATGAATATTAGAAACAAAAGGAAAGAATTGTTTATTTATTTGGCTTATGTGCTCAAAACCAGTCAATCAACTCTTTCTATGATTATTTCCATTGACTGATTTGTTGAATATGTGGGAGGATCTTTTTTTTTTTTAACGTGGGCAGAATTTTTCATCTAACTCATGAAAGAGAAAACATCCAAGGAAAAATCATTTGAAAAAAGAAATGAAAATTCTGCTTACTTACCATACGAGTAAAACAAGACATTTTACTTTTAATCTTTATCTAAGAGTTTGGGACCATTTTTTTCTTTGAACACACCCATAGATTTAACATCATAGTATATACCTACTTATCTACCTCTGGGTATAAGGTGTATGTCACATTTAACATTATGTATGTTACATATTCATAAAATAGCAAAGAAAGAAAGAAAGAAAGAAAGAAAGAAAGAAAAAAGATCTTCCTTTTGATCTTCCCCAATGAAGCTTGAGCACACAATAAATGATAAAGTAAAAATTGTGCAACCCAACAATGTGAAATTTCAAAGCAAAAAAAAAGAGGAATTACTTCTATGAAAAATATCTTATTATAATGAAGGTTCAGTGTCAATCTGTCTGTAACCAAAACTACTAAAAATATTATTATAAATGAGCAAATACTAGTTTATGTTGTTTCCTTTATCAGTTTGATTTGTCCTTAAAGAGGATTTACTTAGTTGGTTGGCTGGTTGGTTTTTACAACATGTCAACCCTATTTTATGCTGAAGACATTTTTGCTTTATTCATTCTTGATGGGTCCTCAATTTAAAAAAACAAAAACATTTTTGTTAACTCATCTTTTTTATTTAACCCATAGATGGGACCCTAACAGGTACTACCACTCTGGGTCAAAGTAGATAACCAATAATGGTTATGAAAGGGTACTCCACATTCCCCAGAGCTCAAGAATTGGAACTTCACCATCAGATTGAGTTTAACGTCATACCCAATACTAAGACCCTCAGCTACCGCCTTCTAGCTCATATATAATAAAAAGGGTTGGAGCTTCCCATAAAGGCAATAGGGTTGGAACAATCATATAGGTGCTAGGGCTTGATGTGACCAGCCAATTAATCAGAGAGGGGAGTTACTTGGTAGTGTCCTTCTAATTTCTAAATGAAATAAAACAGATAATGTTGTGTTACATGGTACTGTTACATCTATGTATCTCAGTTATGAAGCAGTCAGTGTAACTGCGACTAGTCTGTGTGGAAAGAAAATGTGTTGCTTCTTTAACCAGCAGTAATAATCTAACCGTAGGGTTGGTATATGGGCTCTGATTTTTTAGTCTCCTTACTCATTTCCACTTAGGGTCTCATAGACTGCAGTAAATTAAGGGCTCAGTAGCAATTGATAAATGGGATTTATAAAATCAACTAAATTATTCTAAGACTAGATATTGTGGTGGTAGTTAAATTGGTAAATAAAAATAACTATATAAAAATAAAGTATAGCTAACAGGTAAATTTTGTGACTGTTACAGTCAGCTTTGTGATTTTAAAATTCACATGTATCATACATCAAAATGAAGCTGGTCCTCTGTGGGCCACATCCCTACTTCTCCACATAGTCTCCATTTCTCTCAATAGCAATGTTCCACCTTCGAATGAGAGCATGTATTCCTGCAGCGTAAAATTCTGTTGACTGTTCTTTGAGCCACTTCTTCACTATAAATTTCATTTCCTCATCAGTGGAATAATGTTTGGCTCTCAAACCCTTGTTTATGGGGTCAAAAAGAGGCAAACATTATTCCAGTGACAAGAAGTGAAATCTGTAGTGAAGAAGTGGCTCAAAGAACAGTCAACAGAATTTTACGGGACAGGGATACATGCTCTCAATCGAAGGTGGAACATTGAGAGAAATGTTCCTGTGTTGGTAATTATACCTGTCCTAAACAAAATGGCATTACTTTTTGACAAACCCTCCTATTTATAAAGCTACTGCTGCTGCTGCTGCTGATGATGATGATGATGAAGCAAATCAAAGTCAATGAAAAGTGCAGAGGTGTTGAGGTTTATTAGCAGCAAGTAAACACTCTCTTTCTCTCTCTCTCTCTCTCTCTCTCTCTCTCTCTCTCTCTCTCTCTCTCTCTGAGCCGCTCATCTTACCCTGGTACCTTAAACATCCACTTGAACTTCCTACTTACCAGACAATTATTGCTGTATAAACACAGAGTGACATACACACACACACACACCCACACCCACAGAGCTACACACACCCACACCCACAGAGCTACACACACCCACACCCACAGAGCTACACACACTCACACACACATACACACACACAAACACACAACACACACACATAGCTACACACACACATACACACACACACACACACACACACACAGAGCTACACACATACACACACACACACACACACACAGCTACACACACTCACACACACGTGTCAGAGATATTTAACAGACTTACTGCTCACGTGACTTTCGGAAACATTTTTTCATGCTCAGAATTGCGGAGACATGGAATAAACTGCCCGCGTCTGTTGTAGGCTGCCGGAGCACTGAATCTTTCAAAGCCTCCATGCTTCCTGTAGTCCGCCGACACTATACCTGATGCCACTCTCCACATACATATGCACACATGCGCACACATACATGCATATTACTACTGTAAACTGTTCATGTTCCTGACACTACATTATTCTGTGTACTTGACATGAGACTTTGATGAGTTGTGGTGCACCTGAGCACTGTACACAATAAATTTCATTATTATTTTTATTATTTTTAACACTTCAAGTACTCCCTGTTTCATTCAAACATTCGCAAACCAAACAAATTTACAAAAACTTTAAGGGTTTGATTGATTACTACAGGGGCCGGGTTAGTTCAGACGGTAGAGCGTTCGGCTAGAAACCACAAGGTTCCTAGTTCGATACCGGTCCTTGTCAACTCAGCATATGAGTAGCACAGGGATCCGTGTGGTAAAGTAAGGAGCTGTTGGTATGTGTGATGCTCCACCTCAAACGCCAAACCAATCTCCTTCATCTAGCGCTATTGAAAAGGGGATAGACTCCCTCGCTGACTGGCTGATACCGACTTTAGGCTGCCCAGTCGACTTTACTTTTTTTACTTATTTGCTTAACAGCATATGAAATCTTTATGGGCTATTTATTGTGGAAATTTGTTTAAGAAAAGAAGAGTAAAGTAAGAGACATTGTTTCTCCTTTATCTGTGCCCATGTCATGTCAATTTCCAAATGGAACAAATATTGTCTTCTTATTTGTACCAAGTTTAGCTCAGTCGGTAGAGCACCTGCCTAGGAATCTGAAGGTTCCTCGTTTGATACCAGTTCATGTCAACTCAGCACAGATTGGGTAATCTGATCTGTGCAATAAAGTGTGGAGCTGATGGTAGGTGTGGCACTCAACCTCAGCAAAAACACTCTCCCTGGTCTAGCGCTAGCGAAAAGGGGATAGACTCCCTCAACAATAGGCCACTTCTCCAACCTTACTTTACTTTTTATTTGTACCATGTTCTTTTCAGAAAATTTTTTTTTAGAAATATAGAAAGTGGAAGTGCATAGTGCAATGGTTATTGTCGGAGGAAATTGACTCGACAATCCGAGTTCAAAACCTCGAAAAGGATGTTTGCATTTCAATTAGTGCTAATACCCAAAGGTGTACATCCAGCTATGGGTAAACACTAGAGCAGTCTGGGCTCTGTAACCTTGGCATGGCAACAGGGCTAGGAGAAGGAAACCTCTGAATTCATACCTGTTAACCTCTGCTTAAAAATTGACTTTGTGTTACATCATGCATGAGTGGAAAGATTGTTAAATACATGTATATATTAATACTCTTGTTCCTTAATCTTCCAACCATTATCATCTTGCAATACCATCTGATTAAATATGAGACCGTCCAAATCATCCAAGATGAAATGCAAATATGTAAATCCTGATTATCTGATGTTGCTTATCAGTCAAATTCTTATTTCTTATGAGTGTTGTTACCTCAGATAAATAATGGACCATTTTGTTTTTATTTTAAACAAAGAAAGGGAAGAAAAAGAACATGCTACACAGAAAAATATAATAAGAAAAAAAAAAGAAAGAAAGAAAGAGAGTAGGAGAAAGATAGAGAGAGTGGGTGAGTGCATGGAAGCGATAACAATCTGTTTCAATTGAAATAATGAAAAGATGAAAAGAAGTAAAGAAAAAAAATAGTGAGAGAGAGTTAAATCAAGATGATTATACTTTTTAAATATTGAACTATTTAGCAATAGCTCTTAAGTAAACATATCAAATGTAATAATTAAATTATCATACAGTGGTATATCCACAGGTCCTGCTAGTATATAAAAATATGTTAAAGAAATTTGAAGTTATCTTTTTAATTTGCATGTTGCTTTTAATTTGAGTGTAACTAAAAATTGTTAATTCTAAGAAATAGGAAGATAAACATGCTATACATTCTTGTAATTGAAATTTTTCTGTTAAGAAAATAAATGGTTTTATTATGAGATCTGATGGTTCTTTGTCTTTGAAACTTCAAGTTAGCTCACTATGAGTCTATAATCTTGTGGAGACGAAGTCTTTGGAAATTTACACCCTGCTGATTGGATCGTTTAATAAGGGAGTGCTTGTTTATTTATCAGCAGGGAGCAAAGGGTTTAACTTTACATCCACACAAATGAGCTAGTTTTAGAAATATGAATATATCAAGACTACTCTAAAAAAAATTGGACCATAACATTATTCTAAACAAATTGGACTATAACACTACTCTCAAAACTGGGACCAAAGCATGGACCACGATATTACTCTAAAAAAAATGGACCATAACATTAATCTCAAAAATGGGACCACAACACAACTCTAAAAAATTGGACCACGACATTACCCTAAAAAAATTGGACCATAACATTACTCTAAAAAATTGGATCACGACATTACTCTAAAAAATTGGACCACAACATTACTCTAAAAAAATTGGACCATAACATTACTCTAAAAAATTGGACCACGACAATACTCTAAAAAATTGAACTATAACATTACTCTGAAAAATTGAACCATAACATTACTCTGAAAAATGGGATTACAACTTATTATTTTCCGAACAGAAGATTGAAGCAAGGATACAGCTCCCACTATCAACAGCAGTGAAAGGTGAAGATGAAGACTTTGCAAAAATCAATGATATCAAAAAAGTGATGCCACAACTGTACCTATTTACCTTTTTGTTATTAAAATAAACATATTTGCAATTGCAGATCTTGCAATTCCCTAAAACATAAATTATAAATCTTTCATCTTTGCTTGTACCATTATTATGCCTGACTTTCCTTTGTTTTTATTTTGCTTTAAATGTGTTTTTAAAAGCAAACAATTATCTTTATTCAAAAGTTGTATCTTTATCATATGTATCAATGCAAGGGTTCTAGATATTTATAACTGGCAAAATGATATTAAAAGTCAACGGGGCGGCCTAAAGTCGGTATCAGCCAGTCAGTGAGGGAGTCTATCCCCTTTTCAATAGTGCTAGACCAAGGAGATTGTATTTTAGCATCTGAGGTGGAGCGCCACACCTACTATCAGCTCCTTACTCTACCGCATAGATCCTGTGCTACTCATACGCTGAGTTGGCGAGGACCGGTATCGAACTAGGAACCTTGTGGTTTCTAGCTGAACGCTCAACCGACTGAGCTATCCCGGCCCCTAAAAGATGCTAATTTTTAGTAAAAGTGTAGAATCTCTCTCTCTCAAGTGACTGACACTTTATAAGATATAATATTTGAAATCTGACTTTTACCGTAACATACATATGAATCAATTACATTTAAGAAAATTATGTTGACAAACTGCTATAAGTCAACAGCTAACCCGGCCCCATATTTTTTTGATGAGCCTTGATGTGAATAATTTTAATTTTTCCAACTATTGTTCACATCTTTATTGTGGCATGTATAAACACAACGTTTTGGCTGCAGTATCTTCCGACCATCCTCAGGTGTTCCCTGTCTATCCGAGCATAGCAATGACCCAACCTGGGAAGGCAACTCCCAACTCCTTTTTATCATGGGTGCTAGAAGGCGGTGGCTGCGGGTCTACATGTCCTGGGAATGACGTTAAACTCTATCTGATGGTGAGGTTCCAGTTTTGGAGGTTTGGGGAATGTGGAGCACCCCATTCATCACCATTGGTCCCTGGTCCACTCTGACCCGGAGTGGTAGTACCTGTTAGGGTCCCATCTATGGGTTAAATAGAAAAATGTATTTATAAAAAAATTGTATCATCCATTAAGAATTGATTTATTTCAAAATTTTATCGGCATTAAATGACCCACTGAGGTTGATATGCCGTAAAAAAAACAAACCAAACCAAACCAACCTGGGAAATCATTTTTCATAGTTTCATCCGGACATAAATACATCCATTCATACATACATACACACACACACCAATTGTCTTTTATATATGTATAGATAGATAATCTTGTTTAGTAGTTTTTAAGCTACTTCAATATAACACAGGTGTAGGTCTCCATTTTTCTTACTGTTTATCAAATGAACCAAAGTAGGACATGTGAAAAGAATTTTCTCCCTATTAAAGGACAATAGTAACAATCTAATCTGGTTAAACAGGTTGAAGAAAAAGGTAAATAGTTTGATGTGATCATTCTATTGGCCAACTCTTTATTTTATGAGAGACTTTTTTTTCTTCTAGTAATGATGTGCATTAGAATGTATATAGGTAGGTTAATAGAAGCAGAGAGGAAATAGATTTGTATTCAGTGTTATAATTATTTCTCTCTCTCTCTCTCTCTCTCTCTCTCTCTCTCTCTCTCTCTCTCTCTCTCTCTTGTAACTATATCACATTCAGGAGCCATGATATTTCCTTTAAGTTTCCCTGGGGATTCTAATAAAGGTTCTTTTGAAGTTTTTTTTTATACATTTCTATTAATAATGGAGATTAGGTCTTTATTTGTCTGTAACTAAAACTATGTCACTGCTTACATCACAATTACCAAAATCATCAATACATAGAACAATTAATATTAATAAGATATTACTACCTAGGTAGTAATATCTCATCCACAGAGAGCAATATTAATACACAAATAGGAAAGGTATGGTTGGCCACAAACAAATTATCAGTCATATGGAAATCTGATTTCACTGACAAGCTAAAACGACAATTCTTCCAGGCTGTAGTTATATCAGTATTGCTGTATGGCTGCACCACCTGGGCCCTAACAAAGTGCCTTGAGAATAAGCTAGATGGGACCTGCACAAGAATGCTGCGTGCAGTCTTGAACAAGTCTGGAAACAGCACCCCACAAGGAAGCAGCTGTATGGCCACTTGCCCCCGATCTCCCAAATCATACGAGTAAGACGGACTAGGCATGCGGGACACTGCTGGAGAAGCAAGGACGAGCTCATAAGCGACATACTCCTGTGGAAGCCAACACATGGGCATGCTAATGTGGGCTGCCCAGCTAGGACCTACATTGACCAACTGTGTGAGGATGCTGGATGCTGCGCAGAAGAAACCCCCCAGGGGTGATGAATGATAGGGAAGGTTGGCAAGAGACTGTCATGGATATCCATGCTACTCACACGACATGAAGATGATGATGATGATGAATATTAATAAAATAAATAAAAGTTGTTTCTTATCATTCAAAGTTTGACTTCTTTCCATTTAATAAATAAACTATATATTATTTAGATAAATAAACTATAAAATTAATTAAAAATGACTTTCGGAAACATTTTTTCACACTCAGAGTTGCTGAGGCATGGAATAAGCTGCCTGCATCCGTTGTGGGCTGCTGAACCACTGCATCTTTCAAAGCCTCCATGTATCCTGTAGTCCACCAGCACTATACTTTATACTCCGATCCACACACATATGCATGCATGCACTCACATACATGTATATTATTACTGTATGCTCTTCATGTTCTTGACACTAATACATTATTCTGTGTACTAGACATGAGACTTGATGTTGTAGTGCACCTAAGCACTGTACACAATAAATTTCATTTTAAAAAAATGTATTACTTAAATAGAAAAAATTATTTGTAAACAATTTTTAACATTATTTTTACTCTTCCAAGAAGATAACTAAAAGCTTACAAATAAATAGATACCTACGATTTTGTGTAAAATTTATGTGTAAAATACTCAAAATAATTATTTGATTAATAATTAATAGATGCATGCAACATTTTATTTGAGTGGGACAGAAGTTTTCATTTCAAATTGTTTATCTTTTTACTTATTTAATAAATTTGACAATTTTACTTACATATGGTACAAATTCTCTGACATTGAATTTTTAACTCCCATCCTCTCAAACAATATCTTTCAAAAATTAATTTTTACACCGCCCAGAGGGCGTTTTTTTAAATTTTGCTAGCTATTATAATGGAGATTCAGTGTCTGTCTGTAATTGAAACTACATCACTGCTTACATCACAAAACCCTTAGGAAATCCATAAGTTTATCAATGAGTATTTAATTTATAGTCAAAATCATACGTAGAATAAATCTTAGTATTATTCGTATTATTCAGACTATTGTCCTCATCTTCATTGTTATCTATACAATGTTTCGGCCGATTTGCCCTCCAGCCTTCTTCAGGTATTTCTTGTCGGACTTGGGAATCTTCTCGGACTCGGGAACCTTCCTGTTGTAATTGGGAACCTTCTTGTCGTAATCGGGAGCCATCACGGAACTTTGAACCTAACCCTTTATTCAGTCCATGGGGGAATCCTGTTCTCATTCCAATCAGACACATAGCCTAATGGATAAAGGAGGTAGGTTAAGACAGTTCTAAGTGACAGTTATCTCTAAACTGCAGGTTCAATCCTAGTCAGGGGCAGCAGTAACATAGAATAATAATTAACACAACTTAACACCTGTACCCCAGCTATGGTTATCGGAATGAGAACAGGATACGTCTGTGGACTGAATAAAGGGTTAGAGTCAAAGTTCCGTGATGGCTCCCGATTACGACAAGAAGGTTCCCAATTACGACAAGAAGATTGCCGAGTCTGAGAAGGTTCCAAGAAGAAATACCTGAAGAAGGCAGGAGGGCACATAGGCTGAAACGTTGTACAGATAACAATGAAGATGAAGACAATAGTCCGAATAATACAAATAATACTAATCATCAAGCCTCATCTCAAAAATTCAGAGAAATAGAATAAATCTTATTTATTAATAAATGCTCTATGAAATTCTGAGTTAGATTTGCCTCAAAACAGCCCATGTTAACAGTACGTTTAAAATTCTGCAATATGTCTTATATATCACTAGGAAATAAAGGTTACATAATATACAGTGTGGTTAATTTGCATACTGATTTTAATAAAACCGGGTTTAATACATAATTACTTTGTGTTATTGATCTCTAATATTAGTTTTATTCTCCAACATATTAAAATCAATTCTATGAAGGATTTTATATATAAAATAAAATTAAAATATAATTAAAATAAGTGTAATCTTTTTATATGCGTTCTTATTTAATTTCGTTTGTCTTTTTAATTCTATATATTTCATTACATTAAAACTCGTCTCTTTAATCAGTTGGTGTATGTATAGGGTTTTAAGTTTTTACGTGTAGAAATTAGGCTTTTAGTTTATTTTTGGTGCTTGTTTGCAGGTTGTCTCTTTTTAAAGTCTCACGTCGGTCAACTACTTCAGCTAACTGCCCAGCGCTCCACTCACTTGGTTTTTATGGGCAACACCCGGGTACATCAGTCGACCTTAAAACTCGTCTCTTTAATCAGTTGGTGTATGTATAGGGTTTTAAGTTTTTACGTGTAGAAATTAGGCTTTTAGTTTATTTTTGGTGCTTGTTTGCAGGTTGTCTCTTTTTAAAGTCTCACGTCGGTCAACTACTTCAGCTAACTGCCCAGCGCTCCACTCACTTGGTTTTTATGGGCAACACCCGGGTACATCAGTCGACCTCGCGTCTGTGCAATGCACAATTCACGTGTATTCGAATGGACGCATGTAGGCGCCAACATCCGGGCACCTGAATTGCACCTCGCGTCCATCCAGTGCCTAAATCACATTTGTTTTTGCATGCGGGAGGATGCGGGTTTGATCCCGGCAGGCAAGACAATGTCTTGCTCTTTTTCTAAAAGAGTACGGTAGTATTCGTTCTCCGTCACAATAAAGACAAAAGATACTTTTAGGATTCAGACTTTCTTAGATTCATAGTTATTTCTTGTAAAGGAGATTTTCTCTTGAACCAGCCAATAATGTGCGTTCGCAATCAAAGTCTGAGTTGGAATGGCTGAGTGTTCAAAACTGGAACCTTACCATCAGATAGAGTTTAACGTCATTCCCAGGACATAAAGACCCTCAGCCACCATCTTCTAGCACCTATATGATAAAAAGGGTTGGAGCTTGCCATGAGGGCAATAAGGTTGCAGCAATCATATAGGTACTAGGGCTTGACGTGACCAACCGATTGATCGGAGGGGACCTCTCTAACCGACCGTCTAGCCTAAGTAAGGGTCTAAGTGGAGTGCTGCATGTCATGGACTGCTTATCCACCAAGATTCCGTCCTTATGCATCACAGGTCACGACCCTTGGCCAAAAGGTGGCCCCACTGGGTTTTTTACCCCTCTGCAGAGGTGCAGTTGGTGTATTCTAAAGCCCCAGCTGACAGGGCTCCCCACTCACCAAGGATCAATATTAACATTAGGGTGTTTGTGATATACTGAACTGAACAGAACAATAGGAAAGATAAGATAAGCACATTTGTACATTCAAGAACATTTAATGATTTTGATTTTTCCAACTGTTGTCCTCATCTTTTTTGTGGTACGTATAAACACAATGTTTTGGCCACTGTATCCTCCGGCCCTCCTCAGGTCTTCCCTGTGTATCCGAGTATAGTAATGACCCAATTTGGGAAAATCATTTTTAATAGTTTGACTTCAAATAATGATACCCTTGTTTTTTCATACCTATCATTCCAACATGTGTCACGAGAGGAATCATGATCATTTAGAAAAAAAAATACCACAATGAGGACAACAGTCTGAAACATCAAAATTATTCACATCAAGCCTCATTTAAAAAATACAGACAAATAAGAACATTTGACCTTTTATAAGTGTAATATACATACCAATGATATTAAGAAGAAAGAATACACAAATGTGTTCAGACATCTAGAAATATTCACATATTTTTCTATGAACAAGCAGTATGTGAAAAGAGTATAGAAATGAAAAACAAAAAAAAAAAGAAGCTTACTTGTCAAGAGAAAGTAAAATATCCACATTCTCATCTCTCTCTTGTTCAAAAAACAAAAGCAAAAAGATTGAAAATGGGTTTTGGGACTCTATATGTAACACCCCTTGAGGCACCCAACTGACATACCCATTCTTTAATGGAGATAAGTATTTAGTAATCTTACAAGCTTATAGCATACAGTTTGTTACTCTTTGATAAAAAAGCAATTATAGATCTTGGAAGCAACAAATTCACCTCCAATTAAGTTCATTAGTGTTTTCCGTCTGCCACACTTGAGTTATCTGAATGTGGGGAAACAGATGAGCAAAGTTCTCTTCAGGGATGTAACCATACACCTCCCCACTCCATGCTGTGTAATTTTTTAAAGAAGAAGGGAAGCAAAGATTTACACCTGAAAAGAAAGGTAATAACAGTTGACAACTGGAAACTAATAGTTAATAATTTTGAAAAGAATAACTGGACTCAAGTTTTTTAAAAACAATATGTCTTTATGATCTCAATTTCATTGTTAAAGGGTCGTACAAGTTGACAAGTTGTTAAAGTTGATTTTTTTCCATTAGGGTAAATTGCGTGAGTGGCACTAGGTTGGTCCAAGGACAGGAATTGGCAGTTTTGCTAGTACAGTGTGGGTCCCGGTGTCTCTGGTTGGCGGCTGGTCAACAAATGCGAATGAACTTGATTAGAGGTGACTTTGTCACTTCCAAGGACCATGGGTCTATATTTGGTGCCGTGACCAGGATTGCCAGGACCCAAAAAGATGAAAGAAAAATACAAATGAGAATTAATAGAAATAATAATAACTGATGATGCTTTATCTAAAAATAAAAATGAATAAAAGATAACAACAATAAATACAATAACAATAGTAACAGCAACAACAACAACAACAACAATGATAATAATAATAACCAGACCTAACACATCACTAAATCAGTCCTGGGCCTGACATATAGATGGCACAACTAATAAAAAATCCATATGATTTTAAAAAATATTAACCTTCAAATGGCATGTGTCGAAATTTGAGCCCAATCAGATTATTAATTTACAAATTACAGTTATTTAAGTGAAGCTACTGTTGCAAATTTTCAAAACAATGGAAAAATCTGAATTTCGTATATTGATAAAGCATTGCTTTCTGATGGGAAAAAATAGTGTTCAAGCAAAGCAATGGCTTGATAAGTGTTATTCGAACTCTGCTCCGTCGGAAACAACGGTTAAGAGGTGGTATGCTGACTTTAAATGCGGTTGTACAGACAAAAATTTGACAGTTGTCCCAGGAAACACCAAAAAAACACCACAAACTTATATTGGCCGATCGTAAATTGAAGTTGTGTGAGATAGCAGAAGAGTTGAAGATATCAGAAGGCAGTTTATTCACCATTTTGCATGATCATTTGTCAATGCAAAAGTTGTCTTCAAAGTGGGTGCCGCGTTTGCTCACAGCCGATCAAAAACAACAATGTGTCGACGATTCAGAGTGTTGTTTGCAACTGTTTCAACGCAACAAAAAGAAGTTTTTGCATAAATATGTGACAATGGATGAAACATGGATCCACCACTTCACACAAGAGTCAAATCGGCAGTCAGCTGAGTGGACAGCAGCAGGTGAAAGCCATTTAAAGCAACCAAAGACACAAACATCAGCAGGCAAATTTTTGGCTTCCATATTTTGGGATGCACAAGGTATTTTGTTCATTGATTACCTTGAGAAAGGAAGAACCATCAATAGCAAATATTATATTACATTATTGGTGTGTTTGAAGGAAGAAATCACCAAAAAACAGCCACAAATGAAGAAGAAAAAAGTGCTCTTTCATCAAGACAATGCACTGTGTCACGAGTCGATTGCAACGATGGCAAAACTACATGAATTGCACTTAGAATTTTCTTCTGCACCCACCCTATTCTCCAGATCTGACCTCCAGCGACTACTGGCTGTTTGCAGACCTCAAAAGAATGCTCCAGGGAAAGAGATTTGGCTCCAATGAAGAAGTGATATCGGAAACTGAGGCATATTTTGAGGCCAAAGACAAATTGTTCTACAAAAAAGGCATCGAATTGTTAGAGAAGCGTTGGAATCAGTGTATCACCCTAGAAGGAGACTATGTTGATGAATAAAGTCGAATTTTGCCCAAAGGTTGTTGTTTTATTAGTTAAGCCTGGGACTAATTGAGTAATGTGTTAGTATTAATAATCAAGAAGAAGAGAACTTGTCATCTCGTGGATTTTGCCATCCCGGCCGACTACCAAGTGAAAGTGAAAGAAAGCGAAAAGATAGACAAATACTTGGACCTTGCCAGAGAACTAAGAAAACTGTGGAACATGAAGGTGAAGGTTGTGCCAATTGTAATTGGTGCCCTAGGAATGGACCCCAGGGGTCAGGAAAAGAATCTGGGTGAATTGGAAGTCAGAGGAAGAATTGAAACCATCCAAACTACAGCATTGTTAAGATCAGTGAGAATACTCAGAAAAATCCTGGGGAGACTTGCTGTCATTCTTCAGTGAACCACCAGCTAAGATAGGTGTGAAAAACTCAAAGGGAGTGAAATAATAATACCACTGGAAATTGTGCAAGAGCTTAATATTTGACCATACTACCATACTAGCGCTATTGAAAAGGGGATAGACTCCCTCGCTGACTGGCTGATATCGACTTTAGGCCGCCCCGTCGACTTTACTTTACTTTACTCACTATTACAAATAAGTAGAAAAAAATGGCAATGGCTTTTATATAAAAAGATTTGCAGGGGTTTTAGCTAGCCTAAGTTATGCTAAACTTGGGAAATCATTTTGAAAGTTCGACTGATTTCCCAAGATGAATAATTGCTATGCTCACATAGACAAGGGACACCTGAAGAAGGCCGGAGAGTACAGTGGCTGAAATGTTTTTTGTTTTTTTATATATCACAAAAATCAAAACAATACATATCCTGATTATCCGGTGTTGCTTATCCGCCGAATTCTTATTTCTTATGAGTGTCATCACCTCAGCTTAATAATGGACCATTATTAGAAAGAAAGAAAGAAAGAAAGAAAGAAAGGGGAAAAAAGGACATGCTAAACAAAAAATATAAGAAAGAAAGAAAGAAAGAAAGAAATTGAGTTGGGGAAAGATGTAGAAAAATGGAGTTGCGCTCGGAAGCGATAACGCTAATCTGTTTCAATCAAACATAATGAAAAGAAGGAAAGACAGAAAACAAAGAGTGAGAGAAAGTTAAATCAAAATTATTATTTTTCTTTTTTTTATGAAGATTTTTTTTTTATAAAGATTATTATATTTTTACATATTGAACTATTTTGTAATATCTCTGAAGTAAACATATCAAATGTGATAATTAAATTATCCTACTGTTGTATATCCACAGGTCCTGCCAGTTAATATAGATGTATTAATAAAAGAAATCTAAATTATTCAAATCCGATGCTAGCAGAGGGTCCAAGAGCAGATAACTCTATCAATCACCATAATGTATTAAATCCCCTTTTGTTATTGTTTTTCTTCTTAATTTTATCTTATTTATTTTTTAATGCGCTGATCTTGATATGACCGCAATGACATTTAATGAAAGTGATCAGATAAAAAGGTTGTCACACTTATCCCGTAAACAAGCTACGCAATAATGTGGCCATAATAATATGACAAGTGAGTCTCGTTCGTTACTTGGCATTAAGGTTATAAGTTAAGTGATTATTTCGAAAAGCGAGAAGAATTGTTGCTAGGTGACACAGTTATGAAGCTCACACAATGCTCTTCTTCATTAATGAGGATAGCGACGGCGACGACGACGACGACGACACGACGGGCATTTTTTTTTTTTTTTTTTTTTTTTTCAATGATTGGAAATTCTGAAATAGAAGCAAAACGTTGCGTGCACGGGCACAGGTGTAAATTTCTGCGCATTACACACACACACACACACACACAGCCTTGTATACAGTGTATACAAGGCTGTGTGTATGACATACACACAGCCTTGTATACACTGTATACACTGTATGTGTGAGTGGATACCTTGTATACCTTGTATACACTGTATGTATATGTGTGAGTGTATACTAGGTATACCCAAAATTGGCCTAAAATCCGTTTTTGACAAAATGAATTTAGCCCCCCCCCCCTTACAGAAAATAATTTACCAAAAATCAGGGAATTATCGGATTGTAATGAAATTTTCAGTGTTGATTTATCAATGCATGAACTTTATAATGGATTATTTATTTTATTTCAAAACTTTCTCATTTTTTTCAGGTCACTTAATTTTGACCATCCCCTTATTTGTTAGAGTTGTTCCTTGTTTGATACTAATTACAATAGAAATAAAAAGATAAAAGACCGAAGTTGTAAATAGAAAAAAAAAATTTTTAAGTGGAATATTTTATAAGAAAATAAGTACCGAAAATCGGAAAATAAAATGTTAAAAAAAAAAATTAATTTTTTGGAGATATCTTTTTTACTTATTTCGATAATTATTTAATTGGCTATTATCTTATAAAAGAAAAAAATTATACATCGATATTTTTTCTGCTTAAAAAAGGGGGGGGGTTCTACATTTTCAATAGAGTTTTTCTTCAAAACATATACTTTGATTGACTAAAATAAGGTTTACATTAAATAGATTTTTATTTTTATAATCTAAAAATATAATATTTTAAAATTAACATCAGAATATTTTTATTTTAAATGAATTTTATATATATTAATTTTTCAGATTATTAATTAATTATTAAAAATAAACTGCATATATAATGATATTTTTCTTTTTTTAATGATGGTCATTATGTTACTACTTATCATTTTAGACAAAAGTTTGACCTTAAATAATAGATTTAATTAATTCTAATTAGTTTTTAAAATAAATACCTAGTGTATACTATACACTTACACATACACATACACACACATACATACAGAGCGTTGTACACATACACACACATGCATACGATGCACACACACAGAGCCTTGTTTACAAAAACATACATACAGACACACAAATATCCAAAGCATTGCACACACACACACATACACACTCAGAGCCTTGTATACACATACATACACACATATACAGAACCTTGTATATACACACACACATACACGCACACAAGTGTTGTATACACACACTCACACACACAAACACACATACTGAGCCTTGTATACCCCCACACATACACACAACATACAGAGACACATAAGCATACAGAGCCTTGTATACACACATATATACACACACACATACACACACATACACACACATACAGTGTATTGTATACATACACACGCACACATACAGAGCCTTGTATGCACACTATGCATACACACACACACATACATACACACATACATACATACATTCAGATAAATAGATTAAATATCTTATTATAATGGAGATTGTGTGTTTGTCTGTCTGTAACCGAAACTATATCACTACCAAGTCGCAATTCCTTTAGTTATTTTCATAACAATCTCCATGATTTCATTTTATCTAGACCTCAATTATCAATAAAATTGTTTTACATTATTAATACTGTTGGCCATATCTACATATCAATTATTAATACTGGCCATATCTACATACTAATTATCAATACTGTTGGCCATATCTACATACAAATAACATGCAATTGTATTTATGTATACAGCAAAATAGCAGATTACAGTGTGAATGGGAAGGCTAATTTGCATATTGATATTAAAAGAATATTTTAATAAATATGTGCTTAGTACTATTGATTTGTAATTGTTTGGTTTTATCTTAATGAGCAAAAATCTCGAGGATAAATCTTAAAAGAAATCCATTAACAAGAAGAAATAACTAATTTTATTATTTACTTCCTATTTTAACAAAAAAAGTTAATTAGGAAAATTTAGCAATGAAAGACTTGAGAGAAGAAAGAGTAAATTTTGGTTCTATTTTTCGATTATAACCCCCTCTGTTTTAAATTCTGTTTATTTGCATTCTTATTTAGTTTCATTAGTCTTTTTAATTTAATATAATATTTTATTGCATTAAGACGTGCATATATTTTCTAGTACAAATAAATATATAAAATCGAGGGGAATAAACCCCAAGAACAAATCCGGAGCTGAAGTTGCTAAGGTGGTTGGATGCTGAACTCTGGTGTTGCGATACTACAGCTGCCAAACTACATTGGCCTCTTACCTTTCCTTTGGATCACAGCGGCAGTGTTGAGAGGGTGGATTTGCTGTCTGGGCAACAGATCATCCTTCATATCAACCCACCCAGGCTATGTAGTTAAAAAAAAAAATTGGGAACTACTCCATCGTCTCTCGTAGACAGAAGGATGCCATCGACAAATATAAAATCGAACATCTGCCAAAGTTTTGAAGAAGAAAAAAATGCAAATTTTGTTGAAATAAAATTATTCATTGTTTTTAAATTTGATTGGTCGATTGATTTTAATGGCATCTTAACCCATCTTGGGTTATTTCATGCCAAGATGTTAGGGAATTGCATACATTGTACATTTATATTCATATAGCAACCTTGAGCACCTTTTTGATCTCCATCTTTCTAACATACGTGCCTACAAAGTCAGAAAACAGCACTGCTCACGTGACTTTCGGAAACATTTTTTCACACTCAGAATTGTGGAGACATGGAATAAACTGCCCGCGTCTGTTGTAGGCTGCCGAAGCACTGAATCTTTCAAAGCCTCCAGGCTTCCTGTAGTCCGCCGACA
This sequence comes from Doryteuthis pealeii, assembly GCA_023376005.1. Taxonomy (NCBI): domain Eukaryota; kingdom Metazoa; phylum Mollusca; class Cephalopoda; order Myopsida; family Loliginidae; genus Doryteuthis; species Doryteuthis pealeii. Next base: position 62,342,329 of record CM042145.1, on the reverse strand, counting down.
TTATACCTGATGCCACTCTCCACATACATATGCACACATGCGCACACATACATGCATATTACTACTGTAAACTGTTCATGTTCCTGACACTAATACATTATTTTGTGTACTTGACATGAGACTGATGAGTTGTGGTGCACCTGAGCACTGTACACAATAAATTTCATTATTATTATTATATCTTTTCTATAGATTTTTTTAAAGAGTTTTTTGCACACAGTTATATGATATCAAGTATTTCTATCTAATACAAATAATTTGCATACAGTTGTATAATTTCAAGTATTTTTTTATCTAATCTTATTATAATGGAGATTGTGTGTTTGTCTGTCTGAAGCCGAAACTAAATCACTACTCAAGTCACAATTCCCTTAGTTATTGACGTCACATTCACCATGAATTTATTTTTATTTAAACCTCAGTTATTGATAAAATTGTTATACCTTATTAATACTTTTGACGTTATCTACATTCTAATAACATGCAATTGTATTTATATGTACAACAAATAGCGGTTTACAGTGTGAACAGGAAAGCTAATTTGCATATTGATAATAAAAGTTTAACTTTATTAAATATGCGCTTGGTATTATTGATTTTTAATTGTTTGTTTTTTTCTTAATGAATATGAGCAAAAATCTCTTCAATAAATCTTAAAAGAAATCCCTTAACAAGAAGAAATAACTAATATTATTCTTTACTTCCTATTTTAACTAAACAGTTAAATTAGGAAAATTTAACAATGAAAGACGGGAGTAAGGGAAAATGATGGAATAGTTTCAAAGTTGTTCTATTTTTCAATCATACCCCCTCTGTTCCAAATCTTTTTATCTACATTCTTATTCAGCTTCATTAGCCTTTCTAATTTAATATGATATTTTATTACATTAAAACTTAAATACTTGCACCCGGAGGGTGCATATATTTGCTAGTAATTATAATCATTTTATGGTTTGAAGTAATAATTTCTACTTGCAAAATTATGAGCTCTCATTTCTAAATTTTCCTAGTTTAACTTTTTAACTAAATTTGGCAGTAAAGAATAAAATTACAGTTATTTCTTTTTGTTAATGGATTTCTTAGATTTATTGATAGGAATTTTGCTCATCTATATATTAGAAGGGCCGGGTTAGCTCAGTCGGTAGAGCGTTCGGCTAGAAACCACAAGGTTCCCAGTTCGATACCCGCCCTCGCCAACTCAGCGTATGAGTAGCACAGGGATCTGTGCGGTAAAGTAAGGAGCTGATGGTAGGTGTGGCGCTCCACATCAGACACAAAAATAATCTCCTTGGTCTAGCGCTAGTGAAAAAGGGATAGACTCCCTCGCTGCATGGCTGATACTGACATTAGGCCGCCCTGACGACTTTACTTTTTTTTATATATATTGATACGCTTGTTCCTAAATCTTCCATCTGTTATCATCCTGCAACACCTTCTGGTTGAAAATGAGACCATCTAAATTGTTCAAGATGCAATGCAAAAATTTAAATCCAGATTATCTGGTGTCAATTAATCACAGATTTTTTATTTGTCCCATTTTATTTCACCCAATTTTTTAAATGATACATTCCAAATGGTCTTGCATCGCTTAAATGCCCCAAAAGAAGTTACATGTTTGTTTCATTTGTAATACTGGAATTGTGAATTACGGAATACATTTTGGTAATTTTGATCTTATGTCATCCTGCCTTAATTTACGCTATGTTTTAGCGAGCCAGCGTCGGGCAAATTTTCAGTCTAGCTTAGATATTTTCCGAGTCATGTTTTTGTCACTTTTTTGTTGGCAAATTAATGTAGATATTTTAAAGCCCCCCCCCCCCCCCCAATATTCTTATCAGCAAATCAATGTAAATATTTTACAACCTCCTTTTTAAGAAAGAGTGAGAGAGAGAGTGTTAAACCAATATTATTATACTTTTTACATATTGAAGTATTTAGCAATAGCTCTTAAGTAAACATATCAAATGTTGTTATAATTAAATTATCATACTGTGGTATATCCACAGGTCCTGCTAGTAAATATTTAAGTAAAATCCTTAATTCAATATAATATCAACAAATTGTTAAGAATGGGACGTTGAATGGAAACTATTTGCTCAATTTGTTATAGAATAAGAAAATTAAATAATGAAAAAACTAAAATCTTTCTAAGAATCTCAAGATTCTTAAAAGAAAAAAGAAAAATGTGTCAATTGATTATTTAGAGAAAATCTAAAGTGGAACTTTAATCTTTTTTGATCTGTGAACGTTTTTTTTTTGGGGGGGGGTGTTTAATTGGCTTGATGGTGAGGAAAGCTAGCAACAATTAATTGTAAATAAAGTGATTCTCATCAAAGATTTGCTAGATTAGCAGATATATATATATATATATATATACGCACATACACACCTGTGGAAGGTTGGAGAATGCGTTGGATAAAGTAAAACAACAAAGATGAGGATATTATCACAAATAATTCATGGATTGATAGTATTTCATCTTTGAACTTCAAATAACAAATACTCTTGTATTTGAATAAACACAGGAAAAGTAAGTGTGTGTGAGTGAGACAGAAAGTAAGAGAGAGACTCAGTGTGTGTGTGTGTGTGTGTGTGTGTGTGTGTGTGTGAGAATAAGAGTGTGTCAGAGAGAGACAGAGACAGAAAGAGAGAATGAGAGTGAGTAAATAAGCGAGTGAGAGAATAAGAGATTGTGAGAGAAAGAGAGTGTGAGAGAGAGAGAGAGAGTGAGAGAATAAGTGTATAAAAGAGATAGAGAATATTAATAATATATATATATAATACTTGTGTTCCTTAAAAGTATGACTGTTATCATTAATACTCATTTCTTATGTGTGTTGTCACCTCAGCTAAATAATGGACCATTCCGTTTTTATCATAAAGAAAGAAATGGAAGAAAAAGGACATGTTACTCAGAAAAAATATAATAAGAAAGACAGAAAAAAGGGGAAAGATAGAGAGTGGGGTTAAGAATGCAGAAGCAATAATGCTAATCTGTTTCAATCAAACATAATGAAAAGATGAAAAGAAGGAAAGAAATAAAATGTGAGAGAGAGTTAAATCAAGATCATTATACATTTACATACTGAAGTATTTAGCAATAGCTTTTAAGTAAACATATCAATCGTTGTAATAATTCAATTATCATACTGTGCCATATCCACAGGTCCTGCTAGTATTTAATAATATCGAATTTGTCCATTGGAGATTTGTAGGGATTAAAATAAATAAAAAAAAATAAAAAAAACAAACTCCCATGAGCCTTCACCGGATGAACCCTCTGAGCATGTGCAAGAAAAAGGACCCACTTCCGACACCCCAAGATAATCACTTGGCCATTCTAGGGTAATTTATGAGGAAGTGCGTCCCGGTCTCCTGCCTCAAAAATTGCTACCCGGTGACCATTAAAATAACTACCCAGCTCAGTCTATTCAAAACTATCCATCTTCATATCTATCTATCTATCTATCTCAATTTGTTCATATTTATCTATATTACTTTAAATACTAAGATTTTTTTTTATTCATGTTTGTTTAATGTCTTGTTTTTAGTTTAAATAAACAAGAATTACGACAAAAAAAGAAGCGACCCCTCCCCAAATACATTTACTTGTCGAAAATATCTATCTATCTATCTCCATTTGTTCGTATCTATCTATATTATTTTGTTTGTTTATCTACCTATCTATCTCAGTCTATTCCAAACTATATATCCATCTTCATATCTAAACAAGAATTACGACAAATTACAATAAATAAACAAGAATTACGACAAGCTGGGGTTGTTATTTTGATAGTCACCAGGTAGCAATTTTTGAGGCAGGAGACCAGGACACACTTCCTCATAAATTACCCATTCTAGTTTAGGTTTTTTTTTTGTTTTTTAATTTTATTTTAGTTTTATTTAATCCCCCACATATAAAGATATATCAAAAGTATTTTTGTTTTTTAATCGATTGCATATTTTTAAAAATCTTATATATTATTCTACATAATGTATGGTTCGATGATCCTTGTTCTTCTGAGATTTTTTGAGTATTGGTAGCTGAGTTTTCCTCTCTATTGCATTTTAAAATAACATGATCAACAACTGACTGGTGTCTACATCTGGATTTTATTTTAAGAAAAAAAGTTACCTCCCTTAAAATGCTTAAACCATTTTTGGACTGTTTAGTAAGATTTTCTTCCACTTCTCAAATTCTACTGGTGGTTTTAACTACACTGGAATACATAATTAGTAGGCTACCCACGTATTATGTAACATTAATTGCTTTGAGGCTCAGCTTAAATTGATATCTCAAAATGTGTCTTATATGTGTATCTGCCATTATAACATCTAAAACAGAAGGTGTACCTGAATATAGTATTGATTGTGATATGAAATAGTTATGTATAGTATCTTATTATAATGGAGATTGTGCATTTGTGCATTTGTCTGTCTGTAACCGAAACTATATCACTACTCAAGTCACAATTCCCTTTGTTATTTATGTCACATTCTCCATGATCTTATTTATATTTAAACCTCAATTATTAATAAAATTGTTTTTCATTATTAATACTGTTGGCCATACTAATAACATGCAATTATATTTATATACACAACAAAATAGCAGTTTATAGTGTGAATGGGAAGGCTAATTTGCATATTGATATCAAAAATTTGATTTTAATAAATATGTGCTTAGTTTCTAATTGTTTGGTTTTATCTTAATGAATATGAGCAAAAATCTCGGGAATAAATCTTAAAAGAAATCCATTAACAAGAAGAAATAACTGCCATTTTATTCTTTACTTCTTATTTTAACTAAATAGTTAAATTAGGAAAATTTAGCAATGAAAGATGGGAGTGATGGAAGAGTAAGTTTTAGTTGTTCTATTTTTCGATTATATCCCCCTCTGTTCCAAACCTTTTTATCTGCATTCTTATTTAATTTCATTAGCCTTTCTAATTCAATATACTATCTTATTACATTAAAACTTAAATACTTGCACCCTACGGAGGGTGCATATGTTTGCTAGTTAGTATAATAGAGATAAAAAATTTTTTCAATATATGCAACCAGCTTTGTCAAGGATTTGAACTCATGTTACCATGTGCATTTCCATCATTGATAACCATTACACCATGGAAGCCTCCAGAAGTTTCTTTATGTATAATGATGCAGTTGATGCAATCATTGGAGTGCCAATGTTGTGATCCAATGGGAGGCGGGAACAAGAGCTTGGTCCAGAGCTCCCTCCAGTGGCCAATATTCGGTGTCTGTCTGCCTGTAACCGAAACTATGTCACTGTTTTTGTCACAATACCCTCAGGAATTGGCTAAATTTATCAATGAGTATTTAATTTATAGTCAAAATCAAAAATACATTTAAAAAATCTTATCTATTAACAAGGTCTCTATGAAAATCTGAGTTAGATTTACCTCAAAACAATCCATGTTATTAGTGTGTTTAAAATCCTGCAATTAGTGTGTTTAAAATTCCTGAGGGTATTGTGATGTAAGCAATGTCATAGTTTTGGTTACAGACAGACAGATACCTAATCTCTATTCTAAATAAAAACGTAAAGTTGACAGCGTGGCCTAATGTCAATATCAGCCAGACAGTGAGGGAGTCTATCCCTTTTTCACTAGCACTAGACCAAGGAGATTGTTTTTGCATCTGAGGTGGATCGCCACACCTACCATCAGTCCCTCACTTTACCTCACAGATCCCTGTGCTACTGTTACATAATTATTAGATTCTTAATATTTATGTACAGTAGTGTAGAAATCAAAATGGCTGTTATAAGTTGCAGCCAGTGGCCTTGAAGGATGAGTGACAAGGCTTGACCTCAGTCCTGATCCTCCATCCAGTGGATACCGTGAGAATCGGTGGAGAAGACTCTCTTCCGGTTTAGATTAGAAAGAGATTTTTAGTCAGATCAGCAAAAGCCACGGCAGTGGTAAGTCGTGTTATGTACACAGCCGACTCAATCTGCGCAGGTAGTCTGGTGGGGATTTCAGAATAAAATATGATCTAAGTAAATCAAAGTCTTGTTATTATCTAAAAACTACCAATGACACAGGGCTTCTGATAAAGAGAAACCTCCAATGGAAGACCAGACACAAAGTCCCCAAGACGAAGTCCAGACACTAGAAGAGATGCTAGAAGAGACGCTAGAAGAATAGAAATAAGAAAGAAGAAGGAAAGAGGTATGCAACACTACTCATATGCTGAGTTGACAATGGCTGGTATCGAATGCTCATTATAATAGGATATTAATCCCACAAAAATAATCCTATTGGCCTGGGAGAAATGTTTGTGTGATGTTAAGAAAATATCTTGACAGTCACTCCTGGGTGATTATTGCTTTTTTTTAAAAACTGCCTTTATCATTATCAATGAATTATTTGGGATTGTGATCTGCTTTGTTCTTTGAATAAGAACACCTAAGACAAAGAAATGTTATGCTAGATATTTCATTAACTTAGTCAAGACAATCAAGATATATCTTAAGATATCTCACCAGCCAATCCTAAGAGTTTAAAAAGTTTTACAAAATATAATTAAGTATAAATCTTATTATAATGGAGATTCAGTGTCTGTCTGTCTGTAACCAAAGCTATGTCACTGCTTACATCACAATACCCTTAGGAATATGCATAAATTTATCAATGAGTATTCAATTTATAGTCAAAATCATTAATATATTGAATGAATTTCATTTATTAATGGTGTCTATGAAAAATTAAGTGAGATTTGCCTAAAAACAGTCCATGTTATTAGTGCGTTTAAAGTCATGCAATGTGTCTTATATATCACTAAGAAGTAAAGATTTACATGGTATATGGTGTGATTAATTTGCAAACTAGTTTTAAAAGACAAGATGTGAAGAGAAAAATGGAAATGAATCCAACATTATGTAATATAGTGAAAAACACAGGTTCATAAAAAGAGTGATATTTATTCTACTGAAACAGATTGAAACACTGCAGTGTTGGCGAAATAAACATCACTCTTTTTATGAACCTGTGTTTTTTTCAAATTTTTCACTATATTACAAACTAGTTTTAGTAAAGCTGGGTTTGATAAATAATTACTTGGTGTTATTGATCTCTAATATTATTGTTTTATTCTCCAAAGTATTAAAATCAAACCTATGAATGATTTTATATAGAAACCAATTAAAGTATAATTAAAATAAGTAATCTTTTTATTAACAATGTCTCCATGAAAATCTGAGTTAGATTTCCCTCAAAACAGCTTGTCTTAGTGCGTTTAAAATCCTGCAATGTGTCTTATATATCACTAAGAAATAAAGGTTTTCATAATATGTGGTGTAGTTTATTTGCATAATGGTTTTAAGAAAACCGTGTTTAATAAATAATTATTTGGTTTTATTGATCTCTAATGATATTGTTTTATTCTCTAATGTATTAAAATCAATCGTATGAATGGTTTCATATAGAAAGAAACCAATTAAAATCTAATCAAAATAAATGTAATCTTTTCATATGCATTTTTATGTCAGTGTGCTTTCTTATTTGATTTCGTTTGTATTTCTAATTCTATGTCACTGCTTACATCACAATACCCTTAGGAATATGCATATATTTATCAATGAGTATTCAATTTATAGTCAAAATCATTAATATATTGAATGAATTTTATTTATTAATGGTGTCTATGAAAAACTAAGTAAGATTTGCCTAAAAACAGTCCATGTTATTAGTGTGTTTAAAGTCCTGCAATGTGTCTTATATATCACTAAGAAGTAAAGATTTACATGGTATATGGTGTGGTTAATTTGCAAACTAGTTTTAGTAAAGCTGGGTTTGATAAATAATTACTTGGTGTTACTGATCTCTAATATTATTGTTTTATTCTCCAGCATATTAAAAATCAATTGTTTGAATGATTTTATATAGAAACCAATTAAAATCTAATTAAAATAAATGTAATCTTTTCATATGCATTTTTATGTCAGTGTGCTTTCTTATTTGATTTCGTTTTGTATTTCTAATTCAATATATTTCATTACATAACAACACCCATCTTTTTTCTCAGGTTCATGTTGTATCAGCTACATGGTGATAACAACTGAAAAGAGTCTGACAGACTATTTGCTGCCAACATGTGTGTATGTGTGTGAGTTTGAGTGAGTGTGTATATGAGTGTGTGTGTGTGCATGTATGTGCTTGTGAGGGTGGGTGGGTGCTTGCAGGTGGTTTAATGGTTATCGGCATGGAGAATGGGAGTGAAAAACCGAGTTCAAATCCTGGAAAGATACACCTGACTAGGGCCAAACAATAGTTGTGTTAGCAAAACCTGAATAATGACTAAAGAGAATAATTATCAAGGCAAAAAAATTGGAAGTTTGTTCAGAAAATTCTTCTATCTCAGATTTTCATAGAGACATCATTAATCAATAAGATTTATTCTATGTATCAATGATTTTGACTATGAATTAAATACTCATTGATAAATTTACACAATTCCTGAGGATATTGTGACGTAAGCAGTGACTTAATTTCAGTTACAGTTACATTTCGGCTGATGTGCCCTTCGGCCTTCTTCAGGTGTTTTTTGTCAAACTTGTGAACCTTCTTGTTGAACTCAGGATCCTTCATGTCAGAATCGGAAGTCTTCAAACCGAACCCTTTATTCAATCCATTGGGGGTAGATTGTTCTTATTCAATCCATTGGGGGTAGATTGTTCTTATTCAATCCATTGGGGGTAGATTGTTCTTATTCAATCCATTGGGGTAGATTGTTCTTATTCCATTAACCATGACCAGGAACAAATTTTAAGCTATGCTAAGTATTCTGTTTTTTTTCACCTGTAGTGTTCTTAACAATTCAGACAAATAATTGTAGGTTTATATATATATATGTTAAATTTTTTTGCACAGAGTTATATGATATCAGGTATTCCTATCTAATACAAATAATTTGCAAACAAATATATTTGACCCAGAGATGGGATCTTAACAAGTACTACTGTTACATAATTCATAGGCAGTTTATGAATTATGTATGTACCTGTAGTAAGAATATTTGAATAAAGTTCATTAGAGTCAGAATAACGGGGGTTCAGTGGAAAGTTACCATGGCTGATGATTGACAATGGTGACATTCCACTGACCTTCGGGTAGAGCACGATTAGACACATGAGAATTAGTTTGCAGATACATCCAGAGATTCAGAGCGAGCAGACCTGAAAGTCGCTTACTTTGAGGGTCGCTTCTCCTCCGCTACAGAAGATGGGCTGGGTTGTTTAATAAAGCTTTATAAGAAAAACAACCAAGTCTTGTTGAGGTATTAAACAAGAAATGACCAGGCCAACAAGAAAGAAGAAAGATCCAACAAGAAGTAAAAGCAACCCAAATGATCAGCCCGAGAAATAAGACTCAAGAAAATGGCGGATGGACAAGTTAGAAGAAGAATAACAAGTAAGGGCCCTCATCTCATCTACTATCTGTCTCTCTTTCTCTCTCTCTCTCTCTATTTCTCTCTCTCTCTCTCCCATTATATACCTGAGATGTGGGTATACAACATTACCATTCTTGGATCAGAGTGAACCTGGGGGAAATGGCAATGAAGGAGTAATCCACACTCCCCAGAGCTCCAAAACTGGAACCTCAACACTAGATTCAGTTTAGTATCATAACCAGGGCACCCCCTTGAGGGGGATCTATTCCGCTGCTGTGGATACAGTCAGTATATTCTAAACTTTGCTGACAGGGCAGAATATATTATAAGATAAAATGACTAATTCTGCTTGTTAAACATTCAAATGTATTGTGATAACCAAGTGTGCTTGTTTGAGATGCCTCGTCTGATCAAATTGGCTGGTCAAGTCAAGCCCTATGATTGTCCCAACCCAATTGCCCTTATGGCAAAGCCCCCAACTCTTTTTATCATATATGCTAGAAGGCAGTGGCTGAGGGTCTTATTAAAGTTCCAGTTCTGCAGCTCTGGGGAATGTGGAGTACTACTTCATCACCATTACTTCCAGGTCTATTCTGACCTGGAGTGATGGTACCGGTTAGGGTCCCATCAATGGGTTAAATAGAAGAAAGTGAATTAAAACAGATGTTTAAAAAAATTGAGTTTAAAAAATAAAATTGAGTACCTATCAAGATTGAATAAAACAAAACATCTTCAGCATAAAATAACCCAACAAGTGTTGACATGCCATAAAACTTGACCAACCAATCAACCAACCAACCAACCAACCAACCAAGTGCCCTTAAAACTTTCTCTGCAGCTATGCAGTCGGTAGAGTATCTGCCTAGCAACCATAAGATTCTGGGTTCGATACTGGCCCTAGCAACTCAGCGCACGAGTAGAGCAGCTTGGATTTGTGCAGTAAAGTGTGGAGTTGATGGTAGATGTGGCACTCCACCTCATACACAAAAACAATCTCTCTAATCTAGCACTAGTGAAAAGGGGATAAACTCCCTCATCGTCTGGCTGATACTGACAATATGCCACTCAGCCTACTTTATTTTATTATGAAGAAAGTTCTAAGAAATTTCTGCATTTGAAATTGATGATCAGCCAGTGTATTTTGTAATTTGGGATTTATAGTTCATTTGAGAAAGTTTTAAGAAAATCTGTCTGTGTGGGGTGGGTTGAAAATTAGAAAACATAAGTAGGTTAGTGCCCTTAAAAAAAAAAGAAAAATGAAAAAAAAAAAAACTTGCATCAAGTCTAAAAATAGAACAGAAATAATAGACAGAGAGGTGTCAGTTTTTGAAGCAATAATCAAACCCACATGTGTTATATATATATATATATATATATATATATATATATATATATATATATATACACTTAATGCATGGGTTTGGTTTTTGCTCCAAAAATTAATACCTCACATTCTACTCATGTGGAGACGTTGATAAATATATATATATATATATATATATATATATATATATATATATTGGAGCTTTAAAAAGACTAAATATCTTGTTCACTATTGATTAAAAGAAGAGTAAAAAAGAACAAAAATTCATGAAAACAATAGAGGGGGTGAAGAGAGGGGGGGAAGAGAGAGAGAAAGAATAAAAAATTCTAATTTTTTTCTCTCACTCTTCCCACCCCTACTCATGTGGAAGCATTGGTAAATATATATATATATACAGGGTGTTAGGATAAATTTGACATATTCATATTTGGTTATTTTTCTCCGTAGGTTGGAGGTATTGACGCATACTATGCATCATTTAAAAGGTTGAACACTTCTTCATTCATATATGTGATGACAGATAGTATGGATGACTGGAACCCACCTGAATCATGGAAGAGATTAACTTGTATTGTGATGATCTGCACTGGCCATCAAAATAAGGAGATTATGGTTGCTGCCCAATGCACCCTGAAGACTATAATAACAATCAGGCATGAACTGGAGAATTGCAATGGAGACTAAGAGGCTGTGGCTAGAAGAAAGCAACATAACAGATGATCTGATTGCATTTGTACAGCAGAATTCCTTTAAAATCTGCAGTATGATAATTTAATTATTACATTTGATATGTTTACTTAATAGCCATTTAAAAATAGTTCAATAGGTAAAAAGTATAATAATCTTCATTTAATTCTCTCTTAATCTTTTTTTTTCTTTCTTTCCTTTTTTTCATCTTTTCGTTATGTTTGATTGAAACACATTAGCGTTATCACTTCTGCACATTCACCAGCTCTCTCTACCTTTCTCTTATTCTCTGTCTGTCTTTCTTTCTTTCTTTCTTATGATATTTTTCATTTTTAACATGTCCTTTTTCTTTGCTTGCTTTCTTTCTTTCTAATAAAAATGGAACGGTCCATTGTTTAGTTGAGGTGACAACACAAATAAGAAATAAGAATTTGGCGGATAAGCAACACCAGATAATCAGGATTTATATTTTTGCATTTCATCTTGGAGGATTTGGATGGTCTCATTTTTAACCAGAGGGTGTTGCAAAATAATAATGGTCGTACAATTAAGGAACATGAGTATTAATATATAGATAACCATCTTCTTCTTTGAACATCTTTCTAAAGATGATTATCAAACTACTGAGTTAGTTCTCATAAAGTTTGCTATTATGAAAAAAATGTTGGTCAGTCACATTTAAAGAAACTTGTTTGAAAAACAGAATGGTCCATTGTTTAGCGGAGGTGACAATACTCATAAGAAATAAGAGAATTCGGTGGATAAGCAACACCAGATAATCAGGATTTATATTTTTGCATTTCATCTTGGAGGATTTGGATGGTATCATTTTTAACCAGAGGGTGTTGCAAAATAATAATGGTCGTACAATTAAAGAACATGAGTATTAATATATAGATAACCATCTTCTTCTTTGAACATCTTTCTAAAGATGATTATCAAACTACTGAGTTAGTTCTCATAAAGTTTGCTATTATGAAAAAAATGTTGGTCAGTCACATTTAAAGAAACTTGTTTGAAAAACAGAATGGTCCATTGTTTAGCTGAGGTGACAATACTCATAAGAAATAAGAGAATTCGGTGGATAAGCAACACCAGATAATCAGGATTTACATCTTTGCATTTCATCTTGGAGGATTTGGATGGTCTCATTTTTTGTTAGTTCACATAAAGTTTGCTATAATAAATAAAAAAAAAATGTTGGTCAGTCACATTTAAAGAAACTTGTTTGAAAGAAAATCTGCAGCAGATTTTTTTCCAAAATACATACAGATACTTGTTTGACTGGATAAACAAAAGTTCACACACACACACACACACACACACACAAATGCAAATGCATGTACCCATATGTGCATGTGTGCAAAACTGCAGAAGAATAGACAGGATAATGCACAAATTGTAAATAAAAAGTTATAAATAATTCATGGTTTTCTCTTGTTGGAAACATCAAATAGATCTTTCATAAAATGGCAATAATATTTTTTTCTCGACTGACTGGATTTTATTTTTAAACATATCACTAACTTTTTTGTCAGAATTCAATTTCTTATTATAATGGAGATTTGGTGTCTGTCTGTAACTGAAACTCCATCACTGCTTACATCATAATACATTCAGGAATTGCGTAAGTTGGAAGCCTCTAAAGCAAGTAGAACAATTCATGTACCTAGGTAGTAATATCTCTTCCACAGAAAGCAATGTTAATGCATGCATAGGGAAGGCATGATTGGCTATAAATAGATTGTCCGTTATATGGAAATCAGATTTCACAGGCAAGTTAAAGTGACAATCTTCTAGGCCGTGGCGATATCAGTGCTACTGTATGGCTGCACCACTTGGACCTTGATGAGGAGCCTGGAGAATAGGCTAGATGGGAGCTGCACAAGAATGCTACATGTGATCTTGAACAAATTGAACAAAGGAAGCAGCTATATGGCCACCTGCCGCCTATCATACAAACCATCCGAGTAATACGGACAAGACATGCTGGAGAAGTAAAGATGAACTCGTAAGTGATGTCCTCCTGTGGAAACCAGCACATGGACATGCTTGTGTGGGTCGTCCAGCAAGGACATACATAGACCAGCTCTGTGCAGATACTGGATGCTGCGCGGAGGAGCTACCAGGGACAATGAGTGATAGGGACGGTTGGCGAGGGGTTGTCATGGATATCCATGCAGCCGGCGTGACATGATGATGATGATAATGGGGTTTAAAAGAAAGGAAACCAGTGAACATTCACCAAAATGCCCAGAAACAACAAAACCTTATACCATAAGCCATGCACTAAATGCAATGGCCAGAGCAAAAAATGTGTGATTCTGTCTGCATTCCCCTTTTAGAGTGCTTCAGGCACCAGGCAATTAACTCGGCCCTGATCCTTTTGGGCAAAGAGGCAGATGCTGCCTGGGGGGATTTATTTTGGCTTATCCACCAGAAAAGAGACCAAGGCCCCAGTGTGTGTGAGGGGGGTGGGGGTGAAGGTGGTTTGCTTGTTCAACATCCAATTTTTTTTCTTTTGTGATTTACCTATAGCAGGAGGGAGGAGTGGATTCATGCATTTCTCAAGTGAAATCAAACACTCTCAAAATGGAAATTGAACTTGGATTCTATTTTTGAGGTCATTTATATCTGAGTGTTATATATTCCTTTACATATCGGGTATATAAATGGGAGTGAGTAGAGAGGTGAGTGGGAGGTGAGGAGATGGATTCTTACTTTTCTGCTGGTTCTTACTTGTCGGTGCCATCTTTCTTTTTTTTCTGGGCTGCTTCCTTCTCCAGGCTGGGTGTCTGCTCATTTCTTGTTTGTACAATTAATAAGCAAGACTTTGTTGTTCTTTTTTCTTTATTAAGAACCCACAGCCCAAAAGGGTTTCTAACTGCACGGTGAGAAGTCAGCATCTTGGGAGCAAAGAACCTAATGTCTTTTCCCCTGACTAACTGTCAAGATCTCTTAACTAACTTAATTTCTTTTCACATGCCTTTCCTTAGCGGAATTCGGGGGGGGGGTCAAGTAAAGTTCATTACGAATTCATTAAGAATTCGGTGGATAAGCAACACCAGATAATAAGGATTTACATTTTTGCATTTCATCTTGGAGGATTTGGATGGTCTCATTTTTTGTTAGTTCACATAAAGTTTGCTATAATAAAAAATTTAAAAAATGTTGGTCAGTCACATTTAAAGAAACTTGTTTGAAAGAAAATCTGCAGCAGATTTTTTTCCAAAATACATACAGATACTTGTTTTCCCCCTGACTAAATGTCGAGATCTCTTAACTAACTTAATTTCTTTTCACACGCCTTTCCTTAGCGGAATTCAGGGGGGGTCAAGTAAAGTTCATTACCCGCCAATCATAACTATAATAGCTAACAGTAACTTTCAATTTAACCCCCTCTGATTTTGAATCTTCAACAATTTTCAATTAAAAAATCTAGCTACACTTACATACATAATTCGTAGGCTACTCACAATATTATGTAACATGAGTTATATATTCTAAGTTAATTATAATATATGTGTGGGGATTAAAATAAAATGAAATAAATAAAAAAAATAAAAATCTCCTAGGACAGAAAGAATGTGGTGATTCACGCCACGAGTGTAGACAGACAGGAGTTAAAAGGAGAAAAACACGAACACAACGTAGAATTCAAAAACGACTTGTATTATCATACATAAAGAAATAACAATTAATTACTTGCAAACGAAGGTTTTGTCTGCAGGAATGATTATATAAATAACACAGTCCACTTAACTGAGTTCCTGAGGTAGGGTGAATTATCGGAGTCCCTTGCTACGGCCTTCTGTTTGCTCGGATGAATATAAGAGACGCCTTGTTGCATGTCTGTCTTTGGGGAGGCTTGATCAGAAAAATGGAGAATTTGTCTCTTTGGTTTTGCCGCTAAAGAATGCCGGCCTGTGATTGGTTGGTTGATAGCGAGGCTCGTAGAACAAGGACGATAGCCCTACCTCAGATATTTTTATAAGAATCTTTAGCAATATACAAAGAAAAGGACCCCACTTCCTGTTGCAAGAAGAACACTTGGCCATTCCAAATGCAGACCTTACTGGGAACACATGCTATTGACTGGTTAAGGAAAAAAAATCTCCTCTTCAAGAAATAACTATGAACCTTGAAATAAAGTCTGAATCCTAAAAGTATATTTTGTCTTTGTTTCTTCTTTTTCCTTCATTTAATTCCTTTTCAGCCTGACAACCCACAAGAAAGAAAGTTAATTTGGGGTTTAAGAAAAGAAATTAGCAACAATCAGTGAACACGCACTGAATATGACCAAAATCCTAACCCCACATAAACCACAACAACCTTACCCCATATATGAATAATCTTTCTGAATCCTAATGACATTTAAGAAGTAAAACCAGAACATTCCATGAAATAAAAGGTAATTTATGAGGAAGTGCGTCCCGGTCTCCTGCCTCAAAAATTGCTACCCAGTGACTATCAAAATAACAACCCCAGCTCGAAGTAATTTTTGTTTATTTATTGTAATTTGTCGTAATTCTTGTTTAGATATGAAAATGGATATATAGTTTGGAATAGATTGAGATAGATAGATAAACAAACAAAATAATATAGATATGAAAAATGGAGATAGATAGATATTTTCGACAAGTAAATGTATTTGGGAGGGGGGGGTCGCTTCTTTTTTTGTCGTAATTCTTGTTTATTTAAACTAAAAACAAGACATTAAACAAACATGAATAAAAAAAAAATCTTAGTATTCAAAGTAATATAGATAAATATGAACAAATTGAGATAGATAGATAGATAGATAGATATGAAGATGGATAGTTTTGAATAGACTGAGATGGGTTGTTATTTTAATAGTCACCGGGTAGCAATTTTTGAGGCAGGAGACCGGGATGCACTTCCTCATAAATTACCAAATAAAAGTATTTCTCAAAATATTTTTATTAATAAAAATTAATAAAATATTTTGATTGTTTGAGAAGGAAATAAATACAAGTAAACCTTGTATGTAGAGGGTGTTCCAAAAGTCTTGTCACCCCTACTTATTATTGTTTTAACTTTTTTGAATATTTTTTGTTTTAATAATATTGTATATAATATCATTATTTGGATGGTCTCAATTCTTCCTCTGATTTTCAGTTCCATAAAAAGACTGAAGGAACTGAAAATCAGAGGAAGAATTGAGACCATCCAAACAACTGCATTGTTGCAATCGGCCAGAATACTCAGAAGAGTCCTGGAGACCTGAGGAGGCTTGTTGACACTCAGACTCCAGCAAAAGACCATCAGTTAATGCTGGTGTAAAAACTCACATAATGAAGAAAATGGAAAGATAGATAAATACTTGGATCTTGCCAGAGAGCTGAAAAACTGTGGAACATGAAGGTAAAGGTCGTACCAATTGGGCCCCTTGGAATGGTCCCCAAGGATTTGGAAAAGAGTCTGGAAGAACAGGAAATCCAAGGAAGAATCAAGACCATCTAAACTGACAGCATTGTTAAGATCAGCTAGAATACTCAGAAGTGTCCTGGAGACTTGAGGAGACTTGCTGTCACTCAGCCTCCAGTGAACCACCAGCTTAGGCAGGTGTGAAAACATTCATGGAGAGAAAAATATCAATAATAAAAAGAGAATTTTTCTTTTCATTTCAAGCTGCTTATTTCATGTAAGTAAAGTCGACGGGGCGGCCTAGAGTCGGTATCAGCCAGTCCGCGAGGGAGTCTATCCCCTTTTCAATAGCGCTATGTAATTATAGTTTATTAGCTCAATTGGTAGAGCACTTGCCTATGAATCACAAGATTCCTGGTTCAATACTGGCTCTTGGCAATTCAGCATATGAGTAGCACACCTTCTGTGCGCGTAAAGTGGGGAGCTGACGATATATGTGGCGCTCCACCTCAGACACAAAAACAATCTCCCTGTTCAGTGCTAGTGAAAAGGGTATAGACTCCCTCGCTGTTCAGCTGATACCGACAATAAGCCACTCCACCTACTTTATTTACTTATTTACTTTATGTTAAGCATGAATTAAATTAAGTTTGCACTTTTAAGAAAATGTAAAACTAAAACAAAGAATATTTAGCTAATAAATATAGCTAAAAAGGTCACATGATCAAATCTCATTGCATCCTCTGAGGATAAGTATTTTTTGGAAAATGTCTTATTAAATATTTTAATCAATGTATATTTATTATTATTATTATCATTGAATTTTTTTATTTTTATCTGTTACAGCTTTATTTTTTATTTCATTGGATAAATAAAAAAAGAAAATTTATATTTGAATTTAATCATAAAAACAAAAATGTGTGTCATACACACATTGTCTATAAATACAATAATTCGGTCTTTTTTTCCCCTCATTGATAAATTCTGATACTGAGGAGCATCCGTAGAAAAAAATGGGGAAGGGGTGTATTGGATTTTCATAAACAAGCCCAACTTAAAAGTAAGGAGAGTTACAAAAACTTCCGGCAAAAATTGGGTCTGCCGCTCGCGACATAGTCAAATCTTTTAAGGGTGTCAAGCAGGAATCACTAAAAAGAGAATAAGCCGATTAAAAAATATATAGATAAAAAACTGTTAAGAAATTGAATAAATAAATGATTTAGTAATAAAAAATAGCGTCCAATGTTTATAGCTAAATATGTGTGTGTATATTTTTGCAAGTGAAGTAAGGGGCCGCTTAAGTTATTGAAGTACGAAAAAGCAAAGTGAGGAGGAGAAGTTAAAGTACTGTACAGTTCTTAATTTTTGTGTTAGGCACATGATGTAATGATTAGGATAAATAAATAAAAATATTTTTATATTGTTGTTGATTTTCTGTTAGTATGTGTTTGGTTATTTTTCTTTTTTAATACTAATTTTTTGTGTGTTGAAGTTTGTACTTTGTGGGGTGGGGGTAGCAGAATGAGAGGGGGAGGCGAATTATTGTTGCTGACTGAACAAAACCCGGGAGGGACGGGACTTAGCAGTAGCAGCAGCAAATTGATATAATACGCAGACACACACACATGTGTGTACGTCAAAAAAAGAAAAGAAAAATAACAAAAAAGATCGAAAAAGAAAAAAAGACCAGAAAGGATTATGTGTGTTATATTATTGTGTCGGCTTTTAGACACTGACATGGGTCCTGGTATTTAACAAAACAATTACTTATGGCGAGGAATACTAAGAATCGTTGGACATATTTACATTTAATCTGAGGAAAAGTAGACATTCTCATCGCTTTTTTTAAAAACAAGAATCGTTTTATTAGTAGCAGTCGAAAAAAAAGTATATTTTCTTCTTGTTACAGTCAAAAACAGAGGGTCATTGCAACTACCAGTTGTTGTTTTTTTGTAGTTGATTGAAAAGAATTATACTAATCAACTACCTGTTTTTTTAATGCGGACAATCGGGTTGATTTACAAAAGAAACAAAAACAATTATTTGGGATATATATCTACCTGCGAGTGAGTACTAAAAAAAACCCTGTGTTAATTTAATAGTACTAAACAGTTCATATCGAAGCAAAAGAAAGACGTCTTTAAAATATATATATATATATATAAGACGTTTTTATCTTTATTTTATATACACACAAAAGATTTAATTTTTATCTTATTTCACCTGCATAATTTAACAAATCCCAGGTAGGTTCGTAAAAAGAAGAGAAGTCATGTGCTTTTTTTTTCTTCCGTGAAAAACATGCATTAAGTGTTTTTTTTTTTTAACAAAAAATTACTAATTTTAAAATATGACAAGTTAATAGTTAAGGGTTAAAATCTTTTTTTTTTTTTTCTAAATTTATTTTTAAAATATTTTAGAACATACGCTGAGAGAAGTAACACCTGTTAGTTTTATTATTAATTATATTTGACATGTTTTTGTATCTATAAACACCTACACATTTGTCTTTTTAAAAAATTCAAGTCTTTCTTTCTTTCTTTAAAAAAGAGAAAAGAAAGATTCGTTTTTTACAACCTACTGTGACACTTCTGTTTCTTGAAGAATTAGTGGATGATAATAACCGACAAATATAACTCCATTGTTTGTCAATTGTTATTGATATAAAGAAACAAAAATATAACAAAAAAAAAAATACTGAAAATCTTATGACTATTGCGACGTCAACAGTGGAATTAATAAAAAAAGGATTTATACACAGATTTTGCTTGTTGTGTAGCACAGGTAATACGACAATAATAATCAATGAATAAAAAAAACAAAAAGGACAAGACAGAAGTTAATGTAACGTATGGATTAATAAGGATTAATAATAAAACCCTGCACTGAATTCAATTTTTAAAATATTAAATACCGTCCTCATTTATTTGTTATCTTGCACAACTTAATTTTAATTTCATTTATTTTATTCACCCGCAAAAAAGGCCCCCACCCCCCAAAAAACAAACAAACAAAAAAACTATAAGTATAACCAACCACAAAAAACTAAAACCACCAAGCCCACATGACATTTTTTTAATGTCTTTTTAAAAAAAATTAATATTAAATCTATATTATTGATATTTGTACCGCCTTTACGTTATTTCTTTCTTTCTTTCTTTTAATCCGGACCCCCCACTAAAAACAAAACATCTCTATTCATTTTCTTTTCTAGTTCTTCTTTTCACTTGGTTGGTTATTATTTTTTAAAATTCTGTCTCTGCAATGGAATTTCTCGTGACGAAATCGTTACGGTTATCCTGTGGTTTTCTTATGTTTTCATCAACCAAACATTATTTGCATTCCACAACCACCAAAGAAGGTTGTTATTGTCATCATCACGATTCTTATTCTTCTTACCAATATCATCCAGCAACAACTGTCGTCCTCAGCCAAGAAAAAAACCAGACCCACCTAGAAGAAATGCTGGGTTGCTTTGTCCACTGAGGTGGGGAGAGAAAAAGAAAGAAAAAACACAAGTACCCCGACCCATCAATTAAGAAAACGAAGCCCCTAGATTCTTAAGGGCCTAGGGTTTCATTTCATTTATCTGTGGACGGTCTGCTTTCTTTAATTAATTACCGAATTTCTTATTTTAAATGAGAAGATTTACTAGCCACGTTTGAACTAGAGATACCCACTTTCTTTCTGCAAAGATCTAACAGTCTTTTTTTGGAAATATATTTTTCTTTAAGAAAATATTAGGAGGAAAACCGACCCTTAAAAAATAAAGACAAGGTCGGTCATTTACCGACATGGTGTCTTTCATGAGTAAAAAGAAACGTTATAAATTCAATGTGAATTTTAAACTTGACGAACTTTCTTCTGTTCCATTTGTCAGTGGGATTTTGTTTGCTAAAGTCCGTCTCCAGGATGGAGGGAATTACACACATTTGTCATCAAGGTAAGTTTTTTAAATTACCTTTTTTTTCCTCTTTTTAATTAATTTATATATATTTTTTAATGAATGGTCCAATGTGTTTATTTATTTTATTTTTTAAAATTTTTACTATCTGACTTCTGGACAAAAAAAAAAAAATTAATAACCAAATTCCTGGAAACCTTTTTACTCTTTGATATCCAATAAATATATGAATACATTTTAAGATTTCTTAAACTTTAAGAAATCTTAAAATTTATTCATATATTTGCTTTTTTTTTCTCTAAGTTAAAGCATTTTTTTCTATTCGGAATTTTACGAAGTAATAATCAAAATTAACATTAATATTGTAAGTAAATAAATAATATTGTAAGTTTCAAAATTATATTTTTCTTCCTTAATATTTTTTTAATGGATGGTTGATGGTTCATTTTTTTTATCATCTGACTTTTTAACAAAGAATTTAAAAAAGAATTAATATAAAAAAATATTAGCTAAATTCCTGGAAACCTTGAATGATATCAAATGTGATTTCTTTTTTTCAAGAATTCATAAGTTTTGCATCAATGGGACAAAAAGGTATTCTAACAACTTTATGTAACAACATACAACTAGGATTAAATCAGAAATAAACAGCTGGGATTTAAGAGATTGTTTTAGGGGACGAATAATTAGGATTAATTAAAATCAGTTAGGATTAATAGAGGTTAATAGATATTAATAGGGTTAATTAATTGATATTTACTGTTTCTCTCTTACAATAACAATGAAGTGAAGACAACGTCGTCTACTTTCTTTTTTTTTTCTTTTACTAACGGGATTTACTGTTTGTTTAGAAAGAAATATTTAATGCATTCAAAAATGTTTAAATATATATTAAGTTCAATTTTAAGGAAAAAATTAAACTTAAGACTTTTTAAAAAATGATTTCTTAAAATGGAACTGGTTTCATATCGGGGAATATATTTGAATGCATTAAATATTTCTGTATGTTTTTTTTTTTATTTTTTAGAGGAAACTAAAATGTCAAAAGTTCGCAGACAATCGACTTTACTGAGGATAAAACATAAAAAAAAACAAAACAAAACGATCCTAAGTTGGAAGAACTAACTTGGCATTTGTGTGTGTGTTTGGGGGGGGGGCGACTTTAGGTGTGTGTTTTTAGTCACGTGACTTACACGTCGCAAACTGTACACTTATTAAAATTACTTATTTTTATCGCCTCCCCCCAAACAGGGGGGTAAATCTGACACAAGGTAGGGTTAAAAACGAAGGACCACCCTCTCATGCCTACGTGTAGGTGTTGTTAGAGAGAGAGAGTGACAAAACATTGTCTAGTTCTTCTTGACACTTGTGGGACACCTCAGACATCAGGGAATGACCCTGACCCTCACTCCTTTAAGTGCAATGGGGGGGGGTGCCATATATTTAGTGTGAGTGATTCTTTTGTTTATTTTAATATTAAACAAGGGCCACCCGACTATTTATGTGTAGGTCTTTATGTAGTTGGAAAAAAATTGTCAAATATTGAAAAAAAAAATATAGGCAAGAAAGATATTAATTTTTTTATGTCAAAGATCCTGTTGCTTGTGGCGCCGAAAATTGAATTTAAAAAAAACTGAACCATGAAGTAGAGAAGAGACTTTTTATTCATTCAGTAATTTATTTTTCACATGGACATATTGAAAATTAAAAATAGAAGTTTCATAAAGATCTTAAAACAAAAAAGAAAAACATGTAAATATTTGTAAATAGTATTTATTTTAGTTTGCATATCTTTTTTTTTTTTTTTTTTTTTTTTTGACAAAAATATAAACGACCCTAAGTTTATAAGAAGTTTTTTAAATTTATTCATAAAAAGATTTTATAAAATGAAATCAAATTCTGTTTAACAAAATTTGACTTCATCTTAAAAAATCTTTTTTATGAAAAAAATTTTAAGATTTCTTAAAGTATAAAAAATGAAAATGTAAATAGTATTTTATTTCAGTTATCTTTGTTTTTTTTAAAAACATGTAAACGATCCTAAATAAACAGAATTTGATTTCATCTTATAAAACCTTTTTATGAATAAAAAAAATCGGAATTCAACGAAGTTAACGATAACCAAAATTATAATCTCAATTAAAATTGATATTATAAATTGGAAAAGTTAAATTAAATATCTTCTTAAATCCCCGAAAACACTAAATAATCATGTTAATGAATTTAAATTTATTATCAATTTTGGACGAATAAATTGTTTAGTATAATTAATCACTTGTTGACATTTTTCTTCATTTGTTTTTCATTTTAAATAAACAAATAAAATTGCGGTTTAATCTCAAACATTTTTATTAGCTTTGATTTTTGTTCGGTTCATTCACAATTTTTTGTTTATCATTTTAATTCTGATGTAAATTCTGGTTATTCATTTTTTTCACCTGCTTTTAGGTTTCTTAGGTAATTTGAATTACAACAGGTGAAGAAAATCTTTTCTTAATTAATTAAATTAAAATATTATCATGACATTCTTAGGGTATCACATTTAAATGTAGCTGAGTTTTTTTATTTTAATTTGTACGTAATCTTTTAATGTTTTAGTTTTTGTATGTTGCTTAAAAAGATTTTTTTAAAAATTAGGATGTTGGATTTAAATGAACTTGTGTTACTGTTCAGGATACATTTTAATATTTTTTTAAATCATTTTTTTTCAATCATTTTTTTTCAATTCGAAATTCAACGAGTTAATAATGTGTATGATATTGTTAGGTATCAACAAAATGTGCGTCGATTTTCATTTTAAAAACGAATTAAAATTAATCAAATTTTATTTTATTTTATTTCTATTTTATTTTTTCAAGCATTTATTTATATAGCTGACTTAAAATTAATTTTTTTAAACGATTGTCACAGTATTTACTTAAAAATGTTGGACTTAGTAGTTCCTAAAGTTCCTGACCAAATTTCATTACATTTTTTTTCTATAAAATGTCTTTCTTCTTAAAATCACGATTTCTTCTTGACTTAAAGACTTCACCACCCACACGTCTCGAATAAGACATTTTTTAAACAAGACATTTTTCTAAAAAGCGCATAATTTTGCACGATTAATTTCAAATTAAAACGGTTGAGATTTATTTAAAGATACGTCCACATTTAGTTTATTCTTTGAATAATTGATTCGGCTTCTTTGTTTAAAATATTTAAAAAAATCCAATGGAAATGTATTCGACTCGTCGACACGAGGGCAAAATTGAGTTTAAAATGTTAAGGACCTTGACATTCTACTTCTGGAGAAGATGGTCATGTCAGGACATCCATGTCCCAGGCATCAAGGATTGATCCCGACTCTTCTCCTTTGGATACAATGGGGAGGTACATCCTGAGGGACAACACTCTGGAACTAGATACTTGCTTGTTTTTGTCTTTTATAATAGGTACCAACATTTTTGACATCATCGACGTATTTTACAAAATCAGATCATACCCCCTGATTGAAAAAAAAATTACCAAAAATCAGGAAATTATCAAATTTTAATTAAATTTTCAGTGTTGATTTATCAATGAATTAATTTTAAATGTATCAGTTATTTTATTTAAAAACTTTCTGATTTTTCACTCACACACACACACGTATATAATGTGGGTGTGTGTTTGTTTGCTGTTCATGTCATTTAGCCAAGCGAATTTTATCGGCAAAATTTATGCTATCAATCCTTTCATTTTAGTAGTAGATTGGTGTATGTACGGATGGGGACGACATTTAATTGTCGAGCGAGAAGAGTTTTATTTGGGTTTGTGAATAATAAAAAAAACCCCAAGTTTTCTTAGTTTTACCGGGTTTTGGGTATAATACTAATTAACAAAATTGAACTCTAATCTTGATTAAAAACTGAGAGAATGAAAATAGTAAAAACATGCGGATTAAAAAACAACAAAAAACAAACGATATTGTCATTATTGTATTTCTTTTAATATATCTGCATTCAATACTTACTCCCTAAATTGCCTATCCCATCTATGGGTTAAATAGAAAAAATGACTTTAGAAAATTGAGTATCCATTAAGAATGAATAAAACAAAACATCTTCAGCATAAGATAACCCAACATGGGTTGACATGCCCTAAAATCCAACCAACCCAAATGTCTAGGATGCGTCCCTTGTGGCTTACTGGCTAACGTACCGGACTGCGACATCGTAAGTAAGCAGGTTCGAGCTCCAGTCTCGCTATCACGTTGTTGTTCACTTTCGGACTTATACTCTTGAGAGAGGTATGACCCCCCCCCCCAACTATGAGTTAAATAGTACCACTACTGTCCTTCTACAAGGATGGCTTTGGCATTAAATAACCAACGAAGGTTGATTTGGCATTTAAACAAAGAAACCAGAACAAAACCCAGATATCTAGTTCCAGGGGATCCGTTATTTCAGACAGCACCTCACTATTGCACTAAGAAGTCTAAGCATTCCCTGATGTTTGAGATATTACATTACATTAGACAAGTGCCGAGAGGGGGGGGGGAAGTAGATCATTTTTGTCTATCCACCCACATGTACGCGTGCGCACCTCCCCCACATTAAACTCGACCTTATGTCACATTTTGCCCTCGTGGGGAGGTGAATATTAAAGTACTCATTTCCTCCTTCTGTTCTCTAAATGTTTCCTTTCCTTCGTTGTTTTTTTTTTTTTTTTTTTTTTTTGCCTATGGTCGTCGTCAGTGAATAATATCAAACGAGAAAGAATGTTGAAATAGTTGTTTAATTAATGTGGTTAGAATTAATTGCGTATTCTTTTTAGTTTTTAAATACACAGCCCCCCCTCTCTTTTATCCACAAACTCGAATTATCTGAAAGTGTAGTCTACAATCTTAAATAAAAACAGACTTATAACATTTTATGATAAAACATAGAATATAATAAAAATGAAATTTTATAATATACAAGATAAAAAATGAAATTTTATGAAAATATTAATATATAGAATAATAATATATATATATATAATATATAATAAAAAATAAAATTTTATAATAAAATATATATAACATATATAAAAAATAAAATTTTATAATAAATATATATATATAATATAAATTTTATAATAAAATATATATATAATAAAATAAAATTTTATAATAAATATATATAACATATAAAAAAATAAAATTTTATATAAAAATATATATAACATATAATAAAAAATAAAATTTTATAATAAAATATATAAAACATATAATAAAAAAATAAAAATTTATAATAAATATATATAACATATAATAAAAAATAAAATTTTATAATAAAATATATATAACATATAATAAAAATAAAATTTATAAATAAATATATATATAACATATAATAAAAATAAAATTTTATAATAAAATATATATAACATATAATAAAATAAAATTTTATAATAAAATATATATAACATAATAAAAATAAAATTTTATAATAAATATATATAACATATAATAAAATAAAATTTTATAATAAATATATATAAATATAATAAAAAATAATTTTATAATAAAATATATATACATATAATAAAAATGAAATTTTATAATAAAATATATATAAAATGAATACATAATTAAAAAAAATCCAACTAATTTTTTTGATGTGTTACGGAAATTAAAAATACTTAACATTTTTTGCCTTTTCAACAGAACATTTAATGGATTATTATGGTTAATCATCTGAATATTTTTCATCTTTAAATTCTTGTTGATTTTCTAGTAAATTTCTCCTAAACAGAAATATCTTACTTAAAAAGTTATGAATTTAAAAATGTCTCCTTTTTGACGCTAAAAATGTAAAAAGAAGAAAGCTGTTGGATTTTTAAATGTCAAAATCAACTTAATGTCGCACATGTAATGAAAAAAAAATTTTTTGACTACATCAATCTGTAAAAAAAAAATAAATAAATAAAAATAAAAAAATAAACAAAAAACATCCTTTCCCTTGAAAATGTGTTTTGTTTACAATTGTACTTTGTTTTTTGTTAAAAACATAGTGGACTTAGATCTTGTAAAATTTATTCATAAAAAGGTTTTATAATCAGATGAAATCAATTTTTGTTTATTTGCTCATATTCAAACTTAGAATCGTTTACATTTTTATTTTAAAACAAAGATATGTGAAATACTTTTTACATTAAATATCATCATCAAAAATGAATTTATTCTAAGTTTAACTTAGTTGAAAAAAAAAAATTTGATATTTAACGTTTATGAATTGATGAATTTGTAAAACTTTAATACCCCATAAAAGCTGTAATAATATTTGTTATGTCTCCTTGGGCATCTCCCTTTTTTTCTATCTTTTTACATCAACCTTTAACAAAAAGAAGAAAAAAATAATCTTTGTACAGAACACTATTAATGATATCTAAATCAAATTTTGTTAAGTAATCTATACATATATAAAGGACAGTTGGTGTGTATGTATGTCTGGAGTAAACTATGAAAATTAAACAATTAATGATAAAGTAAATATATATACACACATTCACTATCACCAGAATTTGCTTTTTGTGAAAACACAATGAAGATTTTATTTATATCTGGGAAGATTTTTAAAAATTAGGATTTGAATAGTAAGAGAAGGGAAAGTCATTGGTGGCGTTTGTGATTAAAACATAAACAAATCAATTATAGAAAACCAAAACAATCAATAGATCTGCAAGACTAACCTTTACCCCCCACCCTCTACCCGGGTAACACTTAGTAGCCACTTCTAGTTCATCAATAATTTCCCAAAATGTTCTTTTTCTTACCATTCTTTTTTGAAACTATCCAAATTGATATATTTTAGTTTTTGTATACTATTGCAGTTTTTTTATTTGATTAGTCAGTTTGTTCCAAAAATATATTCTATTAGCAAAAATATCTAATAATTTAATACTAATAGATTTAGTTTTTGAAATCTACCTTGACAAGTTTCCAGTTCGAGGAGAAATATAAAAAAAATGTCTACCATGATTAGAAATTCCTTTAATTATTTTGAAAGTTCCAAGTAAAGTATTTAATCCTAATTTCTCTAATCTTCCCTGTAACTGTAATTTTTTTTACTTTTCTTACTTTTGTCATTCTTCATTGTATGCCCTCCAATCTCAATATTACACTGCTGTAATTAGCATGTCTAGACACTGGAACACCAGGTCTGCTGAGTACAATATTCTATGAGGTCTTCTTAGGGTTTTATAGTTTTAAAACAAAATTTGCCTCACTTGAAATTAAATTTCTAACCATCTAGCCCAGGGATCACTAAACCTTTTTCATGATTGGCCGGATAACTGAAAAAAAAATAACGAGCATGGGCCACATTATTATTGTGTTCAATACTTGCTATCCAGAACAAAAGCTCTGAGAAAAAGATGTAAAACAAAATCTTTCCATGTTATATTCATGGATGAGTGGTGTAAGGTGCACAAAAACAAATTTAACCGGCATTTATTTTCAAAACATTATCAAAAACATTACAAATTCAAGTACTGTTGGTGGGCCTGATAAAATGTCTTTATGGGCCGGATCTGGCCCACAGGCTGTAGTTTGGTAAATCCTGATCTAGCCAATCATTCAATTTGCCATCAATATAATAGACAAAATATGATTGTCAGCTTTAAAAGTAACATCAAAGCCCTAGATCATATTCCTCATTTATTTTTTTGATATACCTATTGCTTAATTTATATTCAAATTTAATGTTTTTGGATCCAATATGTAATACTTTACATTTTTCTATGTTGAATCTTAATTTCTAAATATCTTTCCAATATGACAATTTATTTAGATCTATTCATGTTATTCCTTTTTATAATTGTCTATCAATTAGTTTAAAATCATCAATAAATAGTTCTATTTCTAATTTTATATCATATGGTAAATCATTTATGAATATTAAAAACAACAAACGTCCCAGTACTGATTCCTGAAGTACACCGGATGGTATATACTTTTTTAGAATAATTGTTACCAATTTTTACTTTCATAGTTTTGTCAAAAAAATATCTTACAATATTTACTATTTTTTTTTTTTAGAAATACCTAAATATTTAATTTTCACTAGTAAATGATGAGATACTGTATCAAATGCTTAACTAAAATCCAAATATTTATCCCCTTTCATCAAATATTCATTTATTATATGAATACTTTCCAAAATATTAGTGTTGATTTATCATTTAGGAAAGGAGTGGTAGTACCTGTTAGGGTCCCATCTATGGGTTAAATAGAAAAAATGAGTTTAGATAAATGTTTGAAAAAAATTTAGTACCATCAAGAATGAATAAAACAAAATGTCTTTGACATAAAATAACCCAGCAGTGGTTGACATGCCATTAAATCCAACCAACCATTTACAAAATTATATTGATTACAATTTATATCTTTCCCAATAAAATCTGTGATTTTTCAATCAATTTTTCAAGAATAGTTGAATTTTTAAAAACATTTTTAGAAATATTCTTAAAATTATAGCCATCTTAAAAATAAACTCTCTTTTTTAAAAACTAAAAGATTAAATGGTAAATAGGTAATTAAAGAAAAAAAAGTTAAAAATTCAACCAGGAAAAGTGATTATTAACTACAATGACATTTTATCTATATTCTTCGTTTTGAATGTATTATGTTCAATGGAATCTGTCCTATTCAGCTCACTGTCTGTTTTTTTTTTTTGTGAATGGAATTAGCTAAAAATATCAACTTCAATGAAAAAAGAAAAACTGCCTAATTTTACTTGTAATTTCTTTCTTGAGAAATTAATATTACCACTGTCCCATAATAGTTGTTACATTTAGCATATGAAATCTATAAGCAAATGAACCAACTTTTATGGGACAAAGGTAAAAAAAAATAATAAACCCATAAATCAAACACACACATATATATATATATATATATACACACACACACAAACGATTATTAAACCATGTTTTTATAACCTCTACCCAGGCTTCGCCGGGAAGCCGCAGCTAGTATATATATATATATATATATATACACACTAGCAGCGGCTTTCCGGTGAAGCCTGGGTAGAGGTTATAAAAACATGGTTTAATAATCATTTGTAGATCTATTACTACTGAATAGCGAGTTCGATTGTCGCAGGATAACCCATAAAAATCAACACGTAAAAAAGATTTTAATCTAATCCGGCCTGGTAGGAGATCAGGGAATTTTCTTTTTGTCAGATTTGAGGGAATGACATCACAATGATATAGTAAGAAATTTTAATTCAATGATTAACTGTATTTTTTAAATTAAATATAAATGATGCGATTTGATAAACTTCAAATTAATATTTGAAAAAAGAAAAAAAAGAATTAAATAAAGTAATCAAATTTATGTAAAAAGATAAATAATCTAAAAAAAAAAAACCCAAAACAATATTAATTCAAAGTGTAGCAGATCAAATGTCAAATTATTATACTAAAGTATACTATACTATAAATTTGATAACAATTTGAGTTTTCAGGTATTTCTGTGAAATGTATTTGGTAATCTAATGGTATTATCTCTTGCGCAATATTCTGCATTACTATCATGATTTAATTTGTATTTCTAATATTAAAATAAATAAATTAACGTGATTATGAAAAATAAAAAAAGGCTTGGTTTACAATTGACAAACGACGGGAATTAATAAAATAAAAAAAAGTTGAGTTATTGTTAAATGTTTTCGTTTATTTAATTCGCTGTAAAAAATAATTCAATGTATAAAAAGACATACTAATTACATATTTAGAAAGATTATTTTCTTTTCTTTCTAACCAAATGAATATTTTTAAGATAGGAACAGAAATGTGTGATAAATAAGATTTGATTTTATGTTAAAATTTTGTATGAAAAAAAAAATACCACAAATTCTAGGCTGATTGTTTCAGTTGAACTTAATGAAAAGAAGGAAAGAAAAAAAAAGAGTGAGATAGTTAAATCGAGATTGCACTTTTTAAATATTGAACTATTTAGCAATAGCTCTTAAGTAAACATATCAAACACTGTAATATTTATCATACTGTGGTATATCCATGTGTAAGTAAAGTCGTCGGGATGGCCTAATGTCGGTATCAACCAGACAGTGAGAGAGTCTATCCCCTTTTCACTAGCACTAGACCAAGGAGATTTTTTTTTTTCATCTGAGGTGGAGCGTCACACCTACCATCAGCTCCTCACTTTACCGCACAGATCCCTGTGCCACTCATATGCTGAGTTGGCGAGGGACTGTATTGAACCAGGAACCTTGCGTTTCTTAGGCAAGTGCTCTACCAACTGAGCTAAACTGGCCACATATCCGTGTATTGCTTGTTAATTATAATTTGAATTGATCTGAATGGCTGCTGAATGAATCTTTTTCTGGTGGGTTATTAATAAAAGTAAAAATC
This sequence comes from Doryteuthis pealeii, assembly GCA_023376005.1. Lineage (NCBI taxonomy): Eukaryota > Metazoa > Mollusca > Cephalopoda > Myopsida > Loliginidae > Doryteuthis > Doryteuthis pealeii. The sequence continues at coordinate 62,311,225 of CM042145.1, read as the reverse complement.
CAGATCAAAGTAATAAATGAATAGATAAATGAATAATGATGTTTATCTTGATCTAGGATTATGCTCATTACTGCTGGGTTTATTGTTGTAGCATTCTATCTCAGACAAATTGTCATCAATTTACTCATGAAATGTCAACATGTCTGGTTTTGAGTTGAATATAAAAGCGGATAAATCTGAAATTAGCCCATAACATCTGTAGTTGTGGAATGTTTTTCTGATCCTAGATTTAATAATATTTATAGTCTTTGTTTTGTTTCCCACTGGTTGTTAACAAAAATGCTGTGTTTCTCTCCTTTTGAAAAGAGATGCTTCAAGTTAATAAGGTGATCAGTATTCAACCTGCAATACAGCTGAATACTGACCCCCTTTATACAAATTTCAACATGGCACTGCCATTTTGAAATCCAATGGGATATTCCCTCACAGGTTTGAATCCTGTTCGCAGTGTCATGTTGAAATTCATATAAGGTGATCAGTATTCAGCTGTGTTGCAAGTTGAATCTGCTCCAAGAATCCAGAGTTGGTAGCTGGTTTATATAACTGGTTGAGCTATTCCACAATATACCTTGGCCAAGCTCATTCCCAGGATTCTGATTCTGTAGATAATTTGATCCAAATATACCCAACACAAGACTATGTTCTGGTAGTTGGTACAGAGCCCGTATTCGGTTAGTCTTTTTTGTCTGGTGACTAGATGATAGTCACAGCATTCCTGTGAAGGTGAGTATGATGCTGATTCTACAGTGATAAGATGCAGTTTGTTGTTAATGGTTTTATTTTCATAGTTTCATCTGGACATACATACATACATACATACATACACACACCAACTGCCCTTTATATATGTATAGGTAGATGAGTGTGTGGAGTACCCCTTCATCACCATCACTCCCAGGTCCACTCTGGCCCGGGGTAGTAGTACCTGTTAGGGTCCCATCTATGGATTAAATAGAAAAAAATGTGTTTAAAAAAAACTGAGTACCCATTAAGAATGAATAAAACAAAACTTCTTCGGCATAAAATAACCCTACAAGAGCTGACATGCTGTAAAATCCAACCATTTCCCAAGATGTCTCTGTAAGAAAAAACTTTTTGGTTCATTTTTTTTTTTTTTTTTTTTTTTTTTTTCACAAATTCTCATCAGCAGTTGGTGCTCTGAAACTGAAGATTTTTTTTTTTCAATGTCAGATATAACAAGTTAAGGTTATCAAAAGGGTTAAAGCCTGTTTTCAGTTTACTCATATGCGAGCAAAGAGTTTTACTCATCTCAAACAATTGACCTATCCATATGATCTTCTGTTTAATTCTTACCTCTGCTGATTTGTTGATGCCAAAACAGATATTCTAATTAGCAAATGAATTGAACATTAGTAGTTTCTTCTTTTTCTCGGAGGAATAGATAACATAAAATTATTTTCTTATAATCTTAGGAGGCAAACACACTAATAAGAAACGAGCAAAGGTATTGGACTTTAAAATAGATTTTCTTAATCAATATTTTCTTATGTACTATTTAAAAAAAAAAATTTCTTTTAATGATGTTGGTAATGTGAGTCAAAATTTAGCATCTCCAGATTCTTTTGTCAAAGTCATGAAGATAATAAAGCACATTAGACTGTGAGATGCTGAGCTTGCCTGATACTCTCAAAGTGTTACATAATTATTAGATACCTAATATTTATGTGCAATAGTGTAGAAATCAAGATGGCATTTTAAGTGCAGCTGACGGCCTTGAAGATTGAGTGACAAGCATGACCTCAGTCCTAACCCTATCTTCCGGGGATAGCCGTGAGAACCGGTAGAGAGGACCCTCTCTTCCGGTTTAGATAGTAAGTAAGTAAGTTTCAGTTAGAAGGTAGCAGCGAGCTTGAAGGGGTAAGTTGCGTTATACGCGCATCCTCTCATCTGCGCAGATTGTCTGGTTGGGGATTTAAAAATAAAGTAAGATCAAAGCAAATCAGAGTCTTGTGTTATTACCTCTAAAAACTAACAATGACACAGGGCTTCTGATAAAGAGAAATCCCCAATAGAAGACCAGACTCGAAGTCCCCAAGAAAGTCCAGACCTTAGAAGATTCCAGACCAAGATAAGATGTTATAAGATTCCAAAGACGGCCAGAGGAATAGAGTAAGTAAAGAAGTAAAGAAGAAGGTTATACAACAAAAGTGCTAGACAGGCGGTCAGTGAGGCTCCCTCCGATCAATTGGCTGGTCACATCAAGCCCTAGCAGCTATATGATTGTCCCAACCCTATTGCCCTTATAGCAAGTCTCAACTCTTAGCATATACGTGCTAGATGGCGGTGGCTGAGAGTCTTCATGTCCTGGGAATGACATTAACCTCTATCTGATGGTGAGGTTTCAGTTTTGGGGTATGTGCAGCACATCTTTATCATCATTACTCCCTGGCCCACTCTGACCTGGAGTGGTAGTACCTGTTAAGGTCCCATCTATGGGTTAAATAGAAAAATGTGTTTATAAAAAAAAATTGAATATCGATTAAGAATGTATTTATTTCAAAACTTTGTCAGCATTAAATGACCCAACAATGTTGATATGCCGCAAAACAAAGCTCAGTGCTTTTCAAATACAAATTAAATGTTTTCCAATTAAATGTTATATTTATGGCAATGAAACTTCATATATATATATATATATATATATATATATATATATATATATATATATATATATATATATATCTATCTATCTTATTATAATGGAGATTGTGTGTTTTTTCTGTCTGTAACCGAAACTATATTACAACTCAAGTCACAATTCCCTTAGTTATTTATATAACATTCTCAATGATTTTATTTTTATTTGAACCTCAATTATTAATAAAATTGTTTTACATTATTAATACTGTTAACCATATCTGCATACTAATGACATGCAATTGTATTTATATATACAACAAAATAGCGGTTTACAATGTGAATGGGAAGGCTAATTTGCATATTAATATTAAAAAATCGAATTTAATAAATATTTGCTTAGTATTATTGATTTCTAACTGTTTGGTTTTATTTTAATGAATATAAGCAAAAATCTCTTCAATGAATCTTAAATGAAATCCAGTAACAAGATAAATAACTGTCATTTTATTCTTTACTTCCTCTTTTAACTAAATACTTAAATTAGAAAAAATAACAATGAAAGACGGGAGTGATGGAAGAGTAAGTTTCAGTTGTTCCATTTTTTATTATACTCCCTCTGTTTCAAATCTTTTCATCTGTATTCTTATTTAGTTCCGTTAGACTTTCTAATTTAATATAATATTTTATTACATTAAAACTTAAATACTTGCACCCGGAGGGTGCATATATTTGCTAGTATATATAATGAAGAATCTTGCATATCAGATTATTAAAAAACCCTCAAAAACAACTGAGAATTTCAACTGCTACCCCCCCCCACTCTAGTCAAAAAAAGAAAGAAAAAGTAAAGAGTATTGAATAAGGTCAGTTAATAGGTTAATTTTTAACAGGAAAATGTGTTATCGGATGTTGATTGGTAAAAGAAGTTTAAAAAAAAAAAAAAATTTGAATGTCAAAAATTTCGAATTGATAGGAACCAGATTTAATTATTAGATGTGAATCTCTGACAAACTGACTTTATTTCATCTTGGTCAATCATAAAAAGAATTGTGTAAATGAGAAAACTTTAAAGATTTTTACATTTCCATTTTATTTGAGTGTGTGTGTGTGTGGGGGGGGGGTGAATACTGCTACTCTTGGTCAGTGCTGTTATTTTGTTATCAAGGTTTATCGATTAAAAATGAAGGGAATTTGGTTTTATTTAAATTGGCAATTAAAATAATTTTTTTTTTGTCTTGTTTAATAGTCAAATTTATAGAATTAATTTTTGTAAAACCTAACGGTTGATTCTAGTCCTTCAAATTATGCTTCAATTTAAAAAAAAAATCATTTTTATTGTATTCCAACATGGTGTAGTGGCTAATGTGCTGGACTATGAGATCATAGTAAATGAGTTCAAACTCCAGTCATGCTATTACATTCACTTTTCAGACTAATACCCTTGGGAAAGGTATGACACCCTTCATCTCCCAGGTATGGGTTAAATAGTACCACTAATGTTCTTCTTATGGGGCTGCTCAGTCGGTAGAGCACCCGCCTCGAAATCGCAAGGTTCCAGGTTTAATACTGGTCCCCGTTAACTCAGTGCATAAGTAGCACAAATTGCAAAACAATCTCCCTGGTTTAGTGCTATTGAAAAGGGGATAGACTCCCTTGCTTGTCTGGCTGATACTAAGCCACTTCACCAACTTACTTTTTACTGTTCTTCTACAAGGATGGCTTTGGCATTAACTAACCCATGAAGGTTGATATGCTATTAAACAAAGAAACCAAAACGAAACAAGTTAATCTTACAAGCCATTATTATTATTAAAGTTTATCCACACTAGATTTTCTAGTGTTTTGGTCTTTATACTAAAACTGAACTTGGTGATCTACTGTAAAGTACAATTGTATCTTTGTTAAATATTTTTGAAAGAATGAAATCTGTATTTAATGGCTTAATATATGCATTTATTATGTTACCATGACAATGAAAAAAAAAAAAAACAAAAAAAAAAAATACCAGAACTACTACAGTAAATATATTGAGATTCTTTTTCTAAAAACAAGAAAAAAAAAGTATCATCTCTTAGAAATTTAATGATATCCATGATTTTCTTTTCAAAGATTATAACAACTAGCAAAAAAAAGTGCCCTCTGAGCACAAGTATTGAAGTTTTAATATAATTAAATATTATATTGAATTAGAAAGACTAATGAAATTAAATATGAACACAAAAGATTACACTTATTTTTACTTTATTCTAATTGATTTCAATATAAAATTATACATAGGATTGCTTTTAATACATTTAAGAATAAAACAACAATATTAGAAATCAATAACACCAAGTAATTATTTATCAAACCCTGTTTTGTTAAAACTGGTATGCAAGTTATTCACACCGTATATTATGTAAACATTTCTTTGCAATATTTTAAACACATTAATATGGGCTGTTTTGAAGTAAATCTATCTCCGCTAGACATTAATAGATACATAGCTGATAAATAAGATGCTAATTAAGATTAAATAAAGATTATTTGATAACCATTGAGGATATAACATAAAAAAACTGAGGGAATTGTGATGTTGGGGTGACATAGTTTTGGTTATAGACTGATACACAACTCTGTTATAATAAGATATATAAAATAAAATGGTGATAGACAATACCAGGGTGAGTCAAAAGTTTTGCAATATTTTGGTAATGTAAGACATAATTTTGCAGCTCTGGATGCTTTTGCTGAGGTCGTAAATGTAACAAACTACACTGGACTATAAAATGTCAAGCTTGCCTGATACTCTCCAAGTTCCACTCACCAGATTTGCCACTTTGGCTTGGGCCACAGCCTCAGAATCCATGGTTTTAGGCCTATGTGACTGTCTGATTGTCGAGGTTCTTGCAACCAAAGCAAATTTTCTTGAACCATCTGGTTACTGTATTGTGATCCACACAAATGTTTTTGGTTGCTTCCATGATGTTATGGCCCAGTTCAAACTCATTCATTTGTGCAACTTTCAAATCACACACTGTGAAGCAATGTGCAACATGTCAACACACCAACTACCATAATATTACCAACTACAGTAGGTGCCCCCCACAGCTTGAACTGTCTTGGTCACATGATATACATGGCACAAACTAGAATGTACTAAAATATTACCAAACTTTGGAGTCTCTCTAATATCTTAGTTTGTAATTCTGTTCGTTTCTGTGACAGCATTTACACTGGATTGGTTGAGCTGGCTCCATCCAACAAATTCATCTGTGGTGAATTCATGGAAAGAGTAACAAGGGAATAGGAAATTCACAAGTGGTCCCCAAACCCTGCATGCATATCTCAGTCCGGGGAAGGAGATGCCTTTATTTGTTGCAGATTTTCCAAAGACGCAGTAACAAGTTCACCAAAAACCATTGATTCCTGATGATTATGGAGATACCCTTTAGGATTTTTGCCCGAGCCCATTTGGGCTGGGTTCTAGCCCTAATACCACTAAGTGCCAGACCTGTCCACTCTGGGTAACCCTACCAGGAATTTAAGTTCCTGAGGACATGGCTCTGACAAGTTTACCAAGTTTGTAATTGTTATGTTTGTAGTTGGATGTGAAAAGGCAAAAATCATTATAAAAGTTGTAAATTTTATTTTGTATTCCCTGAAAACTTTTGGTTTAGGGAAGGTTTTTTTTTTTGTTTTCAACTTTTCTATTGACAGAAGTGATATTGGGCAATATTCCAGTTTAAAGGGAAGAAGAGTTAAGTGTTATCTTTTTCAACCCAACTTATTTTCTATACATGTAGCTTTTAGATATTGATTTAGCCGTATAGATAATTTAGAGCCATCCGACTAAAGAATAAATCTTCACCTACTGCACCCAATCTTCACCTTTTTGTTGAACCTTTTTTTTTTTTCCTTCTTTTATTTTGGCCAATAATAAACATTGATTTGATTATGCCAGTGAGAAAGATTTTTGGCCATAAGAAGAGTTTCAATCTCAACATTTTGTTCATATTGATAAACCATAAAACTTTTAGATGCACTACTCAAGGCAGTCCGAGTTGATCTCTGAATACTTTATGAACCATCTATGCATATATAAAGAGCGGTTAGTGTGTATGTATGTCCGGATGAAAGAGCGGTTAGTGTGTATGTATGTCCGGATGAAAGAGCGGTTAGTGTGTATGTATGTCCGGAGGAAACTATGAAAATAAAACAATTAATGACAAAGTAAATGTATATATACATTAAATATCATCGCTTCTTGCTTTTTAAACAAAAATTATGAAGATTTGATTTATATTTGAAGATATTTAAAAATTAAATATACATAGAAATAGCATTGAAATTCTACTAAAATATCCAGCATTTGTAAATCTTAAAAGTTAACAAATCAATACACAAGGGTTCTCCCCCCTCCTTACCTAGACAATGCTAGGTAGCCGCTTCTAGTTGGTAATATGAAAGCAAAAATGTTGACTTGTATAATTTTGTTTTATTCCTGTAAAGACCTTGTGAAACATAGGGCTACAACTTTTCCATGCCAGTGATGTTGCTGTAGTTTCAGTAGCAAGTAAATGTTTATGGGGTTGTAATTTTTAGCCTCAACCACAATCATTTTTGTTATTTATCCATTGCTATTTGGTGGTGTATCTATTTACCTAACCCCTCCTCCACAGGTAGGATGTGACACAGTCAATTTTTTAAGCCGAGTAAAGCTGGCTTTAATTCAGTTTTTCCTTCTCCTGGACTTGTTGCCTAACCAAGGTTAAAAAACCCAGCCTGTCCTATTATATACCCATAGTGGGGGGGGGGGCAGATGAATTAATGGCTTTCTTGAGGTCATTAGTGCAAAGCGAAATGCAAACAGCCTCATCCAGGATTTGAACTTTTTCTATGGTGATAACCGTTATGCTAAGTGTGTGGTTTAAGTTCATGACATTCGCAAGAGAATTTCAAAAGGTTACACTCTTGGTTTTAAATTCAGTTATCTATTTCCTAGACTGCTTGCCAACCTAGGCTAAAAGGGCATGTCTACCCTTTTATTTGACCTATAGAGAGCAGAAAAGAGATGAATTCATGTCTTTCCCAATTTCATTAGCGGAAAGTGAATTCACTGTTTCAGACGAAATTTAAACTCTGCTGATTCTATTTTCCATGTCAACTTTTAAGTCCCCCCCCCCCACACACACACAGTACTAAATTTCATTTATAGTGTTAAGTTTCTGAATAGTCAAGGAAAATGTTATTTTGCAAAAAAGAAATTTAACCTCTATAGATTAAGTTGTAACCAATGTTTTGCAAATCCTAAATTTCTCTGCAAATAAAAGAGGATTGTATTTGTCTGAATTTTTGTGATGAGGCTTGATAATTTGGATTATTTGGATTTTTCAGACTATTGTTCTCCTCTTTATTGTTATATAAATAACATTTTGGCCGATGTGCTCTCCTGCCTTCTTCAGTTTCTTGTTGAATTCAGGAACCTTCTCTTCAAACTCGGGTGGAACTTCGAACTGAACCGTTTATTCAATTCACTGGGTTAGACTGTTTTCTTTCTGTTAACCATATAAATCTACCCCCGTGAATTGAATAAAGAGTTCGGTTTGAAGTTCCATGAAGGCTCCAGATTATGAAATGAAGGCTACAAAGCTGTTGATTCCTGACAATAATGCAGATGCCCTTTGGATTTTCACCAGAGCCCCTTTGGCCAGGCTGTGGCCCTAATACCACTGGGTGTCAGACCAATCTGCCTTGGAGGCCCTTCCAGGAACTTTAGTTCTGGACGGCATAGTTCTGACACTACCACGTTGTTACTACCCTGCCACGGTGAGGAGGGGTCAGACTTTAGGGTGGTATCATGTCTGACTGCTTGGAATATTTTATTTCACTTGGTTATGGATGAGACATTTTCCACCATTTTGTTTATGACCTTGAAGATGAAGAACCTAGCCAATCTCAAGAAGGTGGCTACCTCTGAGTCACTGGGGGTTAGCTGCTAGTACCGTGAACAAAGCATACCTTTTTATTTCCTGTATCAGACGGAAAGCTGCTGTGTTAATGCTCTTGATACATCTGAATAAGAATGTTAAATTTTGGTGGATGCTGTGTAACATTGTTAGGTTGTTTATCCATTTATGGGACCCCCTGAAGGTGTGTTCTCAACTACCTGATGTGTTCCGTATATCCTACCTACTTGAGTGATTTTCTCATTTATCATAATCTTTGAACATTTGTGTAGTTTTTCTTTGCGGCTGGAGGTATTTATCTTCTTTTTTGTAATGCTAAATATATTCAAACATTCTCTTTGATTCTTTCAATCTGAGTTATATTTTCTTTTGTTGCAAAATTTTCATTTTTACATTTTGAAGAAAAAAAAAAAACATGGCTGACAGTTACTATTTAAATGTGGGTCAGGTGAAGGATTGAACCTTTTTGCCTTGGATGTTTTGTGTTTTACAATTTTATTGAAGATAATCTGTAAAGGAACACTACTTCTCCAGTGTAGATTTAAAGTGGTTAGGAGTGAAATCAATTTGGTTTGGTTGGATTTTACGGCATGTCAACCCCTGTTGGGTTATTTTATGCGGGAGACATTTTTATTTTATCTATACTGTTGGGTATTCAGTTTTTACACTTAAAAAAACCCAAAAAACTCATATTTTGATCTATTTAATCCATAGATAAAACTTTAATAGGTACTACCACTCCAGGTCAGAGTGGACCTGGGAGTAATAATGATGAAGGGGTACTCCACACTTCCCAGAGCTCCAAAATTGGAACTTCATGACTAGATGCAGTTTAACGTCATACCCAGGACATTAAGACCCTCGGTCACTGCCTTCTAGCACATATATGATAAAAATGGTTGGGGGTTGCTGTAAGTGCAATAGGATTGGGATAATCATATAGGTAGTAAAAAAAGTAAAGTCGTCAGGGTGGCCTAAAGTCAGTATCAGCCAAACAGTGAGGGAGTCTATTCCCTTTCACTAGCACTAGACCAAGGAGATTGTTTTTTGTTTTTTTAAAAAATTTTTTTTTAGTGTCTGAGACGGTGCACCACACCTTCCATCAGCTCCTCACTTTACCGCACAGATCCCTGTGGTACTCATATGCTGAGTTGGCGAGGGCCTGTATTGAACCAGGAACCTTGTGGTTCCCAGACGAACACTTTACTGAAACGGCCCCTTTACTTGTTTTGTTAGGAGTGAGAACATTTTTTTTGTCTTTTTCTATGTGAATCTATGGAATTCTTTGTATATATAAAAAAATATTAAAGATTTCAGTGGTATGTATTTAACATAGGCATTTTGAAAAGGATTTTGATTTAATTCAAGCATGAAATTACTTCTCAGGATTTGCTATAGAAAAATTCTACAAATTTTAATTGACATTTTAAGAGATTCAAATTTAAGATATTTTTTTCTTTTTTTCTTCTTTCTTTAAATTCATTTTGAAGTTTCGTAACATTTATTTAACAAAATTCTATACTTTTTTTTTTTTTTTTCTAAGACTGGAAAAATATTTAATGGAGATTCTGTGTCTTTGTGTAACTGAAACTTCACTCCTTGCATCACAATACCTCAGGAATTGTGTAAGTTTATCAATGAGTACTTAATTTATCGTCAAAATCATTAATACATAGAATAAATCTTATTTATTAACGATGTCTTTATGAAAATCCAAGTTGGATTTGCCTCAAAACAGACCATGTTATTAATGCATTTAAAATCCTGCAATTTGTCTTGTATATCACTAAGAAATAAAGATTTACATAATATATGATGTAGTTTCTTAACATTTATTTAACAAAATTGTACACTTAAGGATGTTTTTTTTCTTTTTTTTCTAAGTCTGGACAAATATTTCTTAAAAAAAAAAATTAACATTGAAAGAGATAATTTGCCTGTATTTTTGAGATGCTACTTGATGTGAATAATTTTTATGTTTTGGACTGTTGTCCTCATTTTTGTGGTATGTTGGATCATTACTATGATCCGATACATGGGAACACCTGAGGAAAGCTGGAGAACACAGCCTTTGCCTTTTGTAAAGTTACGAAGGCAGTGACACAGCAGCCGAAACATTGTTTATACATTCTATAATAAAGATGATAACAACAGTCTGTAACATCAAAATTATTCATATTGAAAGAGATATTAAAGAATTATATTTCTGTAGCATTCTGCTCTAAACACGTCACTTAGATGAAATTGTCAGTTCTAAAACATAAAAAGAACTGTTCACTTCTCTCTCTTTCTCTTTCTACATTTCTCTTTCTTTCTCTACATTTCTCTTTCTTTCTCTACATTTCTCTTTCTTCTCTTCTCTTTCTTTCTCTACACTTCTCTTTCTTTCTCTACACTTCTCTTTCTTTCTCTCTTCTCTTTCTTTCTCTACACTTCTCTTTCTTTCTCTACATCTCTCTGCATTTTTTAATGTGTCTTTGTCTACTGTCTTTTTAAGATGAAAAAAAAAAGACAGTAGAAAAATTCTGTGTAAGCAGATGTACTACTTGTTTGATAGATTTTGATTTTTCTACTCTATTGTTCTTTGCATTCCAACAGAAACAAAAGCAAAGAAAATTGCACTTTGTATCTGTTCACTCCAAAATAAAACTATCAATCTATATTTATCAGCAGTTGTTTTGATTAAAAATTATTGATTAAAATTTCCCTATGTTAAAAATAGATACACACTATTTTATTTTTCTAGTCAAAATCGGATATTCTTTTACTTTTTGTTGTTCTGATGTTTTTAGTTTGATGTTACGTAATTCTATCTTGAAATGCAATCATCAAAAGTATTAAAAATATTTGGACTTGAGGTTATGAAAGATTCTACAATTTACGTTTAATTACGGCATTGAGTATACATTTGTTTTGAATCTGGTAATTTCAATTTCTTGGTATAAAAATGATATGTCCTTTTTATTCGTATTCATTTTTCGTCTGTAACACCTAAGGAGGTAACTTTTATGATTAAAAAAAAAAAAAAAAAAAAAAAAGCCAATATAATAGCTCTCTCTGTTTATTTATCTCCTATCAATCATATATCTTAATGGAGATTCTGTGTCTGTCTGTCTAACTATGCCACTGCTTATGTCACAATACCTCAGGAATTGTGTAAGTTTATCAATGAGTATTTAATTTATAGTCAAATTCATTAATACATAGAATAAATCTTATTTCTTAATGATGTCTATGAAAACCCGAGTTAGATTTGCCTCAGAATGGACCATATTATTAGTGCGTTTAAAATCCTGCAATTTGTCTTATATATCACTAAAAAATAAAGGTTTACATAATATAAGGTGTGGTCAATTAGCATACTAGTTTTAACAAAGCTGGGTTTAATAAATAATTACTTGGTGTTATTAATTTCTAATATTTTTGTTTTAGTCTCCAGTGTATTAAAATCAATCCTATGAATGATTTTATATAGAAAACCATTAAAATATAATTAGGATAAGTGTAATCTTTTTGTGTTTTTTTTAATTTCATTAGTCTTTCTAATTTAATATATTTCATTAAATCAAAACTTAAATACTTACGCCCAGAGGGCGCATATTCTTGCTAGTATAATATATGTGTGTGTGAATTTTTCCTTATAAAATTCAGTTAAGCAAAAAATCCATAGTTATTTCGTTCAGTTTCATCCAAACTTAAAAAATGATAAATTGCTTGAACTTGAAACCGATCATATTTATGAGATGGGAGAAAAAAAATGTCAACTTCAAATGATGCGTAATGGCAAAAGCTAAAAAAAAAATGAGCTTAAAACTTTTTCAGGGGTTTATTTATACTTTCTTAGCAAGTGTGATCAATGTAGGCCATGTGGTTTTATAGTTGGATTTACAAAAGGCCCACTCTTGTTATTTAATAGCACACTTCAAATATTACAATATGAAATATCTTATGTGTATATCAAATTAGAAAAATGATCTAGTTTCCAAGATTTCTCCATTATCTTCAGTCATGTCAATTGTGTCAGCTTGTGTTTGGGAGGACATTAAAATCCATTGCATGAAATTGTTTTCTATTTTTTTTTTTTTTTTTTTTTTTTTTTTTGACACACCTATCTTATGTTGATTATATAATTTTTCACATTGTTTGCATTCTCATAGGTAATAAAGCTGTTTACTATTTTGTTGCTTTTTTATTTATTTATTTTATTTTATTTTATTTATTTATTTTATTTTGTGTTGGTGGTGGTATTAATCAAGAGAATAGAAAAATATTGACATTTAGTTACTGGGTATATTTTGAATTGTTTTAATTCATTCCTTAGAGTAATAATTAATTCTAGCGGGGCCTGTGGATGTATCATAGTATGATAATTTAATTATTACGTTTGAGATGTTTACTTATGAGTTATTGGAAATAATTCAATATATAAAAAGTATAATCTTGATTTTACTCTCTCTTTCATTCTTTTTTCTTTTCTTTCCTTTTTATGTTCAATTGAAACTGATTAATGTTATCGCTTCCGCATGCTCACCCCTCTATCTTTCCCTACTCTTTCTATTTCTTATATTTTTCTGTGTAGCATGTCCTTTTCTTCCCTTTCTTTATAATAAAAATGGTCAATTATTTAGCTGAGGTGACAACTCCTAAGAAATAAGTTAGTGGATGAGCAACACCAGATAATCAGGATTACAATTTTGCCTTTCATCTTGGATGATTTGGACGGTCTCATTTTTAACCAGAGTGTGTTGCAAGATGATAATGGTTGTACTTTTAAGGAACCGGTGTATAGAATTAAAAAATTGTTAAACTTTGAATAAAAAGTATCTATGCAGGCATGTTAAAATTAGCTTTATTTAATACAGAAATCTATCATCAATATAAACTAAGGTGAAACTTCTTATTTGTCAAGTCTTGGCTTGACAGAAGAGAGTACCATGTATGTTTGGTTTGTTTCAATAAGTGGTGAGGACTTGCACCCAATAGCTGCCCTTCTCTTTAGAGACCAAGGTGGCTGTGCTGAAATTTACAAAAAGGAAATTAGGTTTCTATAAAACCCATGTAGGCAAAAAGATTGTAAAATAGCTACCGTGGTAAAGAACAGAAAATGAACAAAGTTGATATTGTTAAAAATATATTTCCAATTTTAATTTATATATACGGTTGCCGTACTTCAAAACTAAACAATTTTAAAAAAAAAATATCATGTGTGGCACCTGCTGATAGATAGTACTCCTACGGACCGGCCATGGTCCCGCAAACCAGCTATGAGAAATACTGTTTTAGAGGTTAAAAAAACATCAAGCAATGAATCAATCTGAAAATTGACATTTGGTAGGTTGGTTGGATTTTACGGCATGTCAACCCTTGTTAGGTTATTTTATGCCAAAGATGTTTTGTTTTATTCATTCTTGATGGGTATTCAATATTTTTTTAAAAACTAAATTTTTTAAACACATTTTTTAAAAATCATTTTTTTTCTATTTAACCCATAGATGGGACCCTAACAGGTACTACCACTCAGGGTCTGAGTGGACCTGGGAGTAATGGTGATGAAGCGGTACTCCACATTCCCTAGAGCTCCAGAATTGGAACATCAGATAATTTAATGTCATACCTAGGACATTAAGAGATAAGACACAGCCATATGATAAAAAGGGTTGGGACTTGCCATAAAGGCATTAGGGTTGGGATAATCATATAGGGGGTAGGGCTGATTGATTGGAGGGCCAAAATGGAATGTTGTCCGTCATGGACTGCTCAGCCATTAAGATTCTGTCCTTAAACGTCACGGGTTGCCACCCATAGTCAACAGGTTGGGGTAATTGTACCCCTTTGCAGTCTAAAGCCCCAGCCGACAGGGCTTTGATATTTGAATCTTTTCATGTGTTAAATTAATAATAATAATAATAATAATAATGATTATCATGTGTGTGTGTTCAAGTGGCATGAGATATTTTCTGTAAGTTGAGATGATGTCAAGGTTGAACGTTGCGGTCGCCCATGAACGTCAAGAACTTGTAAAAATGTTTTTTAAAAATTGAACAAATTGTTTGCAATCATTGACTTTACTGAATCTGGAAATAATTGCTGAAATGCTCGCTGTCGTTATCAAGAGAAAAAAACAGTTGGGGGGGGGAATGGAGATTTTTAGATTGCTGATATAGAGACTCACTCTTTTTATATCTTATTATAATGCAAATTCGGTGTCTGTCTGTTACCCAAAACTATGTCACTGCTCACAGCAAATTAGCCTCAGGAATTGCATAAGTTTATCAATGAGTCATTTAATTTAATCACAAGGTTCCTAGTTCGGTAACGGCCCTCGCCAACTCGGTGAATGAGTAGCACAGGGATCTGTCCGGTAAAGTAAGGAGCTGATGGTAGGTGTGGCGCTCCACCTCAGACGCAAAAACAATCTCCTTCATCTAGCGCTAGTGAAAAGGGGATAGACTCCCTCGCTGATTGGCTGATACTACTTTAGGCCACCCCGATGACAATTTAATTTATAGTCAAAATCATTAATACATAGAATAAATCTTATTTATTAACGATTTCTACTATGAAAATCTGAGATTTTCCTCAAAACAGCCCATGCTATTAGTGTATTTAAAATCCTCCAATGTGTTTTATATATCACTAAGAAGTAAAGGTTTACATAATATATGGTGTGCTTAATTTGTATACTGGTTTTAACAAATAATTACTTGGTGTTATTAATCTCTAATATTATTGTTTTATTCTCTAACATTAAAATCAATCCTATAAATGATTTTATATAAAAATCAATTAAGATATAATTAAAATAAGTGTAATCTTTTTATTTGTGTTTTTATTTAATTTTTTAGTCTTTCTAATTTGATATATTTCATTACATTAGAAGAACTTAGATACTTACACCCGGTGGAGGGTGCATATTCATGCTAGTATTATTAATAAAATATATTTTTTAATGTACTGTATTTGTATAAATAAGTATTAGATTTGTGTTGTGCACTATGCTTGTATTTGGAAACGTCTGACCTCATTTTGTGAATGTATGTGCAAAGATATAAGTTTTGTTTCTATTTTAAGGACTTTTTAATTGGGCCATTTTAAGGTCCCCAAATTGGAATATAAAGTTTTTCTGTTGTTTATCATCAGTTAATTTATCATTGGTTATATACCTATGTATATATTTATCAAATTTGAAAATAAAAATAAATCATACTTATAACTGAGGAATAGTTTTTTTTTCTTGTTCAAAAACTGTAAATTTAAAAAAAATATATATTAATAAGTGTACTCTGTACATGTAATATAGACACTTGCTTGTCTCATTTATTTTCTTAATGTAGGACAGTCTGTTTATTTACTTGGAAATATAGGTTGTTTAATATATCTTTCTTTCTTTGGGGGACTACTTCAATTTCTGAGATATATAGGTTCAATCGCAAGGTTTCTGGTTCAATACCGGTCCCTGCCAACTAAGCATATGAGTAGCACAGATTGGGTAATCTGATCTGTTCGGTAAAATTGGGAGCTGACGGTAGGTGTGGCGCTCCATCTCAGCAAAAAACAATCTCCCTGTTCTTGTGCTAGTGGAAAGGGGATAAACTCCCCTGCTATCTAGCTGATACCGACAATAGGCCACTCTGCCGGCTTCTGTATATCTCGGGGGGAAAATAGATATAACGGTATGTAAATGTATAGAATATGAAAAAAAAAAAGGTATTCAGCAGAGGATGATTTTATCATAGTTTGAAATCTTAGCCAATGTTAAACATTTGAATTTTTTTATATTAAACCCTTATCAGGGCATTGTCAATATGTAATGCTGTAACTTCTGAATTATATTCAATTTGAATGTGGAAAGATTTTTTTCATTTATTTTTTTCATATTTAAATTGAATATTATTCAGAAGTTACATCACACATTGACAAATAGCTGGTGATGGTTTAATATAAAAAACCCAAAATGTTTAATGTTGGCTAATACTTTAATAAAATCATCCTTTAAACACGTTGATTTAACAAAGAAAAATAAATTGTATGCTGAGGTTCCTAAGACCTATAGTAAGAATAGCTTTTCTCTATTTCAATACATTTATTACACTAAAAGTAAAGTTGTCAGGGTGGCCTAAAGTCAGTATCAGCCAATCAGCGAGGGAGTCTATCCCCTTTTCACTGGTGCTAGACCAAGGAGATTGTTTTTGCGTCTGAGGTGGAGTGCCACACCTATCATCAGCTCCTTACTTTAATGCACAGATCCCTGTGCTACTCATACGCTGAGTTGGCAAGGGCTGGTATTGAACTAGGAAACTTGTCGTTTCTAGCCGAATGCTCTATCAACTGAGCAAACCCGAAATTGTTAGTTTTTTTGTTTTTGTTTTAATTTGTAGTGATTGTTTTTAATCTCTAATTATTCTTAACTTAAGATTTAAACTTACCATAGGTATATGTCATATACCATATATCATATACATGTCATATATGGTATATAGTACTGTATGACATATATATCATAGGACCTAAATAATGATAGAATCTTCTGTTTTTTCTATAAATAATATCTGATGAAACCTTGGAAGAGAGAAACGAGATTCATACATGATTTGTTAATTCAACCTAACAATTGCTAATTACTCTGTTCACCTTGTATCTTTAGTAAACATTTTTCAGTTATTTCCTAGTTGAGTAACATGATATTACAGTGACACAGAAAAAACGGAAACCAAATTATTTATTTTCCCATTAAACTAACCCTAAACCCTAACCCTTGTTGGACTTAAAAAAAAAAAAAATTAAAATTAAGTTTTATTACAAAATTTGTGGTTCTGTTTTTTCTGGGTCACCCTGTAATATCATGTTACTCAACTAGGAAATAACCCATTTTTCCTTATCCTTAATACTGGTTGTGTTCATTCTTATTATTTCTGTTAACAACAGTATGTTTCTAAAGAAAAAAAAATAGTTTATATAGTGTTCAAAGATGAACGCATCAGTGACATTCTCCTGTGGATACGTACACACCAGTGTCAGCTGACCAGCAAAAACCTACACCAATCAACTTTGTGCGGATTCTGGTTGCCGTGCAAAAGACCTGTGGGTGGCAATGACTGATAGGGACTGGAGTTGAATCCTGGGAATCTGCTGGATGTCTTGGAACTTTCTTTTTCCCTTTGGATAATGGTTGTATGAATGCAGTTATATCTAATTGGTTATGTTAGTAACTTCCAGTTTGCATGCACATTTTAAAATTATTTATGTGGTGTGTATTAAATAGACCCCCCCCCTCCACCACCATCAGTATCTCCCGTTTTTACAAGAGTTCATTTGTAGCAATGGGCCTTTCTAATCTGTTAAAATGGAATATCAACTCTTTGATCTACTAATCACAAGAGAAAAATCCTACCCACATCACTACATATCAAGGTATGATTGCACTGCAGTATGATGAATATAAGATTTTTGGATCATATGACCTTTAGGCACCCCTTTTGCGATCACGATTCATAAGCACACGTTTTTCATTTACACCCTCAAAATTCCGGTTGTTTGTTAGGGGTTAGTTTTATAATTAAAAAAAAAAAAAATCTCTAAAAATCGTCTGTTAATAAACAACCGGATTTTGACGGTGTAAATGAAAAACATGTGCTTATGATCGAGATCGCAAAAAGGGGTGCCTAAAGGTCATATGGTCCAGATTTTTACCCAAGGGTTAGACCATCACCAGCTGATTTAAACTTAAAAGCAACCATATTTATATCAACATGGCTAATAGAGAAGTTAGGTTAAAAAAAAAAAAAAAAGAATAGTACTAACAGTAACATATGATTCTCTTCACTATTTTGTCTGTTAAATCTAATTTTTCACCATCTACTGACCCTGTCTGCTAATGTGTGTGCGTATTTCCTTCTGCAAGTCACTAAAGAAAATCAAAATTGGAAGAAGACGAGGTGTATTCTTTCTCCTTCTGCCATTTTTCACTTACTACATTAAATCTGATTGTGTTTAACTCGATCGATATTATCAATCATGTTAATCTTGGCTCTCACTGAATTTACATTTCTTTCTTTATTTCTTTCTTTATTTCCTTTATTATTATTATTATTATTATTATTTATCTAAGAAGTGTTTAGTTGTGGTTTGACATGAAAAATTGTAGGATTTCTAAAGTATTTGCTATCCAACAAACATTTAGAAATCCAATCATGGCTGAATGTCTTAAGAATAAAACTTGATACAAATAGCATCAAGGTAAAGTTCTGGTTAGTCTTCTTTGAGGATCTTCAATTCTATAGCCAAAAATATTATGCAAAATAGTCGGGGTGGTGGTGGGGTAGGAGGAGGTAGAGATGCATGTTTTTAATCTGTTAACAAGTAAACAGTGTATTGGCAAAGGGGCTGTTTTTGTGTTAGTATATGTATAATAAAGAAGAGTTTGATACCTCTCAAAAGGTGGCTGGTTGGTATAGAGAATATCTAAAAGTGATTAAATTTAATTTAATTCATACTTTATTTCTAATTGGTAGCCAGCAACATCAACAAGTCCTGCATTAAGAAAACCATGGAGGCTTCTGTAGTGTAATGGTTATCATTGTAGGAAATGGACACAGCGACAAGAGTTCACATTCTGGATGAGGCTAGGTTGCATTTCAACATAGCACTAATATCCTTGGGAAAGGTATGCATCCAGCTATTCTCCCTCCAGCTATGGGTAAATAGTAGTGTAAACTGGACTCTTAAACTTGGTATGGCAACTGTTCGAGGAGAAGGATAACTCTCAATTCAAACCTGTTAAACTTTGCTTTAAGAGAATTGACCTTGTGTTACATTCTGCTCGTGTGGAGGGGTTGGGTAAATACATCAAGCAAGTCATTTTATATAAGCAAGTATGTATTTACCAACTTCTTGGATTATTGACAATCATCTTAAAAAAAAAAAAAAAGGCACAGTGTTCTAAAATTAACATAAAGTTAGCTTAGTTGGTAGAACACCCGCCTAGGAATCGCAAGGTTCCTGGTTCGATATCGGTCCCTGTCAACTCGGCGCATGAGTAGCACAGATTGGATAATCTGATCTGTGTGTTAAAGTAGGAGCTGACGGTAGGCTTAGCGCTCCATCTCAGCAAAAACAATTTCCCTGGTCTAGCACTGGGAAAAGGGGATAGACTCCCTCACTGTCCGGCTGATACCACTCTGCCAACTTTGCTTTTTACTTTATTTAGCCAAATATTTGAAAGATTGTAAATAGCTGAATTTATTACTTCTTTATGGAAATAAGCAATTTAATGCTATCTGAAAATATATAATGAATCCTTTGTAAGCCAAGTAGCAAATCTTATTTTCTTGCAAGAAATCTTAACCACAACATAATGAACAAAGTTTTCATTTCAAAATGAAGTAATAAAAATTTCTCAACTAAAACAAAACTTAGTTACAGGGACAGACTTGAAATATTCTTTTCTTTTTGCTTTGATATAAATTCTTTGAAATCAATGATCCCCAACTGAAAAGCGTGAGGAAACATGAGAATTTCGCATATGAAACTGAGTCAATTGAAAAGGGAATGTCTTTGTATATGCAGAGTGTCTATAAAGTCCTGCAACAGATTTAGAATCTAACAACAAAAATGGTAGTTTTGTTGAAATGCAATAATCAAAGCATTCATAAAAAATAAAACTGCTAAAGTTGAACTTTGTTTTTTACTAAATGATTCTATCATTTGTACAACATGAGTTTATTTGGTTTACAATTTAAAAACTCTTGAAAGACTTTATCAACACCCTGTATTCCCTGCAAGGATGACTACTGTAATTGTTGTTTTCTTATGTACATATTTATTTTATGTAAAAAAAAATGTACAAAACGTACTTACACATTTAAACATACTACACTATAATACTTTAAAGTTTGTTAAATTGAAAAATAGTATGTTTAAATGTGTGAGTATATTTTTTTTTTCTGTTACACCGGTTCCGAAGGTATATTTTAATGTTAATTTTAAATTGCTAATATTAACTAACAACTTGTTGAAGCTTGTCTTGTTAAGATGTATCTTAAGGTTGATTATTATACTTGTGTTAGCTTTAATACAATTTGCTTAGAACTTTCAATGTATATAAGATATATTTTGTAAGGTAAACTAGCATCAATAGACGAACATTTGAATTTAAAGATCTGAATTTAAAATATAAATAAGTAAAATAAATAAATAAAATAGATAAATAAGTAAAATAAATAAATAAAATAGATAAAATAAAATAAATAAATAGATAAATAAGTAAAATAAATAAATAAATAATAAATAAGTAAATAAAATAAAAATAAAAAATAATAAATAAAATAGATAAATAAGTAAAATACATAAAAAATGTAATAAATATTAAATAAAATTTATTTTATGAATTTCTTTCTTCAATAGCTAAAAAATTCATCAAAACCCTCGAAAAATAGTTTTAAATAAATTCATTTCCTTGGATACTATTTATTATACCATTTGATTATGAGATATGTTTTTTTTCTAAGTTCATAATGCTCTATGTGAGAAAAGCATTACTTCAGCCTGGTATAAAAATTGATTTTTTTTTCTTTTCTGTATGGTTATGGTAATTCATGCCTTTAAGTTAGGAAATTCAGTTCTTTTCAATTTCCTAACTTTTCATGTTAATGGTAATATTTTTATAACTCTAGCATATCATCAATGTTACAAGTGTATGGGCAATACATTTGATTTGTGTAGGTGCATATTTATCACAGTGAATTCTTGATATTTTATGGCTTCTCCGGGGGGGGGGGGACACTTTCATAAAATTGTTTAAATATCTCTAATGTATTATTGGTACTGCTCAGTATTTCATTATTTTATTTCTAAGAATTTTTTCATTGATTGGTTCTATTTAAGCGACAAGCACCAAAATGTTGATCTAGTTTTTATTTTTGTTGGTTGGCTGGATTTTACGGCATGTCAACCCTTGTTGGGTTATTTTATCCCGAAGACGTTTGTTTTATTCATTCTTGATGAATACTCAATTTTTTAAAATTTGACATGCTGTAAAATCCAACCAACCAAATCCTGAACAGGCTTATCGTTGCTTAACTTTGGTTATCTAGTGGGGTCACCTGTCTTTTCAGTGTGACTTGTCTTTTAAGTCCTTTCTTATTTTGTGTTCATACCAAACAGTAAACTAAAGTCTAACAGTCAAGTTATATGTAAGGTGCTAGTTCTCTGCAGAGGGGTAAAATCACCCTCAATGGGGCCACCTGTTAGCCGTGGGTGGCAACCCATGATGATCAAGGAACCCTGGTGGCCGAGCTGTCCATGACATGCAACATTCCACTTTGGATCTTACTTAGATTAGACGGGCAGTTGGAGAAGCACCCCTCGGATCAATCAGCTGGTCATGTCAAGCTCTAGCACCTATATGATTGTCCCAACCCTATTTCCTTTATGGCAACCCCTAACCCTTTTTATGTGCAAGTAGGTGGTGGCTGTGGGTCTTAATGTCCTGGGTATGACATCAAACTATCTGATGGTGAAGTTCCAGTTCTAGAGCTCTGGGGAATGTGGAGTACTCCTTCATCACCATTACTCTCAGATCCATCCTGATCCAGAGTGGTAGTACCTGTTAGGGTACCATCTATGGGTTAAATAAACAAAATGAGTTTAAAAAATGTGTTTAGAAAAATTGAGTACCCATCAAGCATGAATAAAATATCTTTGACATAAAATAACCCAACAGTGGTTGAGATGCCATAAAATCCAACCAAACAGAAAAATGAATTTACAGTAAAGTCATATTTAAAGTACTGGTTCTCATCAGATCACTGAAGTTAAGCAGTGATGAGCCTGTTCAGTTCTTAGATGGGTGACCACTTAGTAACAGCAGGTGGTGTCAGTAACCTTTGTACCAGACTAATCAAAGCTTAGTAAATAACATTAGACACAAGTTTTAGTAAATCCCGCAGCATTTGTAATGGGATGATTTATTTGAACAGAGAAAATACCATCTGTTATTATTTCACACGTCTCTTACTGCAAGACAAATAAATATCACTTTTATAGCAGTCATATTCCATTGATTTCTAAGTGTGTGCATGCATGTTGACGATGATGATGATGTTGTTTGTTGCGCTAGTACTTCTACTCCCAGCAGTCCATGACATGCAACACTCCACTTATGCCCTTATTTAGGCTAAACGGGTGGTCGGAGAGGCCCTTCCCCCTCTGATCAATCGGATGGTCACATTAAGCCCTAGCACCTATATGATTGTCCCAACCCTATTGCCCTTATGGTAAGCTCTAACCCTTTTTATCATATATGTGCTACAAGGCGGTGGCTGAGGATCTTAGTGTCCTGCGTATGACGTTAAACTCTATCTGATGGTGAAGTTCCAATTCTGGAGCTCTGCGGAATATGGAGTACCCATTTCATCACCATTACACCCAGGTCCACTCTGACCTGGAGTGGTAGTACCTGTTAGGGTCTCATCTATTGGTCTAAAAGAACAAAATGAGTTTAGAAATGTGTTTTTAAAAAAATATTGAGTTTAAAAAGAAAATTGAGTAGCCATCAAGAATGAGTCAAACAAAATGTCTTCGGTATAAAATAACCCAACAATAGTTGGCATGCCGTAAAAACCAACCAACCAACTTCTACTCCCTGTGGATTTGATATTTTAATCAATCACTTAGTAGACATAACATTTTACACTGAAATTGATTTATATTGGCCCAAGCACATAAAAAGATATTATTTTTCTTGGAAAAAACTTATCTTAAATTATCAGTTTTGTATTTTGTGTTACACATACACTTTTATTAAGATAGGTTTCTAGGTCAGACTTAATATCATAAACAAGTAATATATATCTTTCTATGTAAGTAAAACGTATTTGTTTACATGCTTATTACTTATAACCATTCCTTACTTTAGACTAGTTGGAAATTGTTTTTTTTTTTTAAATACTGTATATATAATGTGAAATGAAATTGGTATGTTCTTTGTGATTCAATTATTTTTTTCATAACTCCTCAACTAACCTAATAATCCAAATTATCAAGCCTCATCTAAAAAGTCCAGAGAAATATTTATTAAATAAAATATGAAACCAGAAATTATTTGGCCAATTGAACCTCTTCTTTCGTATACTTGATGTTAACATTTTGGCCAATTCATTCTTAAACCCTCATCAGGTTTATCGACAAAATAAGAAAAAGTTAGATTAGATGGATAGATGGATAGATAGATAGATAGGAGAGAGAGTTTAGATAGAATAGATGATAGAAAAAAAAATGCTTTTGGCAACAATTGGTACATTAGTGATGATTTTCTGTTACCATTTTTTTTTTCTCAAGCAAGGAAAAAAAAACAAAACATTTCTTTTTCTCTCCAATTATTCTACACTTGACAAAGTTTGAAGAATAGAATAACCTGACTGTTGCAGGAACAACACCAAGAATACAAAGAAGGAATACTCACTTGTCTGAACAATTCCTGCTATGCCAGTGAGATATACACACACATCAATATATAAGTTGAAAATTATTCATTTTATATATATATATATATATATATATATATATATATATATATATACACACACATACACACACACACACACACATCAATATATAAGTTGAAAATTATTCATTTTTATATATATATATATATATATATATAATAAGATAAATATATAAAGGTTTTACATATCTATTTATTAGGTGACAAAGGAACATTCGCAACCATATTGGTTTCATGCGATGCAATCATCAGGTGAAGATATCTTCACCTGATGATTGCATCGCATGAAACCAATATGGTTGTGAATGTTCCTTTGTCACCTAATAAATAGATATGTAAAACCTTTATATATTTATCTTATTATATTATATAACAGCTGTATTTTATATTGAGCACTCTACCAATAATACTGCCTTTGGTACGCCATTCCAGCAAAAGCTGAAACAGTGACCTCTCACACTATATATATATATATATATATATATTATATATATATATATATATATATATATATATAATCAATGAAGCCAAGATGGCTTCCCACAGAAGCGGCTGCTAGATATCTGGTTGAGTGTCCATCACCAAAGTTAGCCTCACTTCTTTCATCTTAGTAAGACCAGATTCTATTTTAAAAACATTTTAAAGAGCTTCTAGCAATCTAGTTATTAGTACAACATTTCGGTTGCTGTATCCTCTGGCCTTCCTCAGGTTTTTCCAGTGTATCCAAGTGTAATGATGATACAAACTGGGAAATCATTTTTACTAGTTTGACAGTTGATCAAACAGGCATCAAAGAACTGTTTTTAGATCTCATTCAAAAGATAACGTCATTGGTTTTTAAAAAAAAAATTTTTTTCACTTCTCTCAATGTTTCATGAGAAGAATCACAATCATTAAAGAAAAATAAAAAAAAATAAAAAAAATCAATGTCTATTGGTGTTTCTTGTACAAACTCAAGGTGTAAAATCCAATGACATCTTTTTCGATGTTTTTATTTTTAAAGTAATTTACTTTAAAAACAATTTGATATAGACTTTTTAATGATTGGTTCCCATATTGTGTTCATATCTCCACTTGGTCTACTCAGTAGGTCACTACAGCTCAACATATGAGCTGCTTCTTTAAGACGTTGGACTTTAAAAATAATGTTCTAGATGGCTGTTGAGCAAAGAACTTTCTTACAGGACTTGTTTTTTGTTCTGCAGAGTGTCTCGCCGCCCTCTTCACCAGACAAAATCTGTGGGGTTACCGGTTTAGTATGGCACTCCACCTCAGCAAAAATAATCTACCTAGTCTAGCACTAGCAAAAAGGGGATAGGCTCCCTTGCTGTCTGGCTGATACCCATCATAGGCCACTCCGCCAAGTTTTCTTTCTTACTTTTCATATAGAAATAAGCAGCTTTTTTTGGGGGGGGGTCAAGGGGTCTAATGTTAGAAAATTGTAAAGATTCACATTAGCCAATCTGTTTTATTCGGACTATTGTCCTCATCTTATTACTTTCTACACAATGTTTCGGACATGGATAACAATAAAGATGAGGATAATAGTCTGAATAATCCAAATAATCAAGCCTCATTTTAAAAATTCAGAGAAATAGCCAATCGTTCTGTTTTGCTATTTTCAAATTAAATTCATAGCTCATAACAAGTAAAATTCTCTTGGGATATAAAAAGAAATATTTCACATGCTTATATGATATGCAATGAAATGAGGTCAGACTAATATTTCTTGTAGATACACATAGAAAACTGCTTGCAAATCATTCAGTCAGCATAGTATGAATGTTTATTCTGATGAAGAAAGTGTGTGTGGGGGTTTTTCTTCTTCTTACCCCATGTGCATACTGATTAATATTTTACATGTAGATTTGGCTATTTTGATTGGCTATGAAAAGGTTGAGTCTTTAACATAAACATAAGAAATGTCTTCGCTTTAATAACAAAATAATGTTGATGTTTTTGTCAGCTAACTTCGGATTGAATCTTAAAATTTCCATGAAGACTAAGTTAGATAATAACATAACTGATAATTTAAGATAAGTTTTTCCAAGAAAAATAATATCTTTTTATGTGCCTGGGTCAATATAAATCAATATAAATCAATTTCAGTGTAAAATGTTATAACTACTAAGTGATTGATTAAATATCTAGGCTCTTTTATGGAGTTATTGGCTGAAATAAATTTATAATAGCCAAATGACGGTTTGTTGAGTTTTTCATTCTTATTGAAAGTAATATATATATATCCAAAAATCTGAAGAAGAAATCTTCTTTACGACATAGAATTAAGAAAAAAAATGTGTTAATTTCAGAAACTTCATTGGTTTATACAGATTCGTATAGAAGCGTGGGAAAGGGGTGTGTGTGTGTGTATATATATATATATATATATATATATATAATTATTTATAAAGGAAAAGGTGACTTACCGGTGAATTTGATCACGATGGTTAGTAAGTGTGGAATTCAGGGGGGTAAGTCAGCGATATAACAAATACAAAGTGCTCAATACTAAGTAGAGCAAATTTATTGTAAAATGGGTACCAGAGATAACCTAATCGAGTTTCACCATAAGGATCTTCAGGGTTAAATCTACTGAATTAATTGAGACACTGATTAATAGCAGTTGATTTCACGTGTGTGTTCATTAAAATGTTCGTTGCGAAGGAACACTGACTTTTGATTCAAAAAGATCTCACAGTGGATGTTGATTTTTTTGTAAGGTTCAAAAAGTATATATTATATGTGTGTGTATTGCTATGAAGATTGCATAGGCGAGAAAGTATCATTAAACCAGATGTTGACTCCATGTTCACACTACTTTAACTCATATATAAATGCTCTGTTAATGATATTGCCCACCGTCTACTTAAAAAATACAGCACCCATATTATCTACAAAATGTCTGTGCATGTGCACATATATAACTTTCAAATATTGCTCTGTATTTAATCTAATTTATTGATTATTATACATCGAGCTCTCTTTAGGGATTCATAAAAATCCTTGTATGAGTATGTTTGAACCTACAAGAGCATACAGTATGGTTATACAGTGAGATTTTGAAGATCCCAAATAGAATCATCCCTTACAACCAATCATTTTGATTACTTTACATTTATATTTATATATACTAGCAAATATATGCACCCTCCGGGTGCAAGTATTTAAGTTTTAATGTAATAAAATATTGTATTAAATTAGAAAGGCTAATGAAACTAAATAAGAATACAGATAAAAAGATTTGAAACAGAGGGAGTATAATAAAAGATTTGAAACAGGGAGTATAATAAAAAATGGAACAACTGAAACTTACTCTTCCATCACTCTCGTCTTTCATTTATATTTTTTCTAATTTAAGCATTTAGTTATAAGAGGAAGTAAAGAATAAAATGACAGTTATTTTTTCTTGTTAATGGATTTCATTTAAGATTTATTGAAGAGATTTTTGCTTATATTCATTAAAATAAAACCAAACAGTTATAAATCAATAATACTAAGCACATATTTATTAAATTCGATTTTTAAATATTGATATGCAAATTAGCCTTCCTGTTCACACTGTAAACCGCTATTTTGTTGTATATATAAATATAATTGCATGTTGTCAGTATGTAGACATAGTTAACAGTATTAATAATGTAAGACAATTTTATTAATAATTGAGGTTTAGATAAAAATAAAATCATTGAGAATGTGATGTCAATAACTAAGAGAATTGTGACTTGAGTAGGAATATAATTTCGGTTACAGGCAGAAAAACACACAATCTCCATTATAATAAGATATATATATATATATATATATATATATATATTCCAAAAATATCTGTTAATGATAATACGTTGTTAATTTCTGTAAATAATCCAATTTGTTTTTGTGATGTTTGGACATTTTTCTAAAAATTATGATACACAAAGGGTTAATGACATTAATGAAGAATATTTTAAATAGATGAGTTATAATTAGATTTTTCAATAACTGTCTTCTTCCTCGTTTTTGTATAATATTTCTAATGTCAGAGTAGATAGTTCTATCATAATGATGGTAGAACTATGGTTTTCTTTCTACTTTCTGCAGATGTCAATGTGTAATTTGAACCAAGCAATCAGACACCATCTGTTTTGAAAGAAAGAAAATGGAGACTGTCTATAGTAAAAATAAATTCCATCAAGCATTAACATTGGCAGAGATTTCTTTATTGCATTTTTTTTTAGTGTGGAAATTTACAACTGGTACAATAAAAAAAAGAAAAAAGAAAAGATTATTTGTTT
>CM042145.1:62255400-62277900 GCA_023376005.1 Doryteuthis pealeii | reverse complement strand
TCATATCTATTCATTTTATTTTTAAAGATATATAAATTTATCAAAAATAGATAATTTTTACAAATTTATCTCATAAAATGTGTTGCACCCATAACATGGTGAGAAATAGAGCCAGGCTGGTTAAATCGAACTTAATGACCTAAATTCACCATTGTATGTCATGTCGCTGAAAGAAAAAAAATACCAAAAATCAGGGAATTAACTGAAATTAATGAAATATCTTTTGAGAATCTGTGTATGCCTCAAAGATACGTGGTTCAAAGTTAAATGACCTGAAAAAATGTAAAAGTTTTAAAATAAAATAACTGGTGCATTATATCTTTTATTCATTAATATATCAACACTTAAATTTCATTAAATTTGGTTAATTCCCTGATTTTTTGGTATTTTTTTTCTTTCAGCGACATGACATACAATGTGGAATTTAGGTCCATTAAGTTCGATTTAGCTGCCAGGCTCATGTCATAGTGCAGAGCATGTGTCAAGTGACAATGATGAAATAATTATTTATTTATTTTAGTAAAATTATTTTAGCATCTTTGCCTTTTATTGACAGTTTAACTTAATTCTAAATATGAAGTTGGAGTTGGCATCTAGGAATACTAGGAGTCTGAGTTGGACCTTATAAATTCTGACTCTGCAACCCTGGACAGCACACAGCGTTCTTGTGTATTCTTATAAAATCTTTTATATTTCAAAGCTCAATTAGCATATTTGAATTAAGATATCTTGCTTTATCTATCAATCTCTCTCACTTTTTATCTTTCTAATTTTTGTTAGTCACTTTTAATTAGTTCAATTTCTATGTACCTTTTTGTCATAAGTGTGTGTGTGTGTGTGTGTGTGTGTGTGTATTTAGTTATTTTTTTAATTTTATTTATTTTTTTGTCTGAATAACAAATTAGGTTTCTTTATGAAGGATTTCACCACAAACATGCAAACTTTTTTAAGTTTATTAATTAATTTTTTTATCAATAAAATGCATGCTACAATGACCATTTTAATTAAACATATTTTTTATTAAAAAAATATACATTAATGTATAAAGTTACAACATACATACATACATACATACACACACACACACACATATATATATATATATATATATATTATATATATATAATATATATTATATAATAATCTATCTATCTACTAGCAAATATATGCACCCTCCCGGTGCAAGTATTAAGTTTAATATAATAAAATATATCAAATTAGAAAGGCTAATGAAATTGAATATGAATGCAGAAAATGATTAAAAAAAATATAACAACTTTGAAACTAACTCTTCCATCATTTTCCATAATCCTGTCTTTCATTGATAAATTTTCCTAATTTAACTATTTAGTTAAAATAGAAAGTAAAGAATAATATTACAGTTATTTCTCTTGTTAATGGATTCTTTTAAGATTTTTGCTCATATTAAATAAGATAAAATCAAACAATTAAATCAATAATACTAAGCATATTATTTTTTTAAATTAATATGCAAATTAGCCTTCCCATTCACACTGTAATCTGCTATTTTGTTGTATATAAAAATAAATTGCATGTTATTAAGTAGATATGGTCAACAGTCTTAATGATGTAAAACAATTTTATTAATAATTGAGGTTTAAATAAAAATAAAATTATGGAGAATGTGATGTAAATAACAAAGAGATTGTGGTTGTCTGTCTGTAACTGAAACTATATTACTATACAAGTCACTGTATAGTAATATAGTTTCGGTTACAGACAGACAAACTCACAATCTCTATTATAATAAGATATATATATTACTTATTTCTGAATAGTGCTCAATATCTCTGATAGAGCATATGTAGATCTAAAGTTAGAATAGAGTAGATACAGGGTCAACACTACTTGGTGACAGTTTTTAACAAGATTAGAAATGTGAATATCATTATCAATGTCTGCTGGACTATCTGATTCCCACTGAAGGAACACATGTCTCTTGTATTCTTTGAATATTTTAATGCTCATTCATCATGATCACATGAGCGAGAAACTTGACAATCACCAGACACCATTGACCCTCCTCTGTCTCTATAATGTTTTAACTTTTAGTTCTATATGTTCTAGATAAAGATACAAAAATAATCCATGCAATTCTCTCTTGGTGAGACACAAATTTCTGGATGAAAAAACCAAAAAAAAAAACCCCGCAAATGACAGGATGAAGTTGTCCAGAACTCGGTTGTCTTGTCATGGTTCTTTATCGAATAACTGTCATCATTATGTTGTTCTGTTTCTCACATTGTGGAGGGGGGAAGCAGGAGTTGTGTTTGAGGTGTGTGGTGTGATGGCTGTATTTACAACAGTGTGGACCTTTTGTTAAAATATTCTCATTAAATACTGTGACTGGGAAATACTTTTTTTTTCTTTTTTTTTTTTTCTCCTGCTGTTTTTATCATTAACTTTGTGTTCACCAGTCGAATGTACAATCTCTGGCTCTGCTGCCACTAATTCGCCATAATGAGCTTCAGTTATGTTAAGCCTGTGACTTGTTACGGAATACTGATTCTTTTATTTTTTATTTTTTGTATGATAACAAAAAGGACAATATTTGCATTTAAGACATGATTTACATTTTCTTGTAGTTATTTGCTAAGTCTTACTTTTTTAGCACGCAACTAATATAATATAATATATATTTATATATTATATATATATATATATAAATATATATAATCCACAGAGACTGTTTCGACATTTTATGTCTCTTCAGTGTGGTTAGACCCAGCAGCTACTTCTAGCTGGGAGTGAAATCGACTGATTTCATCAGTCCGGTTCCTTAACCCCTCAGCCATCAGTAAGGAACAGTTTGAACTGATAAATACATACATTGCTGTGTATATATATATATATATATATATATATATAATAATATATTAAAAAAAATTTTTTTATATTTTTTTTTTTTTTATATATATTTAATTGTATTAGAAACCATATTGATTCCATCTACTTAAACTGCTTGTTGAACGGCAGCAATGTTCAAGTAGCGAAAGATTTGAAAAAGTGAAAAATATGTCAAAAGTGATGTATGTTTGTGACTTGAAACTGTTTAACTATATATGCACTTGTCATTGTTGTTGTTTACATGTTGATGTATAACACAGATGTGCATGTTCTGTGCATTTATGAGTATGTACATGCCAATACACACACATGCATATGCACGGAACAGGCACATCCACGCATATATATCACACATGTAAACAACCAAAATGACATTTACATACAGTTTCAATTCATAAACGCACAATCGCTTTTGAACATATTTCACTTTTTTCAAAATCTTTCACTGCCTGAAGATTGCTCTGTTTAACTCTTAACATCCTGTAGAAGAATTTCCAGAGCCCCATTCCTGTATGGATTATTAAAAAAAATAAAATGGCTAAAATGACCTTTTCATTTAAAATTACTTTTATTTCCTTGAATTAAAGACTTCAAATATGTTTAATATTATTACATTTAAACAAGACTATCATTTAGGGTGGATTAATAAAAATAAATTGGACTTCCAGTCGGCGGAATGAGTGCTATAGGACATTAAGAAGTTAAACAAGCAATTTAAAAACACCATGAAAGCAATATGGTAGCAATACAAAAAACTAATATTCATTTCATTATCAATATCACTCAAAACACAAATATTGAGCACTGTAGATACTGGCTTACTACGTCTCATCAATGAGATAGTATTAACCATACACTGTGCTAAATATTACACACCAACCCTCGCACAGTAGGATGACACAAGGTCAATTTTCTTAAGCAGAGTTTAAAAGTTGGAATTCAGTTTTCCTTTCCTAGACTGGTTGCTTAACAAGATTAAAAAAGTGCCTGTATCTCTACTTAGAGCACATGGTGTAATGATTACTGTCATAGGAAATCGCACAACTAGACAAATTCAAATCCTGACGAGGCTGTTAGTATTTCACATAGTGCTAATACCCTTGGAAAAATATGAACCCAACTTTTCTCCCTCCAGCTATGGGTTTAATAGTAGGGCAGACTGCGGCTCCTTAATTTTGGCTAGCGGTAACCAATCTAAGAAAAAGGAAAACTGAATTCAAACCTTTAAACTCCACTGAAGAATTTGACCTTGTGCTGCCATTCTACTCGTGTGTGTGGTGTGTGTCTTATAATATAATATATATATTATTATATGATATATAATATTTATATATATATATAATATATAATATATATATATAATGATCAGTGACTACATATTCCCTTCTGTCTGTAATTTTTTTAGGGTCAGAGTGGATTATGTTACCTGTGGAAACATCTTATATATATATATATATTAAATTATATATTCACTTTTTGTATTTATTTTAGAAATTTAGATTTATGAAAATGACTTTTATTTGCTTGTGTTATATAGTTTTATAATAACCACAGAGTTTGTCATATTATGGTTATTGTTGCAGAGAAATAACCACAATATCCAAGTTCAAAATCTTGAATGAGGCTTTTTGCATTTCACATAGTTCTAATACCTTTTGAAAGGTATGATCCAAATTATCCATCCAGTACATTTAAAGTAGAGAAGACTTGGCTCTTTAATATGGCAACCGTCGTATGAGGAGCGAAAACTCTGAATTCAACTTTTTAAACTCTGCTTAAAAAAAAATGACCTTGTGTCACATCCTGTTTTGCAGAGGGTGGTAAATGCATATAATAATCACGTGAGTTCCACAAGTACAGATACTAAACTCTGATCCCCAGCAGAAAGTGCTAAACCATATGATAATAATTTTATTTTCAGACTGTGCTTTTGTCTTCTATAACATGCGCTATAATAAAGATGAGGACAATAGTCTGAAAAAAACAAATATATCACATTCAAGCCTCATCTCAAAATACTGAACAATCAATAATCCCATTAGTTAAAAAATTATTTTTTTTTACCATATCTATGCTAATTTAAATATAAAATAACAAACAATATAAATCCTCTTAAATTTTCCACTTAAATCTTAAAAATGTTCAATTAAGATCAGTGTATGTATGTATATAAAGTATATATTATATATATATAATATTAATATATATTATATATATATATTTATATATATACACTTATAAGTAGTTTCATTGAAAAAAGAACACCTACAATATCCTGTCTCTATCTAAATTTGTGCCGAAGCACCCAGGGGGATGGTAGAAGCGAATATGTGGATGATCGTAGGTGTTTGCTTGTCTGGAGACATGAATGAGAGCAGCTGCGGAGTGGAATGAGAGTTGTGTTGTAGTATTAGAGGTAGTAGTTGTTGTAGCTGATGAAGGAAGCTAGAATTACGTGGGAGTCCTTGGCTGCCATGACAATATCAGTGAATCAGTTTTCATACAGTTGGAATTGCTAAATCTGCTCATTTTGCATGAGTTCTTCTTGGTGGTTTGCATGTGCACATCTGAAATGATAGTTAGTAGTATTTATACTATTACTACTACTACTACTATTATTGTACTTTTCAAAAAAAGTGGTAAAATTTGGTAAATTTAAATGGCATTCATACTTACGATATATCAAAACGTATAATTAAGCTGAATTTACTAAGTTTGAATTTAGTTTCCTTCTCTTAAACTGTTGCCTAAACCAAGTTAAAAAGCCCAGTCTGCGCTACTATTACTCATAGCTGGAGCGAGAATAGTTGATTATACCTTTTCCAAAGGTAATTTGGATATTCTGACTATTTCCTCAATCTTATTGTTATCTGCACAACGTTTTGGTTGAATGTGCTCTCCGACCTTCTTCAGTGTTTCGCTGTGAACTTAGAACCTTCTTGCTGAACTTTGAACTAACCTTTATTCAACCCAGGGGTGGATAACTTTTATTCTGTTTACAAAAATTCAAGAAAACTTTGCAATGGTATAAGTGCAGAGTTCAAATTCTCTCTCTATCTATCAATCTCTCAAATTTCAACTGCATGATTTAAGCATCAACAAAAACATGGTTATCACGAAGGAATTGCCTTCAGTGATAACTATGTTTCTTGCTTGTGTCAGATGCTGTAATCATGCAGTTGAAATAAATTATTACAATGAAGAAATTTTAAGTTTTTCCTTAATTTATTCTATAATTACACTGTCCGTTCACTTATTGGCACTAGCACATTGAGCCTCTCACTACGTTTAACTACACATGGAATGATCCTCATTACCACATATATATATATATATATTAGGTAAAAGTATCAATAGACAGGTAAGTTGAGGATGATTCTATTTGGGTCATAATATCCTCTGTACATCCATAGATGCATGCCCATAATTTATACAAGATTATTTCAAATCCCTGCAGATCAACATGGTGCAGTCGATATATTCTACAGTCCAGCTGACAAGTGGATAAAGAGTAAGTGCCTCATTGAAACTCTGGCACATCTCCTGTGTTGTAAAAAATAAACTAGTTTGAGACTCACCAACAGCTTACCAGTTTTCTCATTATTACAATGTTCTTTGCAAATCTTTAACTACACTCCAATTGGACAGCATGCATAGCGGATATAGGTGTTGCGTTAATACAGTTCTAAAGTGACAGTTATCCTAGGCTTGCAGGTTCAATCCTCGTTCAAGGGCGACAGCAACATAGGAATAATAATTACACAGCTTAAACACTTGTACCCAGTCATGGTTAACGGAATAAACGGTATAACCCTGTGGATTGGAATAAAGGGTTAGGTTCAAAGTTCCATGAGGCTCCCAGTTATGACAAGGTTCCTGAGTTCGAAAAGAGGTTCCCAAGTCTGACAACCAAATACCTGAACAGGCCGGAGGGCACATCGACCAAAACAGATAACAATAAAGATGAGGACAATAGTCCAATAATCAAGCCTCACTTTAAAATGGCAGCAGAAATAGAACAAACAACCAAATTAAAAAGTGAAAGAAATACCAATAAGAATTAATAACTATTATTAGTGAAGATGTAAATTCATATGATATGTGACACTTTTTTTATAATATATATATTATATATAATGGGTGTGGGTAGAATTAAGAAGTAGTCAATAACAGACAGTAAATATTATTAGAAAAAAAAAAACAAAAACAAAAGCTGTGACTTATGTTTAATACTAAAATGGCTACCGGCATTGCCCAGATAGAGAGAGGGGGGGCAAAAAGTTAGTCTCGCAGATCCATTTATTACTGAATCATGAGTTGATCCTTGCCAGGATGCCCATATTTAAAATTTCTATTTAAAAAAAAAAGACCTTGCGTGATCTAGCTTGGTGGTGTCAGAAAAAGAGCACAGCATGCAGTTGAAAAGAAAATTTAATGTCGCCTATTTAAAATATTAAATGCAAAAAAAAAAAAAAAAAAAAAATTCCATGCTGTACTATCTAATTTAATTTTTAATTATCTTCATGAATATAAATCAAATCTTCATTTATTTTTGCTCAAAAAGCGAAGATTTGGTGCAGTGAATGTGTATATATATTTACATTGTTGCTTTTTATTTTTGGAGTTTCCTCCAGAATACATACACACAATTCCCTTTTATATATTTATAGATGATAGATTATGACTGCCTTAATACTTCAGCCTACTTTACTATATCTGTATATTAGACATATGTGGTATAGTTTTCCATATATGTAAAGATTGATTTGTATTATGTGCGAGGAGATTTGAATGCCAAAAGTCTCCATGCGAACTGCACAAAAATTTGTATTAATTTTTATATTTTTTGATTTTCTGACTGTTGTCCTTCATCTTTACTGTTATATATCCAGAATTTATTAAGAAACACCTGAAGAAGGCTGGAGGGCACATTGGCTGAAACGTGTATATAACAACATTTGTGAGAACAACCATATTGAAATCAAAATAATATAAAATAATACAATTATTTGTGCAGTTCCAATGGAGACTTTTTAGCATTCAAAAATTCTCACATAATACAAATCAATCTTTACATATATTGGAAAACTATACCACATATGTCTAATAATACAGATAATTATAAAGTAGGCTAAAGTATTAAGGCAGTCAATAATCTATCAATCTATAAATATATAAAGGCAATTGTGTGTATGTATGTCTGGAGGAAACTCCAAAATAAAACAACAATGTAAATATATATACACATTCACTATCACCAGATCTTGCTTTTTGAGCAAAAAATAATGAAGATTTGATTTATATTCATTGAAGATAATTAAAAATTAAATTTAGATAGTAACAGCATGGAATTTTTTTTTTTTTTTTTTTTTTTTGCATTTATTTTAAATAGGCGACATTAATTTTTCTTTTCACTGCATCTGTGCTCTTTTCTGACACCCCACCAAGCTAGGATCAACGCAGGTCTTTTTTTAATAGAAATTTTAATAGGGATCCTGCAAGGATCCAACTCATTGATTCAGTAATAATGGCATCTGCGAGACTAACTTTTTGCCCCCCCCTCTCTCTATCTGGGCAATGCGGGTAGCCACTTTTAGTATTTACATAAGTCACAGCTTTGTTTTTTTGTTTTTTTCTAATAAATATTTACTGTCTGTATTGACTACTTTCTTAATTCTACCACACCCATTATATATATATATATATATAAAAAAGTGTCACATATCATATGAATTTACATCTTCACTAATAATAGTATTAATTCTTATTGGTATTTTCTTTCATCTTTTTTAATTTTGGTTGTTTGTTCTATTTCTCTGCATTTTTAAGATGAGGCCTTGATTATTTGGACTATTGTCCTCATCTTTTTATTGTTATCTGTTTTGGTCGATGTGC
Source organism: Doryteuthis pealeii (assembly GCA_023376005.1). NCBI lineage: Eukaryota > Metazoa > Mollusca > Cephalopoda > Myopsida > Loliginidae > Doryteuthis > Doryteuthis pealeii. Next base: position 62,269,137 of record CM042145.1, on the reverse strand, counting down.
CCTCGGCCTTGTTCAGGTATTTGTTGTCAGACTTGGGAACCTCTTCGAACTCAGGAACCTTGTCATAACTGGGAGCCTTCATGGAACTTTGAACCTAACCCTTATTCAAATCCACAGGGTTATACCGTTTATTCCGTTAACCATGACTGGGTACAAGTGTTTAGCTGTGTTAATTATTATTCTAGTTACTGCGCCCTTGCACCAGGATTGAACCTGCAGCCTAGAGATAACTGTCACTTAGAACTGTATTAACCCAACACCTATATCCGCTATGCCATTGTCAATTGGAGTGTAGTTAAAGATTGCAAAGAACATTGAAATAAGAAGAAACTGGTAAGCTGTTGGTGAGTCTCAAAACTAGTTATTTTTACAACACAGGAGATGTGCAGAGTTTCAATGAGGCACTTTACTCTTTATCCACCTTGTCAGCTGGACTGTAGAATATATCGACTGCACCATGTTGATCTGAGGGATTTGAAATAATCCTTGTATAAATCTATGGGCATGCATTATGGATGTACAGAGGATATTGATGATCCCAAATAGAATCATCCCTCAACTTACCTGTCTATTGGATACTTTTACCTATATATATATATATATATATGTGGTAATGAGGATCATTCCATGTGTAGTTAAACCGTAGTGAGAGCTCAATGTGCCTAGTGCCAATAAGTGAACGGACAGTGTAATATATAGAATAAATTAAGGAAAAAACTTAAAATTTGCTTCATTGTAATAATTTATTTCAACTGCATGATTACAGCATCTGACACAAGCAAGAACATAGTTATCACTGAAGGCAATTCCTTCAGTGATAACCATGTTTTTGTTGATGCTTAAATCATGCAGTTGAAATTTGAGAGATTGATAGATAGACAGACAGATAAAGAGAGAGAATTTGAACTCTGCACTATACCCATGCAAAGTATTTCTCTGAATTTTTGTAAACAGAATGAGAACAGTCTACCCACCCCCTGGGTTGAATAAAGGTTCAGTTCAAAGTTCCAGCCAAGAAGGTTCCTAAGTTCAAACAAGAAACACCTGAAGAAAGGTCGGAGAGCACATCAACCAAAACGTTGTGCAGATAACAATAAAGATGAGGACAATAGTCAGAATAATCCAAATAATACCCTTTGGAAAAGGTATAAATCCAACTATTCTCCCTCCAGCTATGAGTAAATAGTAGCGCAGACTGGGCTTTTTAACTTGGTTTAGGCAAACAGTTTAAGAGAAGGAAACTAAATTCAAACTTAGTAAATTCAGCTTAATTATACAGTTTTTGAGATATATCGTAAGTATGATTGCCATTTAAAATTATTCAAATTTTACCACCTTTTTTTGAAAAGTACAATAATAGTAGTAGTAGTAGTAATAGTATATAAATACTACTACCACTATCATTTCAGATGTGCAACATGCAAACACACCAAGAAGACTCATGCAAAATGAGCAGATCTAGCATTCCAACTGTATGAAGAACTGATTCACTGATATTGTCATGGCAGCCAAGGACTCCCACGTAATTCTAGCTTCCCTTCATCAGCTACAACAACTACTACCTCTAATACTACAACCACCACCTCATCCTCCACTCCCCAGCTTCCTCATTCATGTCTCCAGACAAGCAAACACCTACGCATCATCCACATCTTTCGCTTCTACCCATCCCCCCTGGGTGGCTATCGCGCACAAATTTAGATAGAGACAGGATATTGTAGGTGTTCTTTTTCAATGAAAATACTATACAGTGTTAATATATATATATATATATATATATATATATATATATATATATATATATATTATATATATATATACATACATACACTGATCTTAATTGAACATTTTAAGATTTAAGTGGAAAATTTAAGAGGATTTATAACTTGTTTGTATTTTATATTTAAATTAGCATAGATATGGTAAAAAAAAAATAATTTTTTAACTAATGGGATTATTGATTGTTCAGTATTTTTTGAGATGAGGCTTGATGTGAATAATTTTGTTTTTTCAGACTATTGTCCTCATCTTTATTATAGCATGTATTAAAGACAAACACAACAGTCTGAAAAAATAAAAATTATTTACATATGGTTTAGCACTTCTGCTGGGGATCAGAGTTTAGTATCTGTACTTGTGGAACTCACGTGATTATTATATGCATTTACCCAACCCCTCTGCACAAACAGGATGTGACACAAGGTCATTTTTTTTAAGCAGAGTTTAAAAAGTTTGAATTCAGAGTTTTCCTCCTCATAGACCGGTTGCCATACCAAGGTTAAAGAGCCAAGTCTTCTCTACTATTTAAATGTAACTGGAAGGAGAATAATTGGATTCATACCTTTCCTAAAAGGTATTAGAACTATGTGAAATGCAAAAAGCCTCATTCAAGATTTGAACTTGGATCATTGTGGTTATTTCTTGCAACAATAACCATAATATGACAAACTCCTGTGGTTATTATAAAAACTAATATAACACAAGCAAATAAAAAGTCATTTTCATAAAATCTAATACTTTCTCAAAAATAAATACAAAAAAGATGAATATATAAATTTAATATATATAATATATATAAAATGATGTTTCCACAGGTACACATAATCCACTCTGACCCTAAAAAAAATTACAGACAGAAGGGAATATGTAGTCACTGATCATTATATATATATATATATATATATATATATATATATATATATATATATATATATATATATATATATATATATATATATATATACACACACACACACACACACGAGTAGAATGCAGCACAAGGTCAATTTCTTCAGTGGAGTTTAACAGGTTTGAATTCAGTTTTCCTTTTTCTTAGATTGGTTACCTAGCCAAAATTAAGGAGCCCAGTCTGCCCTACTATTTACCCATAGCTGGAGGGAGAAAAGTTGGGTTCATATTTTTCCCCAAGGGTATTAGCACTATGTGAAATACTAACAGCCTCGTCCAGGATTTGAATTTGTCTAGTTGTGCCGATTTCCTATGACAGTAATCATTACACCATGTGCCTCTAAGTAGAGATACAGGGGCACTTTTTTAATCTTAGTTAAGCAACCAGTCTAGGAGAAGGAAAACTGAATTCCAACCTTTTAAACTCTGCTTAAGAAATTGACCTTGTGTCATCCTACTTGTGCAGAGGGGTTGGTGTGTGTATATATTAGCACAGTGTATGGTTAATACTATCTCACTTGATGAGACAGTAGTAAGCCAGTATCTACAGTGCTCAATATTTGTGTTTTGAGTGATATTGATAATAAATGATATATATTTTTTGTATTGCTACCATATTGCTTTCATGGTGTTTTAAACTTGCTTGTTTAACTCTTAATGTCCTATAGCACCTCATTCCGCCCGACTGGAAGTCACATTTATTTTTATTAATCCACCCTAAATGATAGTCTTTGTTTAAATGTAATAATATTAAACATATTTGGAAGTCTTTAATTCAAGGGAAATAACAAGTAATTTTAAATGAAAAGGTCATTTTTAGCCATTTTATTTTTTTAATAAATCCATACAGGAATGGGGCTCTGGAAAATTCTCTACAGGATGTTAAGAGTTAAACAGAGCAATCTTCAGGCAGTGAAAGATTTTGAAAAAAGTGAAAAATATGTTCAAAAGCGATTGTGCGTTTATGAATTGAAACTGTATGTACATGTCATTTGGTTGTTTACATGTGTGATATATAAGCGTGGATGTGCCTGTTCCGTGCATATGCATGTGTGTGTATTGGCATGTACATACTCATAAATGCACAGAACATGCACATCTGTGCTTATACATCACACATGTAAACAACCAAATGACAAGTGCATATATAGTTAAACAGTTTCAAGTCACAAACATACCATCACTTTTGAACATATTTTTCACTTTTTCAAAATCTTTCGCTACTTGAACATTGCTCCGCTTCAACAAGCAAGTTTAAGTAGCATGGAATCAATATGGTTTCTATACAATTAATATATATAAAAAAAAAAAAAAAATATAAAAAAAATTTTTTTAATTATAATATATATATATATATATATATATATATATATTATATATATACACACAGCAATGTATGTATTTATCAGTTCAAACTGTTCCTTACTGATGGCTGAGGGGTTAAGGAACCGGACTGATGAAAAGTCAGTCGGATTTCACTCCCAGCTAGAAGTAGCTGCTGGGTCTAGCCACACTGAAGAGACATAAAATGTCGAAACAGTCTCTGTGGATTATATATATATATATATATATATATATATATATATATATATATATATATATATAGTTGCGTGCTAAAAAAGTAAGACTTAGCAAATAACTACAAGAGAAATGTAAATCATGTCCATTAACACATGCAAATATTGTCCTTTTTGTTATCACTAGCAAAAAATAAAAATAAAAAGAATCAGTATTCCCGCTAACAAGTCCACAGGCTTAACATAACTGAAGCTCATTATGGCGAATTAGTGGCAGCAGAGCCAGAGATTGTACATTATCGACTGTGAACACAAAGTTAATGATAAAAACAGCAGGAGAAAAAAAAAAAAAAAAAAAAAAAAAAAAAAAGTATTTCCCAGTCACAGTATTTAATGAGCAATATTTTAACAAAAGGTCCCACACTGTTGTAAATACAGCCATCACACCACACACCTCAAACACAAACTCCTGCCCTTCCCACCCCCTCCACAATGTGAGAAACAGAACAACATAATGATGACAGTTATTCGATAAAAGAACCATGACAAGACAACCGAGTTCTGGACAACTTCATCCCTGGTCATTTGCGGGGTTTTTTTTGGTTTTTTCATCCCAGACATTTGTGTCTCACCAAGAGAGAATTGCATGGATTATTTTTGTATCTTTATCTAGAACATATAGAACTAAAAGTTAAAACATTATAGAGACAGAGGAGGGTCAATGGTGTCTGGTGATTGTCAAGTTTCTCGCTCATGTGATCATGATGAATGAGCAATTAAAATATTCAAAGAATACAAGAGACATGTGTTCCTTCAGTGGGAATCAAGATAGTCCAGCAGACAATTGATAATGATAATTCACATTTCTAATCTTGTTAAAAACTGTCACCAAGTAGTGTTGACCCTGTATCTACTCTATTCTAACTTTAGATCTACATATGCTCTATCAGAGATATTGAGCACTATTCAGAAATATAGTAATATATATATCTTATTATAATAGAGATTGTGAGTTTGTCTGTCTGTAACCGAAACTATATTACTATACAAGTGACTTGTATAGTAATATAGTTTCAGTTACAGACAGACAAACCCACAATCTCTTTGTTATTTACATCACATTCTCCATAATTTTATTTTTATTTAAACCTCAATTATTAATAAAATTGTTTTACATCATTAAGACTGTTGACCATATCTACTTAATAACATGCAATTGTATTTTTATATACAACAAAATAGCAGATTACAGTGTGAATGGGAAGGCTAATTTGCATATTAATTTAAAAAATATATGCTTAGTATTATTGATTTCTAATTGTTTGATTTTATCTTATTTAATATGAGCAAAAATCTTAAAAGAAATCCATTAACAAGAAGAAATAACTGTAATATTATTCTTTACTTTCTATTTTAACTAAATAGTTAAATTAGGAAAATTTATCAATGAAAGACAGGAGTTATGGAAAATGATGGAAGAGTTAGTTTCAAAGTTGTTATATTTTTTTAATCATTTTATCTGCATTCATATTCAATTTCATTAGCCTTTCTAATTTGATATATTTTATTATATTAAAACTTAAATACTTGCACCCGGAGGGTGCATATATTTGCTAGTAGATAGATAGATTATATATATATATATATATATATATATAATATATATATATATATATATATATATGTGTGTGTGTGTGTGTATGTATGTATGTATGTATGTATGTAACTTTATACATTAATGTATATTTTTTTAATAAAAAATATGTTTAATTAAAATGGTCATTGTAGCATGCATTTTATTGATTAAAAAAATTAATTAATAAACTTAAAAAAAGTTTGCATGTTGTGGTGAAATCCTTCATAAAGAAACCTAATTTGTTATTCAGACAAAAAATAAATAAAAAAATTAAAAAAATAACTAAATACACACACACACACACACACACACACACACTTATGACAAAAAGGTACATAGAAATTGAACTAATTATAAAGTGACTAACAAAAATTAGAAGATAAAAAGTGAGAGAGATTGATAGATAAAGCAAGATATCTTAATTCAAATAATGCTAATTGAGCTTTGAAATATAAAAGATTTTATAAGAACTACACAAGAACGCTGTGTGCTGTCCAGGGTTGCAGAGTCAGAATTTATAAGGTCCAACTCAGACTCCTAGTATTCCTAGGATGCCAACTCCAACTTCAAATATTTAGAATTAAGTTAAACTGTCAATAAAAGGCAAAGATGCTAAAATAATTTTACTAAAATAAATAAATAATTATTTCATCATTGTCACTTGACACATGCTCTGCACTATGACATGAGCCTGGCAGCTAAATCGAACTTAATGGACCTAAATTCCACCATTGTATGTCATGTCGCTGAAAGAAAAAAAAATACCAAAAAATCAGGGAATTAACCAAATTTAATGAAATTTTCAGTGTTGATATATTAATGAATAAAAGATATAATGCACCAGTTATTTTATTTTAAAACTTTTACATTTTTTCAGGTCATTTAACTTTGAACCACGTATCTTTGAGGCATAACACAGATTCTCAAAAGATATTTCATTAAATTCAGTTAATTCCCTGATTTTTGGTATTTTTTTTCTTTCAGCGACATGACATACAATGGTGGAATTTAGGTCCATTAAGTTCGATTTAACCAGCCTGGCTCTATTTCTCACCATGTTATGGGTGCAACACATTTTATGAGATAAATTTGTAAAAATTATCTATTTTTGATAAATTTATATATCTTTAAAAATAAAAATGAATAGATATGAGAGATGTTTAATGCAAGGGTTAAAAAAAAAAAATTTTTTTAAATAGAAATAAAAAATAACAAAAATCTTAATTCACAATAAAATTATAGTTAGTAAAGAATAAGGTTGCAGATTCGGAAGGTATAAAGGTCTGACTCAGACTCTGCAATCCTGGTACTGTCTCGAACAAATTTAAGTAGCAACACCCCCACCAAAAAAAAAACAGCTGTATGGCCACTTGCTTCCTATCATACAAACCACCCAAGTAAGACATGCTGGAGAAGAAGACACTTACACAAAAACACATCAGTGTAGGCTGACCAGTAAAAACCAACATCAACAATGTGCAGATTCAGGATGCTGTGCAGAGGATCTGCCAGAAGTGATGACTGATAGGGACAGTTGGTGAGAGAGAGTTATGGGTATCAGTGCTGTCAGCACAACCTAATGATGATTTGCAATATTAATGAGTTGATAAATAAAAATTTAAAAAAAAAAAAAAAAAACCTTGATATCAGGTCAAATACATATTTCATCTATTGGTAATGACGACTCTGTAAAGCCCCCCCCCAAATACTTATAAGGTAAAGCAAACCCAGTCAGCTATAATACAGTTCTTCATTGCATTTTCCCTGTTTGGCACCGGGCTTTACCATTTTCATTAAAGAATTATCTTTCAACAAGAAACGGTTACCCGGTGTTGCCTGGGTAGAGGGGGGGGGTTAAAGATTGTTTTGTTTATGTATTAATCATGGACACCAATGACTTTCCCTTCACTTATTCAAATTATAATTTTCAAATGTCTTCACGAATATAAATAAAATCTTCATTATTTTTGCACAAAAAGCAAGCTCTGATGATAGTGAATGTGTATATATAGTTAATTTATCCTTAATTGTTTTATTTTCGTAATTTCCTCAGACAGACATACATACATACACACCAAATGTCCTTTATATATGGATAGATAGATAGATAGATAAACTCAATATCTACCATGAAGAGAACTAGAAAATAATTTCAAGTCAATCTATTTACCAAGTCACATGATCAAAATACTTGTTACATGAAAAATATTTGATTATCTACTCTTAGCAAAGAGTCTGACACTATATCAAAAACCATTCTATAAAGGAAGCTTGTTACCATGGAAACCAGTTTTATTCCAATTGGAAACTTGGATATAAAAGTAACAGGTACCAAATAGCAATCCTTCCTTTTCCATCAGCACAATTTAACAACAGGTCAAATTGACTTCACTTCTGCTAAAGTCCACAGACATGGTGGAAATGTCATCACACTAAAAAAATTAAATTTCCTCTGCCTTATTTTTACTAAACATTTGCTGAAACAAAAAATACAAAAGCTTTTTAAATAATGAACATAACCACACTCAAAAGCAGTAATTACAAATAATTATTTCATATGCATACACTTTTCTAACTTTTGATTTCTATAAAATAAATAAATAAATAAATTTTTTTAAATTTTAAATAAAAAATAAATAAATAAAAATAAATAAAATAAAAACAAAAATTTTTTTTTAAAAAGACAAAAAAAAAAAAAAACAATATTACCTTAGAGCTCTTTCAAACTAAGAACCTTCAATAAACCTGCTTCAACCTTTCATCATTTGTTGAATCTTGTTGATTGAATGTAAATAACTTATGTTTCATTTCCTAACATTCTTCAGTCTTGACAGAGGCAAGCTAGCATCACAAATCTGATACTGAAAAACAAGTTCAATCCTAGCTGGATGTCCCTTACTTGTGACCTTGTCTAATTATCACAAATGAGTCTGATCTAAACATCCTTGCTCACCACTAAAAAAAGTGATCTAATTGCCCAATGTAGTTGGCATCAATCTAAACTTGAATACTTTCAGCTTCCCCCCATCACCCTAGTTAAACATACACACACGTTAGAAAGAAAGAAAAAACAAGGTAATCCTAATATTTCACATAATAAAACCTGTTAACATAAAAGGCATCAGAATCAATTGGCTTGGATGAAAGTTCAAATCCTACAATCAGATTCTTTCTAATATAAATCTGTAGATAAATTAATCAAATATATGTAAAATGAGCCAAACAAAGTAGTAGATCATGATTTTACTAGATGATTCAATATGAGAAATATCTGAATTGATGAGCCAATCAGAATCCATTAATATTTATTTTGCCTTAATCACACATCTGCTGACACAATGAAAAGTAAATGCTACAATCTGTTATTTACATTAAAGATTTCTCTCTATTTGCTTTATGGGCAGTTTACACAAAAATACATTCAAAGAGATGATAAGGGCCAGTTTAGTTCAGTCAGTAGAGCATCTGACTAGGAACCACAAGGTTCCTGGTTCAATACCAGCCCTTGCCAATTCACCGTATGAGTAAGGAGCTGATGGTGGATGCAGCAATCCACCTCAGATGCAAAAACTATCTCCTTGGTCTAGTACTTGTGAAAAGGGGTTAGACTCATCACTCTCTGGCTGATACTGACTTTAGGCCACCGAGAGAGAGAGAGAAAGGAGAGAGAGAGAGAGAGAGAGAGAGAGAGAAAGAAGAGAAGAGAGAAAGAGAGAGAGAGAGAGAGAGAGAGAGAGAGAGAAGAGAGAGAGAGAGAGAGAGAGAGAGAGAGAGAAGAGAGAGAGAGAGAGAGAGAGAGAGAGAGAAGAGAGAGAAGAGAGAGAGAGAGAGAACAAAAAAAACCTATTGTGGATAAAGAACTGTTGGCCCTGCTTTGGTAACAATAGAAAAATATAAATGGAGCTAATTTCCTCTTTTGGTCTCTGTTCATTATGTCAATAGATAATCTATCATGAGATTTATGAAGGAGATCAACAAGAGGAGAGAAAAAACAGAAAAAACATCTTTTAGGTGTATGTGGGTATGTCCTTTTTAGAAGAGGGTGAGAGCACATGGCATGAAAATGGATGTGTCTATGTACATCAGATCAAATAGTCCTTTTTAAAAAATACATATAACAAAACAATACACAAAGAATAAGTGTGTGTGTAAGTATACACTTGTTATTTGTTTAAAAAGATGAATATATATGCCATTTCCTCTATTATAATTGTGCATCTGTATGTATAGGTAGAAAGCATTTAACTGAATGTCCAAGTTGGTTTATGGTAATACATACGCAACTATACACACACACACACACACACACACACTTATTTTGTAGATAATATGGGTGATATATTTTTAAGTAGACAGTGCTCAATATCATTGACAGAGCATTTATATCTAAGTTAAGTTAGCGTGGACATGGAGTCAACGGCTCCTGGTTACTGACAGTTTCTCGCCAAGTCAATCTTCAGACTAAATGGAGAAATTGGTTTGCTTAAATATCCTTTGGTTTAGTTTCTTAATGAGAGGAGACTGGACTTTGGGTATGTAAACAAACTGCTGAACTAATTGCCCTATTTGGTCTGAAGATCACATAGGCGAGAAACAGTCAGTAACCAGGTGTTGAGTTCATGTTCATGCTACCTTAACTCAAATATATATGCAAGTAAAGTTGGCAGAGTGGCCTATTGTTGGTATCAGCCAGTGACGAGGGAGTCTATCCCCTTTTTGCTAGCACTAGACCAGGGAGATTGTTTTTTGCTGAGCTGGAGCGCCACACCTCAGCTCCCTAATTTACCACACAGATCAGATTACCCAATTTGTGCTACTCATACGTTGAGTTGCGGGGAAGGGTATCGAACCTGGAACCTTGCGATTCCTAGGTGGGTGCTCTACCAACTGAGCTAAACCAGCCCCTCATATATATATATATATATATATAAAACTGCAATATTCATAAGCCTCTCCTGTATATAATACAAAAGACTGAAGTAGTTTTAATGTAAAGCTAAAACAGTTTTACATTCTTTCTATAGATTAAAAATGCACAAAGTAAATATCTCAAGCAGAATTTCAAATTTCAATGTGCTAAGCATTGTATATTAAAACATGAAAGGGATTTCCAGTTCGTTCATTCTGTGTATGGCTGCAGAATTTGAAAAGGTTTGAGAAATTGCAGGTTCATGTCTGTTAAGATTAAAAAAAACTGACAAGGCAAGCCTATGTTTTATTTTACTGAATTACCATAAAAACACAAGATCTAGCAACTAAACTATGGCCATTTAAAAGACAAAATAAATAAAGGATTTTTTTACAATACAAATAAAAAAAATGGAAGATATTCAAGTAAATCAAAAGAAGAGGACTAATATAATTTGAGCCAATGGTTCCCAAGTTGTGTTATATGATACAGCTCTACGGGCCCATGACAAAAGATATACACAAAATCAGCATAAAAGAAATGACACAGCAGATTATGATTAGGTATGTGAAGAAGAATTGCTTTTTATATCAAGTGATTGTGGACTTTAAAGCATGAAGAGTACCTCTTAATACATTTTGAATTCTATTAGAGAGGAGTATACTACAGTTACTAAAAAATAAAATAAAAAAAAGAATTTAAAAAATTAAAAAAAGCACTCAGTTTGTAGAACGCTTGCCTTCACAAGGTTCCATGTTAGATATCGGTCCCTGCCAACTAAGCACATTAGTAGTTGACGGTAGGTGTGGTGCTCCATCTCAGTAAGACCATCTCCCTGGTTTAGTGCTAGTGAAAAGAGAATAGACTCCCTCACTGTTTAACTGATACCTATTGTAGGCCACGCCACCAAATTTACTTTTTTGATTTGGTTGTCCACTTACTAATACTAAATGAAAAAAAAAAAAAAAAAAAAAAAAAAAAGATTTCTGTGCAATGATAGGAAATGAGGGTTTGTTTCATGTATGTCCTCATATAAAACACAAGATTGATGAATTGATTTTAATGGTATGTCAACACATCTAGGGTTATTTCATGACTAGAGGTAAGGTAATTGCATACATTGTATTTAAATTTTTGTGCAACTGTTTTTTTTAAGAGGTTTTTGGTGTTATACTGTCCTATCAAATACGAACAATTTCTTAATAGATTGAACCCTAACAGGTACTACCACTCTGAAAAATCCAAATAATAAAACCCTTATCTCAAAAATTCAAACAAAATAATCTTTTCTTTTTCTTTTTTTTATTGTACCAGTTGTAAATTTCCACACTAAAAAAAAATGCAATAAAGAAATCTCTGCCAATGTTAAGCTTGATGGAATTATTTTTACTATAGACAGTCTCCATTTTCTTTCTTTCAAACAGATGGTGTCTGATTGCTTGGTTCAAATTACACATTGACATCTGCAGAAAGTAGAAAGAAAACCATAGTTCTACCATCATTATGATAGAACTTCTACTCTGACATTAGAAATATTATACAAAAAACGAGGAAGAAGACAGTTATTTGAAAAATCTAATTATAACTCATCTATTAAAATATTCTTCATTAATGTCATTAACCCTTTGGTGTATATCAAATTTAGAAAAATGTCCAAACATCACAAAAAACAAATTGGATTATTTACAGAAATTAACAACTATTATCATTAACATTTTGAATTATATATATATATATATATATATATATATATATCTTATTATAATGGAGATTGGTGTTTTTCTGCCTGTAACCGAAATTATATTCCTACTCAAGTCACAATTCTCTTAGTTATTGACATCACATTCTCAATGATTTTATTTTTATCTAACCCAATTATTAATAAAATTGTCTTACATTATTAATACTGTTAACTATGGTCTACATACTGACAACATGCAATTATATTTATATATACAACAAAATAGCGGTTTACAGTGTGAAAGGAAGGTCTAATTTGCATATCAATATTTAAAAACGAATTTAATAAATATGTGCTTAGTATTATTGATTATAACTGTTTGGTTTTATTTTAATGAATATAAGCAAAAAATCTCTTCAATAAATCTTAAATGAAATCCATTAACAAGAAAAAATAACTGTCATTTTATTCTTTACTTCCTCTTATTAACTAAATGCTTAAAATTAGAAAAAATATTAAATGAAAGACGAGAGTGATGGAAGAGTAAAGTTTCAGTTGTTCCATTTTTATTATACTCCCTGTTTCAAATCTTATTATACTCCCTCTGTTTCAAATCTTTTTACTGTATTCTTATTTAGTTTCATTAGCCTTTCTATTTAATACAATATTATTACATAAAATTAAATACTTGCACCCGGGCAGGTGCAATATTTGCTAGTATATATAAATATAATGTAAAGTAATCAAAATGATTGGTTGTAAGGGATGATTCTATTGATCTTTTCAAATCTCACTGTATAACCATACTGTATGCTCTTGTAGGTTCAAACTACTCATACAAGATTTTATGAATCCCTTTAAGGGAGAGCTCGCATGTATAATATCAAGATAAATTAGATAATACAGAGCAATATTTGAAAGTTATATATGTGCACATGCACAGACATTTTGTGAATATATGGTGCTGTATTTTTTAAGTAGACGGTGGGCAATTACATACGCATTTATAATATGGTTAAAAGATAGTGAACTGTGACGAGTCAACATCTGGTTAATGATACTTCTCGCCTATGCAATCTTCATAGCAATACACACACATAAAATATACTTTTTGAACCTTTACAAAAAAATCACATCCACTGTGAGATCTTTTTGAATCAAAAGTCCAGTGTCCTTCGCAACGAACATCTTTAATGAACACACACAGGTAAATCACTGCTATTAATCAGGTGTTTCAATATTCAGTAGAATTTAACCTGTAAGTCCTTATGGTAACTCGATTAGTTAATTCTATTCTCTCTCTTTT
>CM042145.1:62242158-62255300 GCA_023376005.1 Doryteuthis pealeii | reverse complement strand
ATTTGCTGTTGTGTATTGTGTATGTATGTATGTATGTATGTGTATATATATAATATATATATATATATATTAATATTATATATATATATATATATTAAAAAAAATTTTTATTTTTTTTTTTTTTTTTTTATATATATTTAATTGTATAGAAACCATATTGATTCCATGCTACTTAAACTTGCTTGTTGAAGCGGAGCAATGTTCAAGTAGCGAAAGATTTGAAAAAGTGAAAAAATATGTTCAAAAAGTGATGGTATGTTTTGTGACTTGAAACTGTTTTAACTATATATGCACTTGTCATTTGGTTGTTTACATGTGTGATATATAAGCACAGATGTGCATGTTCTGTGCATTTTGAGTATGTACATGCCAATACACACACATGCATATGCACGGAACAGGCACATCCACGCTTATATATCACACATGTAAAACAACCAAATGACAACATACAGTTTCAATTCATAAACGCACAATCGCTTTTGAACATATTTTTCACTTTTTCAAAATCTTTCACTGACTGAAGATTGCTCTGTTTAACTCTTAACATCCTGTAGAGAATTTTTTAAGTCCAGAGCCCCATTCCTGTATGGATTTATAAAAAAAAATAAAATGGCTAAAAATGACCTTTTCATTTAAAATTACTTGTTATTTCCCTTGAATTAAAGACTTCCAAATATGTTTAATATTATTACATTTAAACAAAGACTATCATTTAGGGTGGATTAATAAAAATAAATGTGACTTCCAGCCGGGCAGAATGAGGTGCTATAGGACATTAAGAGTTAAACAAGCAAGTTTAAAACACCAAGAAAGCAATATGGTAGCAATACAAAAAATATATATCATTTATTATCAATATCACTCAAAACACAAATATTGAGCACTGTAGATACTGGCTTACTACTGTCTCATCAAGTGAGATAGTATTAACCATACACTGTGCTAATATATACACACACCAATCCCTCTGCACAAGTAGGATGACACAAGATCAATTTCTTAAGCAGAGTTTAAAAGCTTGGAACTCAGTTTTCCTTCTCCTAGACTGGTTGCTTAACTAAGATTAAAAAGGTGCCCCTGTATCTCTACTTAGAGGCACATGGTGTAATGATTACTGTCATAGGAAATTGGCACAACTAGACAAATTCAAATCCCGGACGAGGCTGTTAGTATTTCACATAGTGCTAATACCCTTGGGGAAAAGTATGAACCCAACTATTCTCCCTCCAGCTATGGGTAAACAGTAGGGCAGACTGGGCTCCTTAATTTTGGCTAGGTAACCAATCTAAGAAAAAGGAAAACTGAATTCAAACCTGTTAAACTCCACTGAGGAAATTGACCTGCTGCATTCTACTCTCTCGCGCGCGTGCGTGCGCGTGTGTATATATGTATATATATATGTATGTATATATGTATGTATATATATATATATATATATATATATGATCAGTGACTACATATTCCCTTCTGTCTGTAATTTTTTTTTAGGGTCAGAGTGGATTATATGTACCTGTGAAAACACAATTTTATATATATATATATATATATTATATATATTAAATTTATATATTCATCTTTTTTGTATTTATTTTTGAGAAAGTATTAGATTTTATGAAAATGATTTTTTTTATTTGCACGTTATAATTAGTTTTTTATAATAACCACAGGAGTTGTGATATTATGGTTATCGTTGCAAGAAATAACCACAATGATCCAAGTTCAAATCTTGAATGAGGCTTTTTGCATTTCACATAGTTCTAATACTTTTAGGAAAGGTATGAATCCAATTATTCTCCCTCCAGTTACATTTAAATAGTAGAGAAGACTTGGCTCTTTAACCTTGGTATGGCAACCGGTCTATGAGGAGGAAAACTCTGAATTCAAACTTTTTAAACTCTGCTTAAAAAAAAATGACCTTGTGTCACATCCTGTTTGTGCAGAGGGGTTGGGTAAATGCATATAATAATCACGTGAGTTCCACAAGTACAGATACTAAACTCTGATCCCCAACAGAAGTGCTAAACCATATGTAAATAATTTTTATTTTTCAGACTGTTGTGTTTGTCTTTATACATGCTATAATAAAGATGAGGACAATAGTCTGAAAAAAACAAAATTATTCACATCAAGCCTCATCTCAAAAATACTGAACAATCAATAATCCCATTAGTTAAAAAATTATTTTTTTTTTACCATATCTATGCTAATTTAAATATAAAATACAAACAAGTTATAAATCCTCTTAAATTTTCCACTTAAATCTTAAAATGTTCAATTAAGATCAGTGTATGTGTGTGTGTGTGTGTGTGTGTGTATATATATATATATATATATAATATATATATATTACACTGTATAAGTATTTTCATTGAAAAAGAACACCTACAATATCCTGTCTCTATCTAAATTTGTGCGCGATAGCCACCCAGGGGGGATGGGTAGAAGCGAAAGATGTGGATGATGCGTAGGTGTTTGCTTGTCTGGAGACATGAATGAGGAAGCTGGGGAGTGGAGGATGAGGTGGTGGTTGTAGTATAGAGGTAGTAGTTGTTGTAGCTGATGAAGGGAAGCTAGAATTACGTGGGAGTCCTTGGCTGCCATGACAATATCAGTGAATCAGTTCTTCATACAGTTGGAATGCTAGATCTGCTCATTTTGCATGAGTTTCTTCTTGGTGTGTTTGCATGTTGCACATCTGAAATGATAGTGGTAGTAGTATTTATACTATTACTACTACTACTACTATTATTGTACTTTTCAAAAAAAGGTGGTAAAATTTGAATAATTTTAAATGGCATCATACTTACGATATATCAAAAACTGTATAATTAAGCTGAATTTACTAAGTTTGAATTTAGTTTTCCTTCTCTTAAACTGTTTGCCTAAACCAAGTTAAAAAGCCCAGTCTGCGCTACTATTTACTCATAGCTGGAGGGAGAATAGTTGGATTTATACCTTTTCCAAGGGTATTATTTGGATTATTCTGACTATTGTCCTCATCTTTATTGTTATCTGCACAACGTTTTGGTTGATGTGCTCTCCGACCTTCTTCAGGTGTTTCTTGTTGAACTTAGGAACCTTCTTGGCTGGAACTTTGAACTGAACCCTTTATTCAACCCAGGGGGTGGGTAGACTGTTCTCATTCTGTTTACAAAAATTCAGAGAAATACTTTGCATGGGTATAAGTGCAGAGTTCAAATTCTCTCTCTTTATCTGTCTGTCTATCTATCAATCTCTCAAATTTCAACTGCATGATTTAAGCATCAACAAAAATATGGTTATCACTGAAGGAATTGCCTTCAGTGATAACTATGTTCTTGCTTGTGTCAGATGCTGTAATCATGCAGTTGAAATAAATTATTACAATGAAGCAAATTTTAAGTTTTTTCCTTAATTTATTCTATATATTACACTGTCCGTTCACTTATTGGCACTAGGCACATTGAGCTCTCACCACGGTTTAACTACACATGGAATGGTCCTCATTACCACACACACACACACACATATATATATATATATATATATATATATATATATATATATATAAAGGTAAAAGTATCCAATAGACAGGTAAGTTGAGGGATGATTCTATTTGGGATCATCAATATCCTCTGTACATCCATAATGCATGCCCATAGATTTATACAAGGATTATTTCAAATCCCTCAGATCAACATGGTGCAGTCGGTATTTTCTATAGTCCCAGCTGACAAGGTGGATAAAGATTAAGTGCCTCATTGAAACTCTGGCACATCTCCTGTGTTGTAAAAATAACTAGTTTGAGACTCACCAACAGCTTACCAGTTTCTTCATTATTCAATGTTCTTTGCAATCTTTAACTACACTCCAATTGGACACATAGCATAGTGGATATAGGTGTTGGGTTAATACAGTTCTAAGTGACAGTTATCTCTAGGCTGCAGGTTCAATCCTGGTCAAGGGCGACAGTAAAATAGAATAATAATTAACACAGCTTAACACTTGTACCCAGTCATGGTTAACGGAATAAACGGTATAACCCTGTGGATTGAATAAAGGGTTAGGTTCAAAGTTCCATGAAGGCTCCCAGTTATGACAAGGTTCCTGAGTTCGAAGAGGTTCCCAAGTCTGACAACAAATACCTGAACAAGGCCGGAGGGCACATCGACCAAAACAGATAACAATAAAGATGAGGACAATAGTCCAAATAATCAAGCCTCATCTTAAAAATTCAGAGAAATAGAACAAACAACCAAAATTAAAAAGATGAAAGAAAATACCAATAAGAATTAATAACTATTATTAGTGAAGATGTAAATTCATGATATGTGACACTTTTTTATATATATATATAATGGGTGTGGTAGAATTAAGAAAGTAGTCAATAACAGACAGTAAATATTTATTAGAAAAACAAACAAAAAACAAAGCTGTGACTTATGTAATACTAAAAGTGGCTACCCGGCATTGCCCAGATAGAGAGAGGGGGGGGCAAAAAGTTAGTCTCGCAGATCCATTATTACTGAATCATGAGTTGGATCCTTGCAGAATGCCCTATTAAAATTTCTATTTAAAAAAAGACCTTGCGTTGATCTAGCTTGGTGGGGTGTCAGAAAAAGAGCACAGATGCAGTGAAAAGAAAAATTAATGTCGCCTATTTAAAATATTAAATGCAAAAAAAAAAAAAAAAAAAAAAAAAAAATTCCATGCTGTTACTATCTAAATTTATTTTTAATTATCTTCATGAATATAAATCAAATCTTCATTATTTTTGCTCAAAAAGCAAGATCTGGTGATAGTGAATGTGTATATATATTTACATTGTTGTTTTATTTTTGGAGTTTCCTCCAGACATACATACACACAATTGCCCTTTATATATTATAGATTGATAGATTATTGACTGCCTTAATACTTCTAGCCTACTTTGTATATCTGTATTATTAGACATATGTGGTATAGTTTTCCAATATATGTAAAGATTGATTTGTATTATGTGAGAATTTTGAATGCCTAAAAGTCTCCATTGGAACTGCACAAATAATTTGTATTAATTTTATATTATTTTGATTTTTCATATGGTTGTCCTCACAAATGTTTGTTATATACACACGTTTCAGCCAATGTGCCCTCCAGCCTTCTTCAGGTGTTTCTTATCAAATTCTGGATATATAACAGTAAAGATGAGGACAACAGTCAGAAAAATAAAAATAACAAAAATGATCAAGACTCAACTAAAATTCCAACAATTAATGCACAAATAATATTCATTTAAAAACTTCTTTTTTTTTAATATACTTAGTTGTATCTGTGTATACGTATTATTGTTATCATTATTACTAGCCAAGCTACCCATCATTGCCCAGGATATAAAAAGTTAAAAAATAAATCTATATACATAGATTAACAAAAATATTTTTCTATATATTGGTTTTATTATATTTTGTTCTTTATATATTCTTGTTTTTAAGTTGTTTATTGTTATCATTCTTTTTATTGGTACTTTTTTTCTTTAATTTGGAATAATTCATTTTAAAATGGTGAAATTAGAATTTGGCAGATAAGCAACAGCAGATAATCAGTATTTACATTTTTGCATTTCATTTTGGATGATTTGGATGGTCTCATTTTTAACCAGAGGGTGTTGCAAGATGATAATGGTCATACAATTAAAGAACACAGGTATTAATATATAGATTATTATTCATATGATTTATGACACTGTGTGTGTATATATATATATATATATATATATATATATATATATATATATATATATATATATATATATATATATATATATATTTCTGTTAGTCATGTGTGTTGTATCTATATTAATAATCTTGAATAGTTTGTGTGTGGCTTCTATAAATGACCAGATGGTTTGATATAGAGTTACCTAATTTGGTATGCATATGTCAGAGATGCTGATAGGTACGCGTCCTGCATCCCTGATGCATAAAAATCTAAAAGGATGCAGTAAAACCCTATCCATGTGTCCCAGTGTTTTTATTTTTTTCTTCCATCACCATTTCAAGCTAACTGTAAATATATTTCAATAGTTTCTTAGAAATGAATTACACAGGATAGGTTACAAGATAGGAGTTAAAGGGCTTTAGTTGGGACCCATAAATTTCCTGAGGACTAATTCACAAGCAAATTTGTGCATCCCAGGATGCATTAAATCAAAAAGCTATCAGCATTACTGCATACTTATCAGATCAAGGAGATACGCGTTGTGTAATGGTTATCATTACAGGAATTGGAATTGGCAACATGAGTTCAAATCATGAACAAGGTTGTTAGTGTTTCATTTCTTTTTTTATGTATAAACATATATATTTAAAAAAAAATTTTTTTTTTTTTTTTTAAAAAATTTTTTTTTAATCATTTTTTTTTTTTTACTAGTTAAAACTTTTTTGAGCCAATCTTTTTTCTGTTCTACTATATGAGAGCGAGAGAGTTGAAGTGAGAGAGTTGAAGTGAGAAGCATTCTAAAGAATTGTTGATGATTTTAGAACAGGTCTTTGTGGTTGATTCCTTGTTCATAAAAGACAAAAAAATAATCATCAGATTGGAATTTAGATTCCATAAAAAGATTAACAATGCCATGAAATTCTTCACTTAGAATTTCTTTCTTTCCCCCCAAAACTATTATTATATCTCACTTTCCTCCTAAAACTGTTTTTCATTGCAGTTTTTTTTTTTTTTTTTTTTTTTTTTTTCAGTTAATTTATTCAACCATTGTTAAAAATTATAGAAACTTTTTATTTTTAATAATTTCTACAATGTTTGCATTCCAAGGGATCTCTTTGCTTTATGAATAAAAAAGGTTGAAATTACTTGTTGCATTTTAGTTGTAATTTTTAGATATATTATTAACTAGCTTAATTGGGTGGCAATTAAGCTAGCTCTTGAGGAGGACTCTTGATTGGGTATTTGGCCCAACAATGACACTTCATGCATTAAGTACATATTACATTTGATTAAACTTGAACAATATTTTTCAAACATTAAAACAATGTTAGATTCAGGCTATATATATATATATATGGGTGTGTATGTAATTTGTGTAACTTCATGTGTATTAATAAATTGGTAGAAATAGTTTTCATTAACTTCCCACACAACATCCAGTATCTGCATAAAGCTGATTAATGTAAGTCTTTGCTGGTTGATCCACTTTGGTGTGTCCATGTGTAGGTGTCCTCAGGAGAATTTCACTTATATATATAAAAACTCATTCTGATTTAATTGCAATATGAATATTAAATTGATTTCCCTCCTCCTCTCTCTCTTTCTTATATATATATATATATATATATATATATATATATATATATGTGAAGAAAAGTTTATAGAAAAGAAATAACAAAATGTTATGTTATGCTGACAAACGTTTGTTTCGGCCCTATGTCGGATTAATATCCATTTTACCTTTCATATATATATATATATATATATATATATATATATATATATATGAATGAGAAAAGTATTGGCATATGAAGGTGCTCAATACTAAAGTAGCAAAGCAGATTTACAATCAAATATTATGGATTTAATATCCCATAACTAAAGTTTCATGCTCACTGGAATCATCAGACGAGACCGTAAGCATGAAACTTTAGTTACAGGATATTAAATCCTTAATATTTGTATATATATATATATATATATATATATATATATATATGGAGGTGATATTTAGTATTCAAATTAAAAGCACTCTTTTTCATGTCATTTATTGTCATCTACTTTAGATAGATTAAACAAGGCTCTAAACAATTATTTTTAAAATCTTAGAAATGAAACTGGTTCCTGTATTTTTCATGGTTAGCTTAAAGATATCCATGTGTGGAAGTGAAGTCTCATAAAAAAAAAAAATGAATTATAATTAAACTTGAAAGGTGACTATAAATAAATAGTGTTGCCATCATGTGGTTGTGTTTTTAATATTGAAATTACATATTTGTCACTGTGGGTAGTATCCACTTTTGTTCATCCATATTTCAGCTATCCTCCTATGAGATATTCATAGATTTATCTCATCTTTTATCATCACATATGAATAAGGAAAGCAAAAACATATGGTAGTATGTTTTGTGTAATGTAAAATACACACCAACTGCCTTTTATATATGTATGTATAGATAGATATAGATAGTGTGTATGTATATATATATATATATATATATATATAATATATATATGAGAGATAGATAGATAATGGGAGACAGGAGTGAGGAAAGATGATATTTAATATTCAAATTAAAAGCACTTTTTTTCATGTCATTTATTGTCATTATTTTATTTAAATAAAGTAAAGAAAAAAATTTTTTTCTCCCCCTAACATGTTGATTTATTTGTGATTGCATTATTTTCACTTGATTTCATTCATCCATTTATTCTGACTGCTTCACTAGATGCACTTTACAAGTTTTCGGGATTTATGCAGTTTAATGAAGTTAATTCACTTTTCAAATAGACTTATTTCTTTTGAATAGAATTTTCAATAGTTTTAATTTACATTGATCATTTAAAGAAATATTATTTTAGGAAGTGACTATTTCATTTTGTTTAGTGATGGACAAAAATTGTTTTTAGTATTAAAAAGGAAAAAAAAAGTGAAATCAAATTCAACATTGAGAAGTCTCTATCATTGATTCAAAATATTTGATCTAAGAAAAAAAAATTGAAGGTTAGTCATTTCTTTGATGAGGGAAAATAAGGATTAAAACTTTTATTAATTTTTTTATTTAAAATTTATTAGAAAAAATTATTTGTTTGAGATATTAATTAGCTCTTTAAAAAAAAATCTTTGAATGAGGAGGGGTTGAACTTTAGAAATAATGCTTGATAGTTGTTGAGCAAAGAGCTTTCTCTACTCTTATGGAATGAAAATCAGAATTTGAAATTAGGTAAGAACAAACAAACAAAAATGATCTATCTCAGTAATGGCTTACTTGTTTATTTAATGTTTATATTAAAAAGCTACATGAACTACTCTGTGTGCCATCTTGAACAAATCTTGGAAGCTGTACCCAACAAAAAAGCAGCTGTATATCCACTTATCCTTATCACACAAACCATCCAAGTAAGACATTGCTGGAGAAACAAGAATGAACTCATAAGTGACATTCTCCTGTGGGTATCTACACATGGACATATCAGTGTAGGCCAATTAGCAAAAATCTACATTAATCAGCTCTGTTTGGATTCTGTATACTATGCAGAAGACCTGCTAAGAGCAATGAGTGATAGGGATAGGTGGTAAGAGATTCATGAGAATCCATGCTGCCAGCATGACATGATGATGATGATGATTACTGTACATTGAGTGACCAGTTGTTATTAAGTGGCAATAATAAGATCTTTTCTCATTAAAAGATGTCATCATTATTTTGATATGACAGAATATTAAGATCAGATCTGGAATGTTAATGAGGATCACATCTGGAAAGTTTGGCATGAAATACAAGTAATAAATTACTTTTATTTTAGAAATGTATGTTATACTTATTTAGGTAAAGTTTTTTCAGCCTTGGGGTCAGGTCATTGTTGGACCTCATAAAATACTGAAAAACAAAAAAAACAAAAAAAACCCATGCAAACATATGATGTCTGAACTTTTGTCTTGTCAGCTCATTTCACATATTACTGTCATTTAGAACAAAGCTTCCAACAAGAAATAATATTGTCATTAACTTCTAAACAAACAATTAAAAAAAAAATTGTTTTGTCTGTCTGTCTAAACCCTGGCACATGAGTAGGATGTGACACAAGTATAAGTTCTTAAGTGGAGCTTAACAGGTTTGAATTCAGAGTTTTCCTTCTCTTAGACTGGTTACCTAACCAAGGTTAAAGAACCCAGTCTGCCCTATTTATCCATAGCTGGTGGGAGAGTAGTTGGATTCATACCTTTCCGAAGGGTATTAGTGCTATGTGAAATGCAAACAACCTCTTCCAGGATTTGAACTCAGATTGACCAGTCCATTTCTAATCACTCTAACCATTACACCATGCACTCTAGGGCAGGTGGTGTGTATATATGTATGTTTGGATGAAACTATGGAAATAAAATAATTAAGGACAAAGTAAATATATATGCTTTCCCTCTGCGTGCATGTGCATAAACAGATTATCAGTCATATGGAAATCCTATCTCACTGACAAGTTAAAGTGACAATTCTTCCAAGTTGTGGTTATATCAGTGCTACTGTACGGCTGCACCACTTGGACTATAGCGAAACACCAAGAGAACAAGCTAGATGGGAACTGCACAAGAATGCTATGTGCAATATTAAACATGTTGTGGAAACAACACCTCATGAGAAAATAGCTGTACAGCCACTTGGCCTTATCACACAAACCTTCCAAGTAAGATAAACAAGTTGGATACTGTTGGAGAAGCAAGGATGAACTCATAAATGATCTTTTCATCTGGAAGCCAGCACATAGGCACGCCAGTATGGGCTGTTCCCCAAAGACTTACATTGACCAACCCTGTGGGGGTCAATGAGTGATGCGGATGGTTGGCGACAGATTGTAATGGATATCCATGCTACTTAGTGTGACATGATGATGGTGAAATATATATACACATAAAATATGACTGGTTCTTGCTTTTTGTGCAAAAATTATGAAGATTCAATTTATATTCGAAGATATTTAAAAATTAATATATACATAGAAATTGCATTGAAATTCTACTTAATAATGTTCAGCATTTGTGAATCTCAAAAGTAAACAAATCAATACACCGAGCCCTCTCCCTCTACCCAGACGACACTGAGTAGCTGCTTCTAGTATGATATAAAACTTAAAACTAAAAATTATAGTAAACAAGTAAAAACTAAAGTCGTTGGGGTGGCCTAAAGTAGGTATCAGCCAGACAATGAGGGAGTCTATTTCCTTTTCATTAGTGCTAGATCAAGGAGATTGTTTTGGCATCTTAGGTGGGGCACTACACCTGCCATCAACTCCTCACTTCACTGCACAGATCACTGTGCTACTCAAATGCTAACTAGGCCAGTATCGAACTAGGGACCTTGTGGTTCCTAGTCAGACACTCTACCGACTGAACTAAACTGGTCCTATTTGATGTTGAAATAAACATCAAAAGTTGTTAGATTTAATGTTCTTTGATTGTTTCAAAATGTCATCTGGATTTGGTTTAATGAGTCAAATTATTAAATGTTAAATTATAGTTCAAATTTTGGTTGGAAACCAAATCAAAGAATTCAATTGGCAGATTTAAAATGTCTCAAACTACAGAGTGCAGGTTGAAGGAGAATGAGTGCAAAGAGACAATGTTTTTTTTTTTCCTTCTAAAAGCGAATTTCATTTTAGAGTTTTTTTTTTTTTTTTTATAGAGATGTTCTGGTAAAGATAATTATTGTTTTTCCAATTATTTCTTGTCTAAGAAACAATCACAGTTAATTACATAAATGAAACGGGACAATTTTTATGAATGTAATCTGAGACAGATTCATTATCTCCTTCGAATCTTAAATGTTAAATTAATTTGAATTAATTCATATAAGACTTAAAGCACAAAAATCATTTCAATTTCATTTTTGGCACAACTTCTTGAACATATGAGTCAATATGTAAAACATTTTGCCAATTGCAATTTGAAGCTTAAGATTTTATGGCCAATGTACAAATTGATTACATACAACCAAGGGGATGGGTGGAGGCTATTTGAAAATGATCTCCCATCCCTTCAATGGTTGGTTGGTTGGATTTTACACCATGTCAACCCTTGTTGGGTGATTTTATGATGAACATGTTTTGTTTTATTCTTTCTTGATGTTTTTTTTTTTCTTTTTTTTTCTTCCTAAACTCAATCTTTTGAAACACATCTTTTTAAACTTTAATCCATAGATGGGAGCCTAACAGGTACTACCACTCCGGGTCAGAGTGCACCTAGGAGTAATAGTGATGAAGGGGTACTCCACATTCCTGGAGCTTCAGAATTGGAACTTCACCATAAGATAAAATTTAATGTCATACCCAGGACACTAAAACCTTCAGCCACCACCTTCTAGCACATATATGATAAAAATGATTGGGGCTTACCATAAGGGCAATAGGGTTGGGACAATCATATAAGTACTAGGGCTTGACATAGTGGGAAATATTGCCACTATCATTTACAACCAGACTACAAAGCTGATTAAAATGGACCCAGTTTCTCCCCCCCCCTTTTAATTTTTTTTTTTTTTTAATAAAAATTTTTTAATTGCAAATTGTATTCTCAGTTTTCATCAGATTGATTTCATCATTTAATTAAAAGTTAAGAGATCATTTAAAAAAATGTTTTCAAAGACCGTAGCATCTTTTCAGAGAAAGATAAGATGCCAATTTAATTTGAAATTGGCTGGACAATTAATCTTCTGAAATTTGATGGTTTAAAAAAAAAAGTTTTAAAATGATACTAGTCAGAAACAAAAACTCAAGTTTTAACTTTTAAAAGAACATTATTGTACCTTTTATTATTGAAATATAGTAAATATATTTGCTGAAAAAAAACGAAATATTAAGGATTTAGCTACCAAAATTCATTAATAAAGCAAACGGTTGCACTACATCTGGGTACCTCAATTCACAGCTTCCAGCATCCTGGCTTTTCATGAAAAAAAAAAAGATGGAAATATCTAATTTAATCAAATATGAAAGTTTAGATATTAAGGATCTATCTACCAAAATTCAAAATGGACAGCTATAGGGGCTTCAATGAATTGTAAGTCATTTTGTATCTTATATGCAAGAAAATACAGTCTCTCTATTTTTATTTCTTTTATTGAATTATTATCAAACTTTATTGATTTTTTGATAACTATTTAAAAAAAAATCTTTTGATTTGTACTGTTGGTTTTTCTGCTGGTATTGAATAAAGTTGCAATAAAAATCGACTAAATGTTATGACAAAAGTAGTGGAGTACTTTTTCATCACCATTACTCCCAGTTTCACTCTGACCTGGAGTGGTAGTATTTGTTTGGGTCTATCTATGTGTTAAATAGAAAAAATGAGTTGTAAAAATTTTTTTTGAATACCCATCAAGAATGAATAAAAAAACATCTTCAGCATTAAATAACCCAACAAGAGTTGACATGTCGTAACAACCAACCAACCAACCAACAACAAAAGA
>CM042145.1:62217158-62237158 GCA_023376005.1 Doryteuthis pealeii | reverse complement strand
CTTATGAATGTTGCCACCTTGTTTTTATTATACAGAAAGGGAAGAAAAAGGACATGCTACACAGGAAAGGGTAGGGGAAAGATAGAGGGGGTGAGTGCACAGAAGCGATAACGCTAATCTGTTTCAACCGAATATAATGAAAATATCAAAAGGAAAGAAAGAAAATCAAATGAGAAAGACTTAAATCAAGATTATACTTTTTACATGGGATAGACTCCCTCACTGTCCGGCTGATACCGACAATACGCCACTCCGACAACTTACATATTGAACTATTTAGCAATAGCTGTTAAGTAAACATATCAAATATTGTAATAATTAAATTATCATACTGTGGTATATCCACAGGTCTTGCTAGTAAAGATAACTCCTATAAAAATTTAAATTTACCACTTATGTCAAAGTGTTAGGTTCAGCATAGTAGCACAAACATCCTATGCTAATAAGCACCAGATGCAACTGGGATTTTTATATAATTGAGCTATAATCATTTACTTAGTAACATTTAAAATCATCTTCAAAATGTTTAAGCCTTAAGCTTTTTTTTTAAATTTAAAAAAAAAGAAAAGTTTTGAGCCTAAATCTGTAAAACTATTGCACCTATCGACTTCTACAATAAGCCGTGTGTGTGTGTGTCTTATGTGTTTCCATGTTTAAAATCTTTCAACAGTATCCCTTTCAATAATCTTTCTTTTGCTCTATCCCCTCCTTTCACCAATTTGAACCATTAAAAAAAAAAAAAAAATGTTTCTGCTATTTGATATATCACAGCAGTAATATGATATTAGCTCTTGTAAGTAAATATATATTTTTTGTTGTTACTTCTAAAGGATATTAGTGAATAAGTTATTGCATTTCACCAAATGGATGGTGTTAAAAAAAATAAATCGGTCTGTCACCAGTAAAAGATACTACCTCTATTTCTCTAATAGTTTTTGCATATATATTTCCATATATTTCAAAGAATCCAAGAGAGACATAAAAAAACGGTCAATTATCAAGAGGAGTGGCCTCTTATCAGTGTCAGCTACACACACAGCAAGGGAGTCTATCCCATTTTCACTTAGTGCTAGACCAATAAGATTTTTTTGCATTTGAGATGGACACACCTATCATCAGCTTCTCACTTTACCGCACAAATCCCTGTGGTACTCATATGCTGAGTTGGCGAGGGCTGGTATCAAACCAGGAACCTTGTGATTCCTAGGCAAGTGCTCTACCGACTGAGCTAAATGCACTAACAAAACACACTCTGGAAACCAATCATTTCTTTAATTTTCAAGAATCCAAAATGTTAGTTAAGATGCACAACTCAAAAACTAAAAAAAAAAAAAATTGTAGAATCTAGCATAATTTCAAATTACAATACAATTAAACAATTAATCTAGTACTAAAATATCACAAAATCATTGATAATATTTTTAAAAAATAAGCATTCAAATAAGGTATTTTCCATTCTCAAAAATTGTTTCCAACAGTTTTCAAACAAATTTACTTCAAACAGTTTGAATGGGGACATCATAGCGTTTTAAGTTATGTCTTTTTCTCATATTTGAGTATCAACAGAAGCCGCCACACACTAAAGGCAGAGGCTCGTAGACTTCCGTTTACTAATAATTTCTTTCTTACACAGACAATGGCCCAATAAACAACCTGAAATGCTGTAGCGTTGGCTTTATAAAGATGCAACTTGTTTTGTCATTTTTCTAAAATTAGATATTTCCATATGTTGAGAAGATAAATGGAAAAATATAAATATATTTGTATGGAAGAAATTTATTATACACGGGTTTTGATGGAATTTGTTTACATGTACAGCATTCTAATTAAAAATCACTAGAAAAACTGGCGATACAAGAAATTCAAAAACAATCATGTTGTAAAATGGAATGTTTTTAAAATTTGAAAAAAAATATTTTACAAGTATATCTATATTTTTCCATGTATCAACATATATCAGATTTATTTCCATCTTCTTTACTTAGATATTTCCATATGTAAATGTGTTAGATTCAGACCTAATGAAATCCAGAGTTACTCCCTCAGTAGGGGTTTGATGGTAACCTGGAAGTGGGGTTTCCATCATGACACTTATGTATTGGGGTTTGTGCAGGACGGACACATTCACAACACGGTATAGCTAATTAATTCACTTTTAAGGTAGAAGTATTCTCTACTCTGTGTTAAATAAAACCTTGTTAAATATCCAACAACCTTGTCTTACATTTTCATTCAGTGTTCCTTATTTTATCTGTAAAAACATAACAAAATGTAACACCTATTATGGGACAAAAATAGTATAAAGAGAGTTGCTAGTCAAAATCTCCTGTTTCAATTGTCTATATGAAACGATTGATAGATTTTTAGCTTTTTCTCTTATTAATGTTAAGCTAGACAGTGTAAGCAACGGATGTATTACAAAGCTACAAGTAGATTATTGTCTTTATAATATCCTCAGCTTTCAGCTCAATAAATAAAGTGGTTTAGTCTGGGTCTGGTTTGTCAAAACAATTGTCTTTACCTATCGTACTTAATGACTCTTACTTCACTTTTATAAGATTCACAGGTGAGATAGTCTAAACGTTATTCCAGGATGGTATTTTCGAAAAGAACGCAACACAATGGCTTTTTGTGAATGTAATTATTTTGTATGAAATTCTTCTGTAAAATAATGTCTGTTTTGCTGAAGAAATAAATCTTGTCGAACCTATGTATTTACCCAAACTCTCCACCATGGGTAGGATGTGACACAAGGTCAATTTTTTTTTTAAGTAGAGTAGAACTGAATATTTTATATTATTTAGATTATTCGGATTATTGTCCTCCTCTTCATTGTTATCTACACAATGTTTCCGGCCTTCTTCAGGTATTTCTTGTTGGTCTGGAGAACCTTCTCGAACTCAGGAACCTAACTTGGGAACCTTCTCTTCAAATTCAGGAACATTCTTGTCAAACTGGGGAGCCTTTTTCATAATTGAGAGCCTTAAGGATGAGGAAAATAGTCCGAATAATCCAAATAATCAAGCCTCATCTCAAAGATTCAGAAATAGAGCTGAATAATTTTGATGTTTCAGACTACTGTCAACATCTTTATTGTGGTATGTATAAAACACAATGTTTCGTCTGCTGTATCCTCCGGCCTTCCCAGGTGTTCCCTGTGTATCCAAACATAGTGATGACCCCAACATGAAAATCATTTTTAATAGTTTGACTGTTGATCATTATTTGAATAAGATCTTCAAAAGTTCTTACATTCTTGTGTCTATTCATACCACGTTATGTTGCATTAATTGACTTGTCTTCTTCCCTACCGATTGTTCTGTGTTAGGTTACTCACATTTAGATAACCTAATGTGAGTTTAGCTACAAGTTGACACCTCGCTAATCTTATTGTAATGGAGATAGCGCATTTGCCTGTCTGTAACCGAAACTACACCACCACTGATGTCACGATCCCTTAGATATTTAATAATCCTCATTTAATCTCAATTTGTATCTTTTTTATTAACAATGTCTCCTCTTAAAGTTTGAATTTGATTTGCCCCAAAACGGCCCATGTTATTAATGTGTTCAAAATCCTGCAATGTGTGTTATATATCATTAAGAAATAATAGTTTACATAGAATATGGTGGGGATAATTTTCATACTGATTTTAACAAAACCGTGTTTAATAAATAATTACTTGGTGTTTCATTCTAATATTATTGTCTTTTTTTCCTGAATGTATTAAAAGTAATGTTATGTATAATTTTATATAGAAATCAATTGAATAAAAAAAAAAATTCTTTTTATATGCGTTCTTACTTACTTTCGTTAGTCTTTCTAATCTAATATGATATTTAATTACATTAATACTTGAAGGGCTGGTTTAGCTCAGTCGGTAGAGCACTTGCCTAGGAATCGCAAGGTTCCTGTTTCGATGCCGGCCCTCACCAACCCAGCTTATGAGTAGCACGGGGATCTGTATGGTAAAGTTAGGAGCTGATGGTAGATGTGGTGCACCACCTCGGATGCAAAAACAATTTCCTTGGCCTAGCACTAGTGAAAAGGGGATAGACTCCCTTGCTGTCTGGCTGATACTGACTTTAGGCCACCCCGTTGATGTTACTTACATTTTTTAATACTTAGATACTTGCGCCCACCATAGGGCACATATATTTTTGCTAGTTCTTAAAGTATTAATAGATGGCTAGGAAATTTAAAATCTGAATTAGCAGACATGTTATTATTGATTTTGGTTTTAGTAATGATTAACATTTTAAATCTGATGGGATTTACAGAGTTTGTATTTCTTTTATCTTAATTAAGAAGAATTCTATTAAATTCTGGTTATTCTTGATGTCATGCTTCAGAATTATATTCTACCCTTTCTAAGAAATTCTTATCAATTTTTGACCATTTTTTAAAAAAAATTTTATTTTAATTTTTTTTTAACTTCAAATTGTACTGAAATAGAAAGAGAGAAGAAAACTGCGAATGTAGATAAAAAAGAAAGAAAGGAAATATAGAAAGCAATATTTAATGAGTTTAATGTGAGTTATTTGTTTTCTGTATTAGGAAATAAGGAAGTTTTCATTGTCAATAGATATTTATTGAAAGTAGTCTCATTGGTTTTAAGCTGAATTTAAGTGAATAATCTAAGTGATTAATTGACTATTTGCCTAAGGAACCTGAAAAATAATTAAATTTTTTTTATTGTTTTTTCTTTTATCTTAACTAAGAAGAATATGCCCCCCCCCCACCCCAGGTGTAAGTATTTAAGTTTTGATGTAATGAAATATATTAAATTAGAAAGACTAATGAAAATAGATAAGAACGCATTTAAATAGATTACGCTTATTTTAAGTATATTTTAATTGTTTTCTATATAAAATCATTCATAGGGTTGATGTTAATATGTTGGATAATAAAACAATAATATTAGAGATCAATAACACCAAGTAATTATGTATTAAACCCGCTTTTGTTAAAACCAGTATACAAATTAACCACACCATATATTATGTAAACCTTTATTTTTTACTGATAGATAAGACACTTTGCAGGATTTTAAATGCACTAATAACATGGGCTGTTTTGAGGCAAATCTAACTCGGATTTTCATAGACATTGTTAATAAAAATTTATTCTATGTATTAGTGATTTTGACTATAAATTAAATACTCACTGATAAACATATGCAATTCCTGAGAGTATTGTGATTTAGTTTCAGTTACAGACACACCAAATCTCCATTATAATAAGATTTAAACTACACTTCATGATAACTTGAAGATTGACATTCTTGGATTGTTAGTAAACTAAATGGATAAAAAATAAAGAACATGAATCCAGTCAGACTTAAACACTAACCCCCCCCCCAATCTTTGGGAGCCTGTCCCACTTTGATGCTTACTATACTAGTTATGCCATAAAAGCTATATGAGGAAGCATGTAGTGTAATGATTACTGTCATAGGAAATAGACATGATGAGATGAGTTCAAATCCTGGATGAGGCTCTTTGCATTTCATATAACATTAATACCCTTGGGAAAGGTATGTATCCGACTATTCTCCCTCCAGCTATGGGTAAATAATAGGACAGGCTGGGCTTTTTAACCTTTGTTAGAAGGAAAACTCTGAATTCAAAGCTGTTAAACTCTGCTTAATATATTGACCTTGAGTCGCATCCTACTCATGTGGAAGGGTTGGTAAATGGATATATAATTAGATTTGAATGACTTCAGTCAGTCATTGTGTCCTAATATGTAAGGCAATTGTCCTCATCTGACCATCTATTCCTTAGTATTGTATTAGTTGACATACCACGGTTAAAGAGTTCAGTCTGCCCTACTATTTACCCATAACTTGGTTTAACGTAAGGCCAGAAGTACAAGGCACCCAGTGAAAATCAAACTCACTTTTGTTTGATAGTTTAGCTCGCTAACATTTGAAGGTGCTCATTTTATGAAGACAGTTTATAACAAGTTGCTCTTTTTGAGAGGCACCCCCCCTCCATTCAATTGGCTGGTCACGCCAAACCCTAGCACCTATATTATTATTGTCCTAACCCTATTGCCCTTACGGCAAATCCCAACTTTTTTTTATCATATATGTGCTAGAAGGTGATGGTTGAGGGTCTTAGTGTCCTGGCTATGACATTAAACTCTATCTGATGGTGAAGTTCCAATAGTGGAGCTCTGGGGAATGTGGAGTACCCCTTCATCACCATTACTCTGACCCGGAGTGGTAGTACGTGTTAGGGTCCCATCTATGAATTAAATAGAACAAAATGAGTTTTAAAAAACTGAATGAATAAAACAAAAAAACGTTTTCAGCATAAAATGACCCAGCAAGGGTTGACATGCCATAAAATCCAACCAACCAAATGATTTGTTGGAATTGGAAGTAATGTTTTCCTTTTTGTTTTTCTCTTCTCTTGTTGGTATGGGAAACTCCCATTCTAAACTGGTAAATCAAGTTTTTAATGTTCTTTTATTCAACAATTGTATCATTTAGAATTTTGATGTCATCTTAACTGAATTGCTTTTGTACATATCTTTGCTTTCAACAAAATATATTTTAGTTCACGATAATGAAACTTATTATTATTATTAAAATTGTGATCACATGAATCTTCATAATGAAAAGGTTTGTTGATCTGATAACACGAAAATCCAGTTTTATTAATTGGTGTGAATTTAACTGTTGCACTTGTAAAATATTGTCTAAAGTACTTATTGGAGAAAATCCTGGATTAAACACTTTTTTTAATGTAATCTTTATAAATTAATTCTGAAAGGTTAAATGTACCCTCCCCCACCTTCGCCCTGTTTATTTAATATATTGTAATATATACTGTGTAAAGTGAAAATATTGGTTTCTAAAAAAAATTGAATGTAAATTAATTCTATTTATAAGAATTGTTTAAAATGATTAACATATATGAATAGCATATTGTGTCACATCCTACTCATGCGAAGGGGTTCATAAATACATATATCTATTAATAATGGAGATTTGTTGTCTCTCTGTAATTGAAACTCAATCACTGCTTACGTCACAAACCTTCAAGAATTGTTTAAGTTTATCAATGAGTATTTAATTTATATTCAAAATCCTTAATACGTAGAATTAAATGGTTCACAATGTTTTTTAAAACAAGTTTTAATAAATACATGTTTGGTATTATATATTTATTAATCTAAAAAAAAAATTTATTTTTTACTCTTGTCCTTTTTTTTTTTTTTTTTTTTTTTTTTTTTTTTAATAACAAGAAGTTAACTAAAAAGTTTCCAAATAATACCTCTGATTTTGTGTAAAATATTCCTAATAATTATTAATAATTAATAGATGCACACATTCTGTTTGAGGGGGACAAAACTAAGTTTCCATTTCAAATTGTTTTATTTAAATTTTTTTTTTTTTTTTAACTCCTTTAATAAATTTGATGATTTTACTTATGATACAAATCCTCTGACATTGAATTTTTTAACTCTCCAACCCAGGCAATATCTTTCAAAATTTAATTTTTACACTGCCTGGAGAGTTTCATTTTTTTTTTTTTTTTTTTTTTTTTTTTTTGCTAGTAATAATAAAAAATGTGCTAAACTTGGATTGAAAAAGTTAAGTGTTAATTCTCATTTATTTTTTTTATTCCTAACTGAAAGGAAGTTAATTTATAGATAAAAAAATAAAATAAATTTTTTTTTTTTTTTGTAAAGGTTATTTTCTAATGAATTTTAAGCAATTGGAAAAAAAAAACCCAATGTAATTTCAATGTAAATTACTTGTTGATTATTTTTCAGTAAAACCTAAGTTGAATCAAATTCAATCATTTTAGATCTCAGGATTGTGCTCTATACTCTAAAAGTTGATGAATTATTCTTTATTGCTTTTAGCCTAGTTTAATTTACACCTTAATCTCTTTTCCAAACAGAACAAAATAAAACCAACCTTTTTCACATAGCACCTTTTCAGTACCTTGAACAATTAGTCAGTCAGTTTTTTGATATTTGTATAGACCACCTACCAATTTACCTCAGTTTTCTTTCAAACTGGTATTTCTTTTTTTTCTTTTTTTTTTTAACAGTCAAAATTAAAACTGCAAAATTTAGGAGTGATTGAACAGACTGTTTTCTTTGCCATTTTGTACTGTATCTTATCATAATGGAGGTTTGGTGTCTGTTTGTCTGAAACTGTCACTGCTTATGTCACAATACTCTCAGGAATTGCATAAGTTTATCAATGAGTATTTGATTTATAGTCAAAATCATTAATACATAGGATAAATCTTATTTATTACTCTATGAAAATCTGAGTTTTGTCTCAAAACAGTCCATGTTATTGGTGTGTTTAAAATCCTGCAATGTGTCTTATATATCACTAAGAAATAAAGGTTTACATAATATATGGTGTGGTTAATTTGCAAACTTGTTTTAACAAAACTGGGTTAAATAAATAATTACTTGGTGTTATTTATTTCTAATATAATTATTTTATTCTCCAACCTATTAAAATCAAACCTATGAATGATTTTATATAGAAACCAATTAAAGTATAATTAAAATAAGTGTAATCTTTTTATGCGTTCTTATTTAATTTTGTTAGTCTAATTTAATATATTTAATTACATTACAACTTGGATACTTACACCGATGGAGGGCGCATATTGATAATTGTTAGTAGTAAATTTAAAGCCCCCAGGGTAACAGCTGTCTTCTAGGAAACTTGTAATATTTTTGCCTGTCTGCTTTATTAAGTAAGTGGGATTGTGGCTCGTGTGTGTGTGTGTCTCGTGTGTGTGTGTGTGTGTGTGTGTCTGCTGATGAAGGGCAAGTGTAAAATCTTTTGTTGCAACAGTGCATGCCTCCTGCACGATGGGGGGGGGGTGGGAGAAGGCCTCTTAGTTCTATCTTAAATTGTCATCTTTCACTTGCTGTAACTGCACACTTGGCTATGGAATTCTTTGTCACCATGGCAATGCCTTCTTCTTTATAAAGAGAAGGGAAAAGCCTTTTATTTATTTTTTCTCTCTTTCTTCATTGAATGTATTGTGGTTTCTATTAGACAAATGAAGTTGAGTGTTGAATCTGTTTCGATCCATAATTGAGATGAATGAAATGAGTCAAGTGAGAGAAAGACTTTGATGATAGACAAAAACTGTGTGAAACAGGTAAACTTAATGGTAGCTTCTTTGCGAGTTATCAATTTAGATTTATTTATACTAGCAGGACCTGTGGATATACCACAGTATGATAATTTGAATATTACATCATTTGATATGTTTACTTAAGAGCTCTTTTGAAATAGTTCAATATGCAGAGATACTGATAAGTGTATGTCCTGTGTCCCTGACGCAGTAAAATCATATCCATGCGTCCCAGTTTTTTTCTTTGTTCTTCCCTCCCATTTCAAGCTAACTGTAAATACATTTCAATAGTTTCGTAGAAATGAATTTCACAGGATAGGTTACAAGGTAGGAGTTAGCCGGTTTTAGTTGTCTCCCCAAATCATAAATAAAAACCCTACAATTTATTAAGAAACTTTAGTTAGGACCCATACATTTTCCTGGGGACTCATTTAAAGCAAATCTCTGCATCCCAGGATGCACTAAAATAATATATATAGTGATGCTGATAACTTTTTGTGTCCTGGGATACACATATTTGCTTTGAATGAGCCCCCAGGAAATTTGATGAGTCCCAATTAAAGTTTCATAACTTTTTTATTTTTTATTTATGATCTGTAGAAACAGCTAAAGCCATCTAACTCCTACCTTGTAACCTATCCTGTGTAATTTGTTTTTAAAGAAACTATTGAAATGTATTTACAGTTAGCTTGAAATGGTGAGAGAAGAAAAAAGAAAAACACTGGGACGCATGGATATGATTTTACTGCATCCTTTTAGATTTTTGTGTCAGGTACACATCCTGTGTCCCTATCAGTGTGTGTGTATATATATATATATATATATATATATATAATATATATATATATATATATATACTTTGAGTATTGTAAATTAAATTGAATGGTGAATCTGGATGTTAATACTATAAATCTCATTTCTTCTTTAATCTCTTAAGATGATCTCATAATTTATAAATATAGTATTGAAAATAGCTTGATATTTTTCCCCCTCATACCATACAGTCAATGTTTTTTTTTTTTTTTTTTTTTTTTTATTGTCTGATTTTGGGATTAAAGAATGAACTTTTGTATCATAAACTTATCTGTTGATCAAAGGTAACAAAAAAAAAAATCTGTTGATATTGTATTTTATAAGTGGATGGGATTTTTTGTTAGACAGATGACATTCATTATTCATTTTTTTTTCTTTCTTTTTTGAATAATCTATTTAGATCAAGCAAGTTTATTTTATTTTTTAGTGTCCTATTTACCTAAATTGATTTCATCAGTTAAGCAAGGTATTTGCAGTTTATCAGCTGATATTTAATGTCATATTGACAATTTTTCTGTCAGATTATTACATTTTCTTAAACAAAACAAAAATAAACGTATTTTATTACAAATGATAATTAATTGCATTATTACAAGTAGATTTACTCACCTTTTTATTTATATTTTTAAGTAGGTATGGATGGATGGACGTGTGTGTGTGTGTGTGTGTGTATATAATATATATATATATATATATATATATATATATATATACACACGGTTTGAAAACTGCATAGACAAAAAAACTGTCAGTTACCAAGTGCTGTTGACTTCATGTATCTGCCATATATATATATATATATATATATATATATATATATATATATATATATAATGTGTGTGTGTGAACAAAAAGTGATAACTTTTGTAGGGTTATTTTTTTTAACGTTATTTATCCTTTCATTGCTCTCAACTTGTTTTGACCTTAGGTCAACTTAAGAGCTATTAAATAGTTCAATATGTAAAAAGTATGAGTTGATCTTGATTTAACACTCTCTCACTCTTTTTCTTTCTTTCCACTTTTCATCTTTTCATTATGTTCGATTGAAATAAATTTCTTTTTTGCTTTCTTGTTATATTTTCTCTGTGTAGCATGTCCTTTTTTCTTCCCTGTCTTTATAATAAAAAACAGGATGGTTCATTATTTAACTGAGGTGAAGACACTCATGAGAAATAAGAATGTGGTGGGTGGGGGTGTACCTGACCTCAAGTACCAGCCCTTGCTATTGTTCCCCAAATATATACACACACACAGTTACTTTTCAAGCAACAAGGTCTGTCTACATTTTTGGAATTGCCTTTCAAATTGGATTGTCGTGATGTGTGTGTGTGTAGGGGGGGTGCGGGTCCTGAGCAGCATTTGCATCTGCAATTTTCTTTCTTTGTTAACCATAAAAAAAAAAAAATTGCAAGTAATGAAACATAGTTACAAAGGAGGTATGGGCATCTGCTTAGTGCAATGTAGGGGGGAGGAGCAAAAAAGGTACCCTCTCACAAAGTGCAGCACCTTCTCCAAAAATGGAATACCTATCATATAATTAGTTGCATATGGCATAAACATTATAAGAAAGTAAACTCAAATCCTGGTTGAGGTTGTGTGTATTTCACATAGTGCTAATACCCTTGGGGTATTCTTGCTCCATCTATAAGTAGGGCATGCTGGGCTCTTTAACCGTGGTATGGCAACTGATCTAGGAAAAGTAAAACTCTGAATTCAAACCAGTTGTAGACCCCTGAGAGGGACGATACTCATGTAGTGTCTTGGGCAGAAGAATAACCTAGTGGAGCAATCCACTCTCAAGGGTCTACAACTGGTTGAAATCAGAGTTTTACTTTTCGCTAGATCGTTGCAATATTCCACGGTTGAAAGAGCCCAGCATCGCCCTACTTTATAGATGGAGCAAGAATACCCCAAGGGTATTAGCACTATTAAATACAACAACCTCAACCAGGATTGATTTACTTTCTTATAATGTTATGCATATGAAACTAATTGATAGTGATTAGGTATCCATTTTTGGAGAAAGGTGCTGTAAAAAAAAAAAAAAAAAAAAACACTGTGAGAGGGTACATTTTTTGGCTTCCCCCCCCTACATTTGCACTGCAGTGCCCTATGACCTCTTTGTAACTATGTTCATTACTTGCAATTTTTTTTTTTTTTATGGTTAACAAAGAAAGAAAATTGCTAGATGCAAAATGCTGCTCAGGACCCTGCAACCCCCCCTACACACACAACACATCACGACAATTCCAATTTGAAGGCAATTCAAAAATTGTATGACAGACCCTTGTTGCTTGAAAAGTAACTGTGTTGTGTAATATGTTGGGGAACAATAGCAATGGCGGTACTTGGGTCAAGGTACACCCCATCCCACCACATCTTATTTCTCATGAGTGTCTTTCTACCTCAGTTAAAATCAATTGAACCATCCTGTTTTTTATTATAAAGACAGGGAAGAAGCAAGGACATGCTACACAGAGAAAATATATAAAGAAGCAAAAAAGAAATTTATTCAATCGATACGATAATGAAAAATGAAAAGTGGAAAGAATAAGAAAAAAGAGTGAGAGAGTGGTTTAATATTCAATGATCAACTCATACTTTTTTCATATTGAAACTATTAATAGCTCTTAAAGTTGACCTAAGGTCAAGGAACAAGTTGAGAGCATGTAACAGGATAAATAAACGTTAAAAAAAAATACCCTACAAAAGTTATCACTTTTTGTTCACACACACTCATATATATTATATATATATATATATATATAATATATATATAAGTATATATGAATATATGGGCAGATACTATGAACGTCAACAGCACTTGGTAACTGACAGTTTTTGTCATGCAGTTCAAAACCGTGTGTAATATTATATCTAATAATAATATATAATATAATAATATATCACACACACCACAGCACACACACTCCTCTCATCAATACCTACTAAAAATATAAATATGAAAAGGTGAGATAAATCTACTTGTAATCATGCAATTAATTATCATTTGTAATAAAATTGACGTTATTTTTTGTTTTGTTTAAGAAAATGTAATATATCTGAACAGAAAATTGTCAATATGACATTAAATACACGCTGATAAACTGCAAATTACCTTGCTTAACTGATGAAAATCAATTTAGGTAAATAGGCCACTAAAAAAATAAAATAAACTTGCTTGATCTAAATAGATTATTTCCAAAAGAAGAAAAAAAAATGAATAAATGAATTGTCATTCTGCAACAAAAAATCCATCCCTTATAAAATTCATATCATACAGAGTTTTTTTTTTTTGTTATTTGATTCAACGAGATAAGTTTCTGATACAAAAGTTCATTCTTTAGATCCCAATAATCAGACCAATAAAAAAAAAAAAAAAAAAAACATTGACTGTATGGATGAGGGGAAAATATCAACTATTTCCAATACCTATTTATAAAAGTTATGAGATCATCTTAAAGAGATTAAAGAAGAAATGAGGATTTATAATGTATTAACTCCAGATTCACCATTCAATTAATTTAGCATACTCAATGTATCATATATATATATATATATATATATTATATATATATAATATATTATCATACTACACACTGATAGGGACACAGATGTGTACCTACACAAAAAACTCTAAAAGGATGAGTAAAAATCATTCCATCGCGTCCAATGTGTTTTTCTTTTTTCTTCTCTCACCAATTTCGAAAAGTCTAAGTAATACATTCATATAGTTTCTTTAAAAACAAATTACAAGATAAGGTTTACAAGGTAGGAGTTACGATGGCTTAGCTGTTTCTCAGATCATAAATAAAATAAAAAAGTTATGAAACTTTTAATTGGGACTCGATCAAATTCCTGGGGCTCATTCAAAGCAAATATGTGTATCCATGGACACAAAAAGTATCTAAGCATCACTATATATGATTTATGTTTAGTGCATCCTGTGGATGCAGAAGATTTGCTTAATGAGTCCCAGGAATAATGTATGGTCTAACTAAATGCTTTCTAATTAAATTTGTAGGGTTTTTCTATTTATGATTTGGGGAGACATACTAAAACCGCTAACTCCTACCTTTAACCTATCCTGTGAAATTCCATCTTCTACTGAACTAATTGAAATTATTTACAGTTACTGAAATGGGAGGAAGAATACAAATGAAAAAAACTGGGACAGCATGGAGTATAGATTTATCTGCGTCAGGGACACAGGAAACATACAACTTATTCAGTATCTCTGCATATTGAACTATTTAAAAGAGCTCTTAAGTATACATATCGAAATGATGTAAATTTCAAATTATCATAACTGTGGTATTATTGGTTTTCTTTGTTATTTTTTTTTTGGTCATTTGTTGTTTTTTGTTTTTTATTTAACATCCACAGGTCCTGCTAGTTATACGAATAAATCTAAATTGATAACTCGCAAAGAAGCTACCATTAAGTTTTACTGTTTCACACAGCTTTTTGTCTATCATCAAAGTCTTTCTCTCACTTGACTCATTTCATTCATCTCAAATATGGAATCTGAAACAGATTCAACACTCAACTTCATTTGTCTAAATAGACCACAATACATCAAAGTGAAGAAAGAAGCGAAAATAAATAAAAGGCTTGTTCCCTTCTCTGTTATAAGAAAGAAGGGCATTGCATGGTTGACAAGAATTCGCATAGCCAATGGTGCAGTTTTAACCAGCAAGTGAAAGATGACAATTCAAGATAAAGAGAAACTAAGAGGACCTTCCTCTCCACCCCCCCCCATCGTGCAGGAGGCATGCACTGTTTGCCAACAAAAGCTTTTACACTTGCCCTTCATCAGCAGACACACACACACACACACACCACGAGACACAACACACACACGGAGTCAACAATCCCACTTACTTAGATAAAGGCAGACAGGGCAAAAAATATTTACAAGTGCTTCCTAAGCAAGACAGCTGTTACCCTGGGGGCTTTAAGAATTTATCTACTAACATTATCAATTATGCGCCCTCCTCGTGTAAGTATCCAAGTTGTAATGTAATTATAGTATTAGATTATAGTACTACCAAAATTAAATATAGAACGCGATAAAAAGATTAGCACTTATTTAATTATTACTTTGAATTGG
The DNA here is from genome assembly GCA_023376005.1 of Doryteuthis pealeii. Lineage (NCBI taxonomy): Eukaryota > Metazoa > Mollusca > Cephalopoda > Myopsida > Loliginidae > Doryteuthis > Doryteuthis pealeii. Next base: position 62,222,100 of record CM042145.1, on the reverse strand, counting down.
TTTCTATATAATCATTCAGTAGGTGTTGATTATTTATATAGGTTGGAGAATGTAAAATAATTCTATTAGAAATAAATACACCTAAGTAATTTATTTATTAACCCTAGTTTGTTAAAACAAGTTGCAAATTAACTTCACCATATTATTAGTAAAACCTTTTATTCTTATGTTGCATATATAAGAACCATTGCATGGATTTTAAACACACCAATAACATGGACTGTTGGACGTAAACTCAGATTTTCATAGTAGTAATAATAAGATTTATCCTACTGTATAATGATTTTGACTATAAATCAAATACCATTGATAAACTTTATGCAATTTCCTGAGAGTATTGTGACATAACAGTGACAGTTCAGCACAGACCACGCAAACTCCATTATGATAAGATACAGTACAAAATGGCAAGAAAACAGGTCTGGTTCAATCACTCTAAAATTTTGCAAGTTTTAATTTTGACTGTTAAAAGAAAAGAAAGAAGAAAAGAAATACCAGTTTGAAGAAAACTGAGGTAAATTGGTAGGTGGTCTATACAAATATAAAACTGACTGCTATTGTTCATTTGTTTGCTTTTGTTTTTTTGGTACTGATAAAGGTGCTATGTGAAAAGGTGGCTTATTTTGTTCTGTTTGGCAAAAAGAGATTAAGGTGTAAAATTAAACTAGGCTAAAAGCAATAAAAGAATTAATTCATCAACTTTTAGAGTATAGAGCACATTCTGAGATCTAAATGATTGAACTTTGATTCAACTTAGGTTTTTATGAAAATAATCAACAAAGTAATTTACATTGAATTACATTGGGTTTTTTTCCATTGCTTAAAATTCATTAGAAAATAACTTACAAAAAAAAAAAAAAATTTTATTTTATTTTTTTATCTATAAAGTAATCTTCCTTTCAGTTAGTGAATAATAAAAAATAAAAAAGTTAACAAACTTAACTTTTCAATCCAAGTTTGCCAATACATTTTTATTATTATCTAGCAAAAAAAAAAAAAAAAAAAAAAAAAAAATGAAACTCTCGCAGGCAGTGTAAAATTTAATTTTTGAAAGGATATGCCTGGGTTGGAGAGTTAAAAATTCAATGTCAGAGGATTGTATCATAAGTAAAATCAGTCAAATTTATTAAAGGAGTTAAAAAAAAAAAAAAAATTTAACATAAAACAAATTTGAAATGGAAAACTTAGTTTTGTCCCCCTCAAAAGCAGAAATGTGTGCATCTATTTATTATTAATAATTATTTAGGATATATTTTTACACAAAAATCAGAGGTATATTTGGAAACTTTTAGTTAACTTCTTGTATTAAAAAAAAAAAAAAAAAAAAAAAAAAAATTGAAAAAAGATGGACAAGAGTAAAAAATAAATTTTTTTTTTTATGATTAATAAATATATAATACTCAAACATGTATTTTTAAAATCTGGTTTTAAAAAACATTGTGAACCATTTAATTTCTACGTATTAAGGATTTTGAATAATAAATTAAATACTCATTGATAATACTTAAACAATTTCTTGAAGGTTTGTGACGTAAGCAGTGATTGAGTTTCAAATTCAGAGAGACAACAATCTCCATTATTAATAGATAATATGTACTTTATGAACCTTCGCATGAAGTAGGATGTGACACAATATGCTATTCATAATGTTAATCATTTTAAACAATCTTATAAGATAGAATTAATTTACATTGATTTTTTTTAGAAAACAATAATTTTCACTTTACACAGTATATATTATCAATAATATTAAATAAACAGGGCGAAGGTGGGGGAGGGTACACTTTAACCTTTCAGATTCAATTTATAACGATTACATTAAAAAAAAGTGGTTTAATCCAGATTTTCTCCCAATAAGTAACTTTAGACAATATTTACAAGTGCAACAGTTTAAATTCAACCCAACTTAATACAACTGGATTTTCGTGTTTATCAGATCAACAAACCTTTCATTGATCGAATATTCATGTGATCACAATTTTAATAATAATAATAAGTTTCATTATTCGTGAACTAAAAATATATTTGTGAAACAAAGATAGTACATAAAGCAATTCAGGTTTAAGAATGACATCAAAATTCTGGAATGATACAATTTGTTGAAGTAAAAGAACATTAAAAACTTGATTTACCAGTTTAGAATGGGATTTCCATAACCAAACAAGAGAAAGAAAAACAAAAAGGAAAACATTACTTCCAATCTCCAACAAACATTTGCGTTGGTTGGATTTGTATGGCATGTCAACCCTTGCTTGGGTCATTTTATGCTGGAAAAACTGTTTTTTTGTTTATTCATTCCAGTTTTTTTAAAACTCATTGTTCTATGTTAATTCATAGATGGGAGCCCTAACACTACTACCATCCCCGGGTCAGAGTATATGGTGCATAAGGGGTACTCACATTCCCCGAGCTCCAATATTGGAACTTCACCCAGATAGAGTTTAATGGCATAGTCCCCCCCCCCCCCCCCAGGACCTAAAGACCCTCAACCATCACCTCTAGCACATATATGATAAAAAAAGAGTTGGGATTGCCGTAAGGGCAATAGGTGGTTAGGACAATAATAATTATAGGTGCTAAGGGTTTGGCGTGACCAGCCAATTGAATGGAGGGGGTGCCTCTCAAGAAAGAGCAACTTTGTTAAAAACTGTCTTTCAATTGAAAATGAGCACCTTCAAATGTTAGGCGAGCTAAACTATCAAAACAAAAGTGACGGTTTGATCTTTCACTGGGTGCCTTGTACTCTGGCCTTACGTTAAACCAAGTTAATGGGTAAATTAAGTAAGGCAGACTGAACTCTTTAACCGTGGTATGTCAACTAATACAATACTAGTGAATGATGGTCAGATGAGGCACAATCTGCCCTTACATATTAGGACAGCAATGACTTGACTGAAGTCAATTCAACATCTATTATATAATTCCATTTACCAACCTTCCACATGAGTAGGATGCGACTCAAGGTCAATATATTAAGCAGAGTTTAACAGCTTGAAATTCAGAGTTTTCCTTCCCAAAGGTTATAAAAGCCCAGCCTGTCCTATTATTTACCCATAAGCTTGGAGGAGAAGAATAGTCGGCATATCATACCTTTCCGCAAGGGTATTAATGTTATATGATTATGCAAAGAGCCTCATCCAGGATTTTGAACTCATCTCATCAATGTCCTATTTCCTATGACAGTAAATCATTACATCTACATTGCTCCTCATATATTGCTTTTAGGCATAACTTAGTATTAGTAGCATCAAGTGGGACAGGCTCCTCAAATGTGGGGGGGGGGTTAGTGTTCTAAGGTCTGAAGCTGATTCAATGTTTTATTTTTTATCCTTTAGTTTACTAACACCCAGAATTCAATCTTTCAAGTTATCAATGAAGTGTATTTAAATCTATTATAATGGAGATTTGGTGTGTCTGTAATAACTAATTCACAATACCTCAGGAATTTGCATATGTTTATCAGTGGAAGTAATTTAATTATAGTCAAAATCCACATTAAATACAATGAATAAAGTTTTTATTAACACATGTCTATGAAATCGAATTAGATTGCCTCAAAACAGGGCCCATGTTAATTAAGTGGGCATTTTAAAAAGATCCTGCAAGTGTCTTATCTATCAGTAAAAAAATAAAGGTTTACATAAACTATATGCGTGTGGTTATTGTATCTGGTTTAACAAAAGCGGGTTAATACATAATACTTGGTGTTATTGATTCTATATTATTGTTTTATTATTCAACATATTAACTCAAACCTATTGAATGATTTTATATAGACAAAAGGAATTAAAATATACTTAAAATATAGCAATCTATTAAATGCGTCTTACTATTTCAAATTAGTCTTTCTTAATGTTATATATATTTCATTACATCAATAACTTAATACTTACACCTGGGTGGGGGGAGGGGGCATAATTCTTCTTAGTTAAGGATATGAGAAGACAAAAGAGAAAAACAATAAAAAAAATTTATTATTGTTTCAGGTTCCTTAGGCAAATAGTCAATATCACTTAGATTATTCACTAAATTCAGCTTAAAACCAAATGAGACTACTTTCAATAATGATCTATTGACAAATGAAAACTTCCTTAATTTCCTATACAGATAAACAAATAACTCACATTAATCATTAAAATATTGCTTTCTATATTTCCTTTACATTTCTTTTTTATCTATATTCGCAGTTTCTTCTCTCTTTCTATTTCAGTACAATTCTGAAGTAAAAAAAAATTAAATAAAATTTTTCTTTAAAATGGTCAAAAATTGACATAAGTAATTTCTTAGAAAAGGGTTAGAATATATCTCGAAGCATGAATCAAGAATGTAACAGAAAATTAATATGAATTCTTCTTAATTAAGATAAAAGAAATACAAAACTCTGTAAATCCTCATCAGATTTAAAATGTTAATACATTACACCAAAATCAATATAACATGTCTGCTCAATCAGATTTTAAATTTTCCTAGCCAATCTATTACTACTTTAAAGAACTAGCAAAATATATGTTGCCTATGGTGGGCGCAAGTATCTTAAGTATTAAAAAATGTAAGTAAACATCAACGGGTGGCCTAAAGTCAGTAATCAGCAGCAGCAAGGAGTCTATCCCGTTTCACTAGTGCTAGGCAAGAAATTGTTTTTGCATCCGAGGTGGTGCACCACCATCTACGCATCGCTCCTAACTTTACCATACAGATCCCCGTGCTACTCATGAGCTGGTTGGTGAGGCCGGCATCGAAACAGGAACCTTGCCGATTCCTAGGCAAGTTGCTCTATACCTGACTGAGCTAAAACCAGCCTTCAGTATTAATAATTAAATATCATATTAGATAAGAAAGACTAACGATAATACCAGTAAGAACGCATATAAAAAGATTTTTTTTTTTTATTCAATTGATTTCTATATAAAATTATACATAACTTACTTTAAAAAAAAAAATA
>CM042145.1:62145496-62217058 GCA_023376005.1 Doryteuthis pealeii | reverse complement strand
AGAGAGATTGATAGGAAATGGACCATGAGAGATGAGTTCAAATCCTGGATGAGGCTCTTTGCATTTCATATAACATTAATACCCTTGGGAAAGGTATGTATCCAACTATTCTCCCTCCAGCTATGGGTAAATAAAAGGACAGGCTGGGCTTTTTAACCTTTGTTAGAAGGAAAACTCTGAATTCAAAGCTGTTAAACTCTGCTTAATATATTGACCTTGAGTCGCATCCTACTCGTGTGGAAGGGTTGGTAAATGGATATATAATTAGATTTGAATGACTTCAGTCAGTCAGTCATTGTGTCCTAATATGTAAGGCAATTGTCCTCATCTGACCATTTATTCCTTAGTATTGTATTAGTTGACGTACCACGGTTAAAGAGCTCAGTCTTCCCTACTTTTTACCCATAACTTGGTTTAACGTAAGGCCAGAAGTACAAGGCACCCAGTGAAAATCAAACTCACTTTTGTTTGATAGTTTAGCTCGCTAACATTTGAAGGTGCTCATTTTATGAAGACAGTTTATAACAAGTTGCTCTTTTTGAGAGGCACCCCCCCCTCCATTCAATTGGCTGTTCACGCCAAACCCTAGCACCTATATTATTATTGTCCTAACCCTATTGCCCTTACGGCAAATCCCAACTTTTTTTTATCATGTGCTAGAAGGTGATGGTTGAGGGTCTTAGTATCCTGGCTATGACATTAAACTCTATCTGATGGTGAAGTTCCAATAGTGGAGCTCTGAGGAATGTGGAGTACCCCTCCATCACCATTACTCTGACCTGGAGGGGTAGTACGTGTTAGGGTCCCATCTATGAATTAAATAGAACAAAATGAGTTTAAAAAAAAAATGAATAAAACAAAAAAACGTTTTCAGCATAAAATGACCCAGCAAGGGTCGACATGCCATAAAATCCAACCAACCAAATGATTTGTTGGAATTGGAAGTAATGTTTTCCTTTTTGTTTTTCTCTTCTCTTGTTGGTATGGGAAACTCCCATTCTAAACTGGTAAATCAAGTTTTTAATTTTCTTTTATTCAACAATTGTATCATTTAGAATTTTGATGTCATCTTAACTGAATTGCTTTTGTACATATCTTTGCTTTCAACAAAATATATTTTAGTTCACGATAATGAAACTTATTATTATTATTAAAATTGTGATCACATGAATCTTCATAATGAAAAGGTTTGTTGATCTGATAACACGAAAATCCAGTTTTATTAATTGGTGTGAATTTAACTGTTGCACTTGTAAAATATTGTCTAAAGTACTTATTGGAGAAAATCCTGGATTAAACACTTTTTTTTAATGTAATCTTTATAAATTAATTCTGAAAGGTTAAATGTACCCTCCTCCACCTTTGCCCTGTTTATTTAATATATTGTAATATATACTGTGTAAAGTGAAAATATTGGTTTCTAAAAAAAATTGAATGTAAATTAATTCTATTTATAAGAATTGTTTAAAATGATTAACATATATGAATAGCATATTGTGTCACATCCTACTCATGCGAAGGGGTTCATAAATACATATATCTATTAATAATGGAGATTTGTTGTCTCTCTGTAATTGAAACTCAATCACTGCTTACGTCACAAACCTTCAAGAATTGTTTAAGTTTATCAATGAGTATTTAATGTATATTCAAAATCCTTAATACGTAGAATTAAATGGTTCACATTGTTTTTAAAACAAGTTTTAATAAATACATTTTGGTATTATATATTTATTAATCTAAAAAAAAAAATTTATTTTTTACTCTTGTCCTTTTTTTTTTTTTTTTTTTTTTTTTTTTTTTCAATAACAAGAAGTTAACTAAAAAGTTTCCAAATAATACCTCTGATTTTGTGTAAAATATTCCTAATAATTATTAATAATTAATAGATGCACACATTCTATTTGAGGGGGACAAAACTAAGTTTCCATTTCAAATTGTTTTATTTAAATTTTTTTTTTTTTTTTTTAACTCCTTTAATAAATTTGATGATTTTACTTATGATACAAATCCTCTGACATTTAATTTTTAACTCTCCAACCCAGGCAATATCTTTCAAAAATTAATTTTTACACTGCCTGGAGAGTTTCATTTTTTTGGGGTTTTTTTTGCTAGTAATAATAAAAATGTGCTAAACTTGGATTGAAAAAAGTTAAGTGTTAATTCTCATTTATTTTTTTTTTATTCCTAACTGAAAGGAAGTTAATTTATAGATAAAAAATAAAATAAATTTTTTTTTTTTTTTTTTTTTTTTTTTTTTTAAAGGTTATTTTCTAATGAATTTTAAGCAATTGGAAAAAAAAACCCAATGTAATTTCAATGTAAATTACTTGTTGATTATTTTTCAGTAAAACCTAAGTTGAATCAAATTCAATCATTTTAGATCTCAGGATTGTGCTCTATACTCTAAAAGTTGATGAATTATTCTTTTATTGCTTTTAGCCTAGTTTAATTTACACCTTAATCTCTTTTCCAAACAGAACAAAATAAAACCAACCTTTTTCACATAGCACCTTTTCAGTACCTTGAACAATTAGTCAGTCAGTCAGTCAGTTTTGATATTTGTATAGACCACCTACCAATTTACCTCAGTTTTCTTTCAAACTGGTATTTCTTTTTTTTCTTTCTTTTCTTTTTAACAGTCAAAATTAAAACTGCAAAATTTAGGAGTGATTGAACAGACTGTTTTCTTTGCCATTTTGTACTGTATCTTATCATAATGGAGGTTTGGTGTCTGTTTGTCTGAAACTGTCACTGCTTATGTCACAATACTCTCAGGAATTGCATAAGTTTATCAATGAGTATTTGATTTATAGTCAAAATCATTAATACATAGGATAAATCTTATTTATTACTCTATGAAAATCTGAGTTTTGTCTCGAAACAGTCCATGTTATTGGTGTGTTTAAAATCCTGCAATGTGTCTTATATATTACTAAGAAATAAAGGTTTACATAATATATGGTGTGGTTAATTTGCGAACTTGTTTTAACAAAACTGGGTTAAATAAATAATTACTTGGTGTTATTTATTTCTAATATAATTATTTTATTCTCCAACCTATTAAAATCAAACCTATGAATGATTTTATATAGAAACCAATTAAAGTACAATTAAAATAAGTGTAATCTTTTTATGTGTTCTTATTTAATTTTGTTAGTCTAATTTAATATATTTCATTACATTAAAACTTGGATACTTACACCGATGGAGGGCGCATATTGATAATTGTTAGTAGTAAATTTCAAGCCCCCAGGGTAACAGCTGTCTTCTAGGAAACTTGTAATATTTTTGCCTGTCTGCTTTATTAAGTAAGTGGATTGTGGCTCGTGTGTGTCTCGTGTGTGTGTGTGTGTGTGTCTCGTGTGTGTGTGTGTGTGTGTGTGTGTGTGTCTGCTGATGAAGGGCAAGTGTACAATCTTTTGTTGCAGCAGTGCATGCCTCCTGCACGATGGAGGGGAGGGGAGGGAGAAGGCCTCTTAGTTCTCTATCTTAAATTGTCATCTTTCACTTGCTGTAACTGCACACTTGGCTATGGAATTCTTTGTCACCATGGCAATGCCTTCTTCTTTATAAAGAGAAGGGAAAAGCCTTTTATTTATTTCTCTCTCTTTCTTCATTGAATGTATTGTGGTTTCTATTAGACAAATGAAGTTGAGTGTTGAATCTGTTTCGATCCATAATTGAGATGAATGAAATGAGTCAAGTGAGAGAAAGACTTTGATGATAGACAAAAACTGTGTGAAACAGGTAAACTTAATGGTAGCTTCTTTGCGAGTTATCAATTTAGATTTATTTATACTAGCAGGACCTGTGGATATACCACAGTATGATAATTTGAATAATATGCAGAGATACTGATAAGTGTATGTCCTGTGTCCCTGACGCAGTAAAATCATATCCATGCATCCCAGTTTTTTTCTTTGTTCTTCCCTCCCATTTCAAGCTAACTGTAAATACATTTCAATAGTTTCGTAGAAATGAATTTCACAGGATAGGTTACAAGGTAGGAGTTAGCCGGTTTTAGTTGTCTCCCCAAATCATAAATAAAAACCCTACAATTTATTAAGAAACTTTAGTTAGGACCCATACATTTTCCTGGGGACTCATTTAAAGCAAATCTCTGCATCCCAGGATGCACTAAAATAATATATATAGTGATGCTGATAACTTTTTGTGTCCTGGGATACACATATTTGCTTTGAATGAGCCCCCAGGAAATTTGATGAGTCCCAATTAAAGTTTCATAACTTTTTTATTTTTTATTTATGATCTGGAGAAACAGCTAAAGCTGTCTAACTCCTACCTTGTAACCTATCCTGTGTAATTCGTTTTTGAGAAACTATTGAAATGTATTTACAGTTAGCTTGAAATGGTGAGGGAAGAAAAAAGAAAAACACTGGGATGCATGGATATGATTTTACTGCATCCTTTTAGATTTTTATGTGTCAGGTACACATCCTGTGTCCCTATCAGCATGTGTATATATATATATATATATATATATTATATATATATATATATATATATATATATATATAATATAATATAATATAATATACTTTGAGTATTGTAAATAAATTGAGTGGTGAATCTGGATGTTAATACTATAAATCTCATTTCTTCTTTAATCTCTTAAGATGATCTCATAATTTATAAATATAGTATTGAAAATAGCTTGATATTTTTCCCCTCATACCATACAGTCAATGTTTTTTTTTTTTTTTTTTTTTTTATTGTCTGATTTTGGGATTAAAGAATGAACTTTTGTATCATAAACTTATCTGTTGATCAAAGGTAACAAAAAAAAAAATCTGTTGATATTGTATTTTATAAGTGGATGGGATTTTTTGTTAGACAGATGACATTCTTTTTTTTTTTTTTTTTTTCTTTTTTGAATAATCTATTTAGATCAAGCAAGTTTATTTTATTTTTTAGTGTCCTATTTACCTAAATTGATTTCATCAGTTAAGCAAGGTATTTGCAGATTATCAGCTGATATTTAATGTCATATTGACAATTTTTCTGTCAGATTATTACACATTTTCTTAAACAAAACAAAAATAAACGTATTTTATTACAAATGATAATTAATTGCATTATTACAAGTAGATTTACTCACCTTTTTATTTATATTTTTAAGTAGGTATGGATGGATGGACGTGTGTGTGTGTATGTATGTGTGTGTATAATGTGTGTGTGTGTATGTATATATATATATATATATATATACACACACACACACACACACGGTTTGAAAACTGCATAGACGAAAAACTGTCAGTTACCAAGTGCTGTTGACTTCATGTATCTGCCATATATATATATATGTGTGTGTGTGAACAAAAAGTGATAACTCTTGTAGGGTTATTGTTTTAACATTATTTATCCTTTCATTGCTCTCAACTTGTTTTGACCTTAGGTCAACTTAAGAGCTATTAAATAGTTCAATATGTAAAAAGTATGATAATCTTGATTTAACACTCTCTCACTCTTTTTCTTTCTTTCCACTTTTCATCTTTTCATTATGTTCGATTGAAATAAATTTCTTTTTTGCTTTCTTGTTATATTTTCTCTGTGTAGCGTGTCCTTTTTCTTCCCTGTCTTTATAATAAAAACAGGATGGTTCATTATTTAACTGAGGTGAAGACACTCATGAGAAATAAGAATTCTGCGGGTGGTGGGTGGGGGTGTACCTGACCTCAAGTGCCAGCCCTTGCTATTGTTCCCCAAATATATACACACACAGTTACTTTTCAAGCAACAAGGTCTGTCTACATTTTTGGAATTGCCTTTCAAATTGGATTGTCGTGATGTGTGTGTGTCTGGGGGGGGGGGGTCCTGAGCAGCATTTGCATCTGCAATTTTCTTTGTTAACCATAAAAAAAAATTGCAAATGAAACAGTTACAAAGGAGGTATGGGCATCTCCTTAGTGCAATGTAGGGGGGGGGGAGGAAAAAAAGGTACCCTCTCACAAAGTGCAGCACCTTCTCCAAAAATGGAATACCTATCATATAATTAGTTGCATATGGCATAAACATTATAAGAAAGTAAACTCAAATCCTGGTTGAGGTTGTGTGTATTTCACATAGTGCTAATACCCTTGGGGTATTCTCGTTCCATCTATAAGTAGGGCATGCTGGGCTCTTTAACCGTGGTATGGCAACTGATCTAGGAAAAGGAAAACTCTGAATTCAAACCAGTTGTAGACCCAGGTTATTCTTGCCCAAGACACTACATGAGTATCGTCCCTATGACCAAGATCAGGTTATGAGGACAGTCTTTTTCTTAAGACTTATTTTGAATCTCGCTTTTTGAAAGAAGTGACAGGCACTTTATGCAGGGAGACTTGGATTTAAATTGCTTCTGGGATTAGAATTTAAAATGAAAATTCAATTATTTTCTTAATTTTTCACTTGTTGATATGTTAGATATATTTGTAGTTATACATACTCGCAAGACCTGTGGATATATCATAGTATGATAATTTAATTAATATAACATTTGATATGCTTACTTAAGAGCTATTGCAAATAGTTCAATATGTAAAAAGTATAATAACCTTATTTTAACTCTCTCTCACTTTTTTTCCCTTTCTCTCCTTCTTTTCCATTGAAACAGATTAGTGTTATCGTTTCTGCGTACTCACCCCCTCTCCCTATCTATCCCCCACTTTCTTATATTTTTTCTGTGTAGCCTGTTTTTTCTTCTTCCCTTTCTTTATAATAAAGATGGAATGGTCTATTATTTAGCTGAGGTGAAGACACTCATATGAAATAAGAACTTGGCGAATAAGCAACACCAAATAATCAGGATTTACATTTTTGTATTTTATCTTGGATGATTTGGACGGTCTCATTTTTTTTTTTTTTTTTTAACCAGAGGGCGTTGCAAGATGATAAGTCGTACTTTTAAGGAACAAGACTTAATATATAGATGCTTGGAGAATAAATATCTACACACAAAAGAAAAGACCTAAGTTTAAATGGAATTACACCTATGGAGATAAGTACATATATACAGTATAGAAATATAAACCATTAAATTAAACGTTTCGTAGTGTAGTAGAAGATAATTAAGGAAAATAATTGCTGTCTTGTATTAGAGATGAAATGTCAGAGATCAGAACATAATTATATATTTTATTTTTCTTGTCATCTCCCCCCCCCCCCCCCCACTGCCTCTGAAAATGTTTTGTACTGGTTCACTTTGAAACTATTAGAAAGGTAGACGTTTGCTGAACAACCATTTTGATATGAAAAAAACATTTTAGTGTTGTTGTTTTTTTTTATCAAGTGAAAGAATAGAAAAATGGATCAGGCTAGCAGCCCCCCCAGCATCGTCATTTTGAAATCCGGTTAGCTATTGAAAATGTTGAGATAACAAGTTTCAGATACAAAAGTTCATTCTTTTAATTCGTAAATCAGACAATAAAAATAACATTGGTATAAGGGGGAGGGGGTATATCCGCGTCGTGTTCAATACCATATTTATAAATTTGTGTATGAGGTAATCTTAAAAGATTAGAGAAGAAATGAGCTCCATAGTTTTAACCTCCATATCAACTATTTAATTTTCAGTTTCTCTCTTTTTTGTGACGGCTTTCACCCTGGGTCGGTTGAGCTGGTTCCATCCAAAAGGAGTAATAAAAGAATAGAAAATTCATAAGCGGTCCCCCAAACCCCACATGCATATCCCGATCAGGGAAAGGAGATGCCCTTATTTGCTGCTGATTTTCCAAAGATGCAGTGACAAGTGCACCAAAAGCCATTGATTCCTGATGATGATGGAGACACCCTTTGAATTTTCACCAGAGTCCCTGTAGTTGAGTTCTGGCCCTAATACCACTGGGTGTCGGAAACCTGAGTTCTCGATAGCATGGCGCTGTCAAATAGAACTGTTTAAAAATTATTTATAGTTAATAGGACTGTAAAAAAAAAAAAACAAAAAAAAAACAAAACTTTAAACAACTACACAAAAATGTAAATATGAACACAATTCCCTAACCTCTATGCATAAAATAACCCTAGATGGGTTGATATGCTGTCAAAATCAATCAATCATTAACAAATTCTATCTTCACTCTTTACTTTAGAAGACTGCTGCAACAGCTGGGGGTACTGAGCATTTTTCTTTTTTAAATATTTATTTGCATCATAAATCATATTATAATGTTATCTTTTCTTTGAATGTATAATTTTATCAATTTTATACTTCATTCCACTACTTGTTATGGTCCATAAGGAAATTTATATGAATTTTTCACCAATACTTTCTGGAGAATTTTTTTTTTTCTTTTTTTTTTTTTCTTCTTCTCCTCTTAATTTATTAGGGACAAGCTTATTCATCCCTATGTATTCTACAAAAAAAAAAAAAAAAAAAAAAAAAAGGCAAAAACAAACCTCCAAATAATGTTATAAAAACAGATTTCTATTTGATGCAAAAATAGTTGCAGTAACTTTTTTTTATTTCACTAATTCAACTATCCAAGTTTTCTAAGTACAAAATAACAAAATTAACTGTCTGCTTGATTGCACAACCAACTATGCATACATGCGCACTGTCAAAATATTAAAGACTAACAAAGAGAACCTGAGGTTGTCTGGGATAAAAAATTATTATATACAAAAATTTATTCTATTTGCTTTCTGTATGAATGAGTTCAGTCTTATTTTTCTTCCAAAATGTCTGTGCCCCAATGTGTTTTTTTTTTTTTTTTTTTTTTTTTTTTTTTTTTGGTGGGGGTAAAAGGGGTGAGATGCTCCAACAGATGGCAATTTTATTTGCTTTCTGGTTGAATTAGACCTGATCAATTTTACGCAAAACCTATTCTATCAACCTGTAAATAGCATTAAAACACTCCTTGAGGTGAAATGAGTTCATATGCCAGATTTTATGAAGATTTTCCTCTGAACCTAAGAGTTAGGTTTTACTTGTCAAGCAGTGTTGACTTGTGATTGCATTTCTATGAGATAAGTAGAAAGGTATTTTAGGTCAAACCTTTTGAGTTTGTTTTTAAACTTGGCTTAGTCAAATAAATAGTTAACAAAATGGAGTTGCAAATTTATTTATGTAGTGACTAAAGTGATGGATATGCTGAGATAACAATCAATATTGTTGTTGATAGAAAAATGTTTGTTTTATTTGAAAGGGGAACAAAAGGATTGGGTTAGAAAGATATACAGGGATAAAGAGATAAAAGGGTTGAATTGATGGATTTATAGGGGGAAAAACGGGGGGGGGATTGGATAGGGATTTTTGTGTGTGTGTGTGGGGGGCTGGATAGCAATTTTAGAGAGAGGGCTCACTCTCTCTCTTTCTAAAATCACTATGCAAGACCCCCATCTCTCTTTCTCTCTCTAAAATAACTATCCCAGATCCCCATCTCTCTTTCTCTCGCTAAAATCACTATGCAAGACCCCCATCTCTCTCTCTCTCTCTCTTTCTCTCAAATCACTATCCCATCCCAGACCCTCATCTCTGTCTGTCTGTCTGTCTGTCTGTCTCTCTCTCTCTCTCTCTCTCAAATCAATATCCAAGCCCATCTCTCCCTTTCTAAAATTTCTTAGTGATTTTAGAGAGAGGCTGGAACAGAATTCCATGATGTGTTACAAAGAAAGTGTTGGAATAGAGAGATGGGTTCATTCAGAGAAAAAAAGATAATTGAATTGTTGTTGATAAAGGAAGTGAATGTAAAGAAATATAATAAAGGTGATTGAGAGAGAGGAGAAAAAAGGAGGAAGAGGAGGAAGATTTTTGTTTAGAATATTGAGTGTGAGGAGGAAAAGGATGAGGGGGGGGAACTCCCAAACATTTGGAGCATGTAATCAGTACTTGACATTGCTGACAGTTATCCTGTAATCATGGATATCCCTTCATTAACTAATTAGTACAATTCAAAGTAGACAACTTTGTGTCACTGTTGGTGGATTTAATTGTAGTCTTCACTCCACCAAGTCACAGATATATGGAATGGTGCCTCCCACTCAAATACCCCCCCCCACTTCTCTCTCTCTCTCTCTCTCTCTCTCTTAAAACCAGAATATACTATTCTTATATTCTTGTTTATATATTAATATACTATTGCAGATAATGTATAGTACCATGCAAGGAGTATGGGTATAGTATGTTAGACTTACTGAAAATTGAACTCTTAAAAGATATATATATATGACGGAGAACGAGAAAGGAAAAAGAGCAAGACATTGTCTTGCTTGCCGGAATCAAAACCGCGTCCTCCCGCATGCAAAAATAAATGCGATTTAGGCACTGGACAGATGCAAGGTTTGACTGATGTGCCCAGATGTTTGGGTAATATGCCCATAAAATAACCAAAGCAAGTGGAGCGTGACGTGACAAGAATTCGGCCTACGTGGGACGGCAGTCAGTAAAGATTATTTTGACGACGACAACGACGGATTTTCAGCTGCTGTTCGAAGACGAAGACTGTTGACTCAAATATCTATTCCCCCCCCCCTCTATGTCATTGTAGCCTTATATATTTAGTAAATATATTTACTAACCCCTTGCACAAGCAGGATGTGACACTTGGTCAATTTTTTAAACTGAATTTAACAGGTATGAACTAAGTTTTCTTTTTCCTAGACTGGTAGCCATACCAAGGTTAAAGAACCTAGTGTGCAGTATTATTTACTCATAGCTGGAGAGAGAATAGTTAGATGCATACCCTTTTTAAAGGTATTAGTACTAGGTGAAATGCTCCCAGCCTCATCCAGGATTTGAACTCCTGTTGCAGTGTCCATTTCCTATGATAACCATTACACCATGAGCACTTACATTGTTATTGTAGTCTTAGCTGTTTGTTATTAAGACTAGCAGGACCTGTGAATATACCACAGTATGATAATTTAATTATTACAATGTTTGATATGTTTACTTAAGAGTTATTGCTAATTAGTTCAATATGTAAAAAGTATAATAATCTGGATTTAATTTAGCTCTCTCTCTCATTCTTTTTTTTTCTATCTATCCTTTTCATTTTTTCATTGAAACTGATTAGCATTATTACTTCTGCGTACACCCCCCTCTCTATCTTTTTATTATATAATAATTATCATTATTATATTTTTTCTGTGTAGCATGTCCTTTTTCTTCTTTCTTTCTAATAAAAACAGAATGGTCCATTATTTAGGTGAGGTGATGACACTTATAAATAAGAATTTGGCAGATAAGCAACACATTTTTGTATTTCATCTTGGGCAATTTTGACGCTCTCATTTTTAACCACAGGGTGTTGCAAGATGATAACGGTTGTACTTTTAAGGAACCTGAGTATTAATATAGATGCATTTCATTTCACTTCAGCTATATTAAAATCTATTCCTGTAAATATCTTTTGAAAAAAGGCATAAACTTTCTCACAATATCTATTTTGTAAATAGTTCTTTCTATTCATTTTGAAAAAAAAGTAAATGTCTCAACTTGTAAAAAAGATTCTTTCCAGTATATTTCAGTGATTGCTTAAAGGTTGTCTTTGGCATTCATAAAAGCTCTGTGTCAACTGACTTCCTGTTTAGAGAATTTACATTACCCTTATTTATTCCTTTGAACTTAATAAGTACACTATAATTACTATTTAATAGTTACCTCCCTTTAAGAAATTGCAATGATTTGGGTGAACATGAATACAATGTAAGAAAAAGATATGTCATTTAGTACAGCTCACTTAAAGGCTGTCTTTGGTCGGCCTTAAGCTCAGTATAAAGTCAGATCCTATTCATAAAATTTATAATTAAAGGAAAATATGGAAAGTACTTGATAAATAGGTTTGGTTTCAGTTTCTTTGTTTAATGGCATATCAATATGTGTGGGTTATTTAATGCCAAAGCCATCTTTGTAGAAAAAAAATTGTGGTACTATTCAACCATAGCTAGGGGGATATATATACATGTGTGTGTGTGTGTGTATGTGTATGTGTGTATATATATATATATATATAATGTGCATAGTCTACATATTTTGATTATTTTCTGGAGAGTGAGGGGGACATGATAGTTGGGTATATTTGTGGCAAGATGTTTTTCTAGTCTATTTAGGCATTTGTCTACAGGTATGTTTGTGTAAAGTGATTTTATGTCTAGGCTAGCTAGGGATTTTCTATAACATCCCGTGTTTGTCTACCTTTCTCCACATATATGTATATGTACTTTTAGAGTTTTGCATATATCACTTATGTTCTTAATGCAAATCCCACATTTAAGTTGCAAATTGAATTCAAAATTGGTGTTTTACAAATTTGAGTCCTTTAATGTCATTGCCCGAACAGAAATTTTGCTATGTTGTGTTATAGATACAAGTATCAGATCATCATCCAAATTTAATTTAATTTTCACTTCTTGGCATGAACTAGATGTTGGTATTACTGTTCCTTAAATCAAAAGATTGATAGGGCATATCAATTTATTGTTGGGGGTTGGGTTGTATCGCCTCGCCTACAGAGGGGTAAGAACTCCTCCCAATAAAAAAGGGGTGTCCTGAGTATGACACTAAACTGCATCTGATGGTGAGGCTTTAGTTTTGGAGCTCTGAGGATTGGAGACTACCCATCAATTACCATTACTCCCAGGTCCACTTGACTCATGGTGGTAGCACCTGTTAGGATCCCATCTGAGTGACCTCCCCATTTTGGAGTTATACATCGACACATACATACCAAACTTCCTATATATATATATATATATATATATAGGCAGACTTGGCTCTTTAACCTTGGATAGGTAACCACTAGGAGAAGGAAAACTGAATTCAAACCTGTTAAACTCAGCTCAAGAAATTGATGTTGTGTCACATCCTGCTCATGCATAGGGGCTGGTAAAAAGATAATATGGGTGCTATATTTCTAAGCAGATAATGCTCAATATCATTGATACTGTGTTAATATTTGAGTTAAGGTAGTGTTGACTCCATGTCCATGCTACCTTAACCCAGATATACATGTATTTGTATATGTATGTATGTATGTATGTATTTTAGAGTTTTGCTTTCACTAGATGTTTTTATTTCAAATAAATTATAAATTAAACCATTTTAATTATTTTCATTTTAGTTAGATGTTTCTGAAGAGCATCATTATTAATTTCAAATGACTTGTGTAATTACATCCTATATTTTATTAAGTCTATTTCGTTTAAAGAATATCTGTTGCTATAGAAATTGTGAGTAGCTATGGTCGACTTGAGATGATTTTTGTTGTATGTCGTCATGAAGTAAATCTTTTGTGAAAATTATTGACTGAGAAGCAGATGTTACAATTAAGTCTGATGCCAGTCAGACCCCCCCCAAAAAAAAAACAAAAAACAAAAAAAAACAAAAAAAAAAAAAAAAAACAAAAAAAAACAAAAAAAAAAAAAAAACAAATCCTGTTTTGTTGTTGACCAGACATTTGCTAATAGGTTTTCTGTCTGTTTTTGTATTTGTTGTTATTTTGTAGACCGTTGCTTATTGATAACTTTTCTCTGATTTTCAACTCTTCAATCAAAGTTTTTGATTTTGGAACTTTGACAAGAATTTAGAACGGCAGAGAAGAAACTTCATATTCAATTTGTTTCTTTCCACTTTTTTTTTTGTATTCAATCTCTGTTATGATATTTTGTTGTGGCCAACAGCAACTGTAGGTGATTGTGCTCTACATTTCCTTGTGTGAAGAAAGAACTATTGCAATTTGTGTGTGTGGAAAAGATAATTGGAAGAAAAATATGTATACTTTGGTATGGATGAAATTTATTATTGTTATTTGTCAACTCGTGTTTCGATCAAAATTTGTTTATACACATGTTATTCTATTTAAAATTATTTTAAATATAAAATAAAATTGAAACATCAGGCATGAAAACAAGAGATCATCATCTTCTTTATCCTGATGATGATCTTTTGTTTGCATGCCTGATATTTTGTTTCTATTTTCTATTTAAAATAATAAACTGGTAAATTGTCAAAGGATGTACAACACCTACAGGCTTGAGGAATAAATGACATTTTTGTCGGGAAGAAAAAAAAAAATAATTCAGTATAAAAAAAAAGAAAAGCTTCTTAATAAGAGAAATGAGATAATTTTCAAATGCAGGCATAGGAATAGTTTTAAACTTGTATTACCCCCCCAAACCCCCAACCCTTTTGAACATATGTGTATGTATGCGTAGAAGTGTATATATATATATATATATATATATATATATATATATATATATATATATATATGAAAACTGAATGCAAACCATTAGTACTCTATTTAAAAAGTTGACCTTGTGTCACATCCTGTCTGTGGCAGAAGAATTTAGTAAATACATACTTTATTTTTATCTACCATAAAACATATTTAGAGGTTTTATTTTAATCATTTTTCTATAAAACACAGTGATTTTCATCTTCCTCATTGCTGCTGATCTCTGCTATAATCCATTTAATGCAGGGTCATTGCATTCAATTCAATCTGGACTCTGTGTGTGTGTGTGTGTTGTGTGTGTGTGTGTATCATAAAAAAACCCAAACAAAACCCAAGTGCAAAGGATGTTGTTTCGGTTGCAATTGATGTTTAAAACATTGAATACAAGAAAATTTCTATTTTGCTTTTTGTTTTTACAGTAGAAAAATGATGTATTTTGTGTTGGTTTTAAGAATTAAGCAAACAGATTCACTTTTGGGATACTAAGTTTTTCTGCATACTAAGATGAAAGGGTCTGGATTATTGGTTGGTTGGATTTTACGGCATATTGAACCCTGTTGGGTTATTTTATACAGAAGACATTTTCTATTCATTCTTGATGAGTATTTCTTTTTTTTTTCTATTAAACTCAATTCTTTTTAAAACTCATTCTTTCTATTGTACCCATAGATGGGACCCTAAAAGGTACTACAACTCTGGGTCAGAGTGGATCTGGGAGTAATAACGATAATGAGGTACTCGACACTCTCCAGATCTCTAAATTTGGAACTTCACCATGAGATGCAGTTTAATGTCATACCCAGAACATAAAGACTGTCAGCCACCGCCTTCTAACATATATATGATAAAAAGGTTTGGGGGTTTGCAAAGGGGTTGCGATAATCATATAGGTGCTAGGGCTTGACATGACCAGCTGATTGATTGGAGGGGACCTCTTTGGCCCTTACTTAGGCTAGATGGGTGGTCAAAGTAGAGTGTTGCATACCATAGACTGCTCAGTCAGATCTGGAAAGCAGAATCATCTGTATAAACTCTTTCATGTTTTTAATAAGACACTTAAAATAAACTTGTGGACAAGTGCTTTATTCAACCCCCTTTTCAAAGGTGGTGGTGTGGGTGGTATCATCATCATCATTTGTTTCTGCTTACACAGTTCTTTTTTTTTATTTTTTTTAAATTTTTTTTTTTTTTTTACTTGGAAATGAGTTGAACTAGTTTTCTTGATAAGTCAGCCTTGAATTTTTTCTTTTTCTTTTATTTTTTGAACTCTCCTCTGAAAATGGAACAAGACTAGAGTCAAAACTTACTTTGTCAGTTGTTTCGTGGTGCCTATTTCATATGGTGTCGACTTACAAAAGGACATCTGTCCTCATACATTATGTATATGGGACTTTTTCTTTCAAAAGATTTGGGGGGGGGGGTAGAGGCTGCAACGCAAAGAACATTCAAGCAACTGAAGAAAATTACAAATTTGAACTTAGTCAAATTTTCTAATTCTTCATGTCCTTGACGATCCTATCTGAACATATATATATATATATATATATATATATATATATATATATATATATATATATGCACACACATCTGCAATGAATTAAATAAGTTGGCAAAAAGCAGTAATGTAGGTTGGCAAATATTTATTTTTTATTTTTTATTGTTTTTAAATAGAATGTACAATTATTGTACTCTTCTTTCAGATTTATTCTATGTGTGTGTCTGGCTATTATCTTTTTTTTTTTTATAAGACATTTTGTAAAAAACAAAAAAATTAAATTAATAACTAAGGTTTTGAATCTTGTCTAGCATTTTTGGATAGTAACCTCATCTGTGTGTTTGAGATAGTGTAACAAGGGGAGAGTAAGGAGATAACAATAATATTAGAGATCAATAACATCAAGTAATTATTTATTAAAACCGGTTTTGTTAAAACCAATATGCAAATTAACCACACCATATATTATGTAAACCTTTATTTCTTAGTGATATATAAGACACATTGCTGGATTTTAAATGTACTAATAACATCATGGGCTGTTTTGAGGCAAATCTAACTCAGATTTTCATAGACATCGTTAATAAATAAGATTTATTCTATGTATTAATGATTTTGGTTATGACTATAAATTAAATACTCATTGATAAACTTACACAATTCCTGAGGATATTGTGACATAAGCACTGCCATAAACACTGAATCACCATTATAATAAGATATTAGCCATTGTGGCACATCTTGTACTTTTCAAAAGCATCAGCAAGAAAGATTAAGATTCAGAGACTTTTTCTTTCTTTCTTGAAGGGAACATATTAGTGTCCAATGCAAATGTCAGATTGTCAGGTTAAATCCTCTTCCCAAGATAAACAGGCACAAAGGAAGGGAGGCTGTTGATACTTTAAAGGCTTTTGGATGTATAAAACCCAAATGTTTGGACTATAGTTCTAACATCCCCAGTTACCTGTCACATTAACAGATCGAGTAGGGAAGGGGGGTAGGTAGTAAGGAAAAAGTCTATGTAAGTAGCCATCATTATCCTGACAAGAGAAAGTGCCTGTGTCATTTAGATAAGAACACTAAGAAAGCTGACAATCATTAATGTGTAAACCATGACACACACACACACATATACACACACACACACACATACTAGCAAATATATGCATCCCCCGGGCGCAAGTATTTAAGTTTTAATGTCATAAAATATTATATCAAACTAGAAAGGCTAATTAAACTAAATAAGAATGCAGATAAAAAGATTTGGAACAGAGGGGGGATAATAAGAAAAATAGAACAACTGAAACTTACTCTTCCATCACTCCTGTCTTTCATTGCTAATTAAAAATAGGAAGTAAAGAATAAAATTAGTTATTTTTCCTTGTTAATCGATTCCTTTTAAGATTTCGAGATTTTTGCTTATATTCATTAAGATAAAACCAAATGATTAGAAATCAATAATAATAAACACATTTATTAAAATCAAATTTTTGATATCAATATGCAAATTAGCCTTTCCATTAACACTGTAAACCGCTATTTTTTTGTATATATAGATACAATTGCATGTTATTAGTATGTAGATATGGTCAACAGTATATAATGTAAAAGAATTTTATTAATAATTAAGGTTTAAATAAATAAAATCATGGAGAATGTGATGTAAATTGTGACTTGAGTAGTAATATAGTTTCGGTTACAGACAGAAAAACACACATTCTCCATTATAATAAGATATAATATTCCACATATGTAAAAATATTTACACAAATCTTTATATGTACATTTGAGTTTTCAATTTTGGTTGAATCCTGTCAAGGAAACACTTGATATCACACACACAGATATATATATATATATATATATATATATATATATAGTGAAAAATTATGGGTTTACCATGGTTTCAGTTGTTATCTCATTTGGACATCTTACTGGACCAAGTTGAAATTACTATTATTTCTTCTTATTTGCCATTAGGTAAGTGGGGAGGGTTGTGCTTTGTAAATATTTCTTTTTCCTGTGAGATTTATTTTAATTTGTTTATGGAGTCAAACCTCTGTAGATTTATTAAAGCTCTACTTTTTATGAAGTATTTAGCACTCTTGGCTGAATTACTGAAATAATACTATTCCAATCAAAACATTAAAACAGTACTTACACATATATATATATATATATATATATATATATATATATATATATATACTCACATGCACATCTTAAATTAATATACAACTAGACAAAATGTGACCTGTTGGGTAACCCATTGAGCTCTGGGTAGATAATTGGGATTAGGGAAAATTGAGTTTGTAAAGCTAATTAAATTAGAAAAAAACAAAACGCCTTGATATTTAAAAAAAAAAAAAAAAAAAAAAAAAAAAAATTAAAATCATTTTGTAAGATTTCTAAATTTTTATTAATTTAAATGGGACTGATTCTTGGAATTCTATTAAGAACAAGGTGCTGAGAAGCTTGGGCTGGCTCCTTATGAAACTTAACCTACAAATATATTTCACACTCTCCAATCTCTCTCTTTATACTCACTGAGAAACTAACATATATAATGAGAGGTAATCAAGATAAATCTATTTCTGAAAAATTAAAGTGATTTCTTGAACATCAAAGTTGCAGTGTTCTGCTTGTCAGGCTACAATTAAAAAAAAGAGAACTGTGCTAATTTTTGAATGAATGAATGAATAATGTCAAATTTAATTGTGCATATTTCCATTGTAAAGCAAATTTGTTTTTAATTTTTTTTTCTTTTCAAAGTGGCTACCTATTTTGCACAACCCCATGTAGAATAAGAAAGTATATAGGCTACCCCCCCTCTACGAATTGATATTTACAATTAAAATAAAACCTTAAAATTTCACTAAGGAGGGGGGGGAAATCCTACCCAAGTAGAATGAATTAAAACAAATAAGTAGGTTTTTTAATTTTCTGTAGACAATTTTCAGTTATTTTATTTGTTTGTCCTTTTTATTGTTTTTAAACAAAGTCGAACCAATGAGACTACATGTCATTGTTATTAATCATATAAATTATTAAGTGTTTCAAATAAGTCAAATTACTAAATTGACTAATTAATTACATGTTTATTTATGGTGCAAATGAATTCTATTAAAATAGAATCCGTGTGTCTGTCTCAGATTAGACTTGGTTATTAGAATAATTTTCACCTGAAGTTGGTTGGTTGGATTTTACGGCATGTCAACCCTTGGGTTATTTAAAGACATTTTTTTTATTCGTTCTTGTTGGGTATTCAAATTTTTCTTCAACTCATTGTTTTTTCAACACATTTTTACAACTTATTTTTTGATCTATTTAAACCCGTAGCATTTTTTATTTTTCATTAATAAACACAAATTTATCAATAAGCATTTATTATTTTAAAAGAAATTTGATAAATGCAATATCTGATGGCATATAAGATGGGGTTTGGAGTGGGTATGTAATTTTAATGATCACAAGACCAAAAAATATCTTTAAAAATATCTCATGAATTTGAGATATCATGTCACACTAGTAGCATAGATATCCCTGATACTCTCGCCAACCATCCCTATCATTCATTGCTCTTGTGAGGGCCTCTGCACAGCATCCAGTATCCGTGCAGAGCTGGTCAGTTTAGGACTTTTCTGGACGGCCCACATTCCCATGTGTTGATTTCTATAGGAGAACATCACTTATAAGTTTGTCCTTGCTTCTCCAGCAGTACCCAGCATGTCTTGTTCATCTCACTTGGATGGTTTGTGTGATAAAGGGCAAGTGGCTATACAGCTGCTTTCTTGTAGAGTGTTGTTTCTATGATTTATTTAATATCGCACACAGCATTCTTTTGCAGCTCTCATCTAGCTTATTCTCTAGGAGCTTTGTTAGGGTCCAAGTGGTGAAGCCATACAGTAGCACTGATACAACTACAGCTTGGAAGAATTGTCTCTTTAACTTGTTTGAAATGTAAAGTTGAGGTATCTGATTGACTAATGTTTACCCAGATGCCACTGACTACTGGTACTTGTACTTGTACTTGCTTAACATCATAATTGTAATATTAAATATATGTGGTAGTGGTGTTGGTCTTCTTATAGGCTGTTAAATATTGTTTTCATTCAAGATGGAGAAGGCTTGTTTGTTTTTGTGCTTGTTTTTTTTATTTTATTTATTCTATTTTTTTTTATAGATGCGAGCAACTTGCTGCTAGGCTTTGAATAATTAATAATAAATACTTGAGTTTATTGTTTTTACTAGTCTCTTTAGTGAGACTACTTCTCTTTGCTAATTACTTGTTGACAACTTTGTGAGCTGCTTGGTGACTACTTTCATTTTATGATTACATGCATCTTATATATGGAAGCTTATTCTAATTGTTTTTTTTATTGATTGAGTTAGTATATCATTTTAATTTCATATTTATTTTCTTCCATTAACCTCCTTGACTTTCTAAAAATGATAATCAGGATTATCCAGCTTTTTTTGATAGTTGTGTCAATTAAGAAAAAAAAGAAAAAAGAAAAAAAAATAATAATTAAGATGTTTGTTTTTGAAGATGCCATATTGAGAATTGTAAGTTGAAAGGAGTCCATTTGTAAGTCATAGGTTAGCAAACATACTTAACTTTTCTGGAACTCTGTGTCCAGTGGCTGCAGCCATTTGGACCAGTAAGATATTAATATCAGCATGATCCCAGGGGGCCATCCTCCCAAGCAACACCTACCTGCTTCCTTAATTTGAATGGGCTCAGCTGGATTTATTGCCCAGTGCTTGAGGCGCATCAAAAGAGGAATGCCAAAGGGATATAAGCAATTTCTAGCACTGGCCATGCATGAGCTTTTGGTTTGTGCGTGGTTGCCCACTATAATGGTCCTTGTGTTCAACTGATGGTGGGATACTATTTCTCTCAATTTTTGAGATGAGTCTTGATAAATTGTATTATTTGGACTATTGTCCTTCTCTTTGAACTCTGGAGCCTTCATGGAACTTTGAACCAAGCCATTTATTTAATTCATGAAGTTCTGTGTAGGCTCCTGATTACGACATGAAGGCTCTCAAGTAGGACAAGAAATACCTGAACAAGGCCAGAGGACATATTGCTGAAACATTGTATAGATAACAATAAAGATGAGGACAATAGTTTGAATAATCCAAATAATGATAGTGGGATGTCAGTAAATAACTACTTCATTGGTAATTGTCATAAAAACAAATTTGTGTTTTCTATTAAATGTTGGTATAAACTGATGAAAATTTATCAGCATTACTATAAGATTTATAGATTTATATTTATTTACTATTGAGATTTATATGTGTGTGTATATATGTATGTGTATATATATATATGAAAGCATTACTGTAAGATTTTAGAAGAATAGGAGGTGGCAAATAAAGTTTTCTTTTTTAATTAACAATTTGATTCTTTAAAAAAATATTTCATAAATTTAACATTTAACAAAAGTAATTAAATTATTGCTTTGTGTTAGCAATTGTGAAACTTAGGTATCACAAATTATATTATATGAATATATATATATCTTATATATATATATATATAAAGATACCAAATATCTTGGGGTTGATGTTTGGTATATTTTTACAATCAAATTCTCTATCTACCAACACGCTTGGTATATATATATATATATATATAGTGTGTGTGTTCAAAACCTTTAATTTTTATTTTTCTATAAAGTAAAATGTCTGAAAACATCTAGCTGTTAATGTTGGGAATAGTTAATGTATAATAAAGAATCAGACTCTTATAGACTTTTTTTTCTTTCTTTCTTTGCATTAGAATATAAATAATGGTGTTGGGAGGTGGTGAAAAGAAAAACAAATGACCAAGTTTAAATTGGGGCATCCACCAAGCAGAACAGAATGATGAACTTGCTTTTTAGCATATTTTTATTACTTCTCTTCCTTTTTCCTCTTTTGAGTAGGTGGATATGTCAACTATAGAGAAGGATGTTTGGGTCAGCAACAGCAAGAACCTAGATTGTCTAGACCTAACATTATGAAAGCCCACACAGAACGTTAGGGACGTCCCATCTGACGTGTAAAATTTACCCCCCACCCCCCTATATTTAACACAATGAAACTTGAATAAAGGTTAATATTATTTTCAAAATTTTTAGACCATTCAAAAGAAGAAATGTTAAAAAAAACTCTGATTTACTGGTGTGAAAATGTAAACATTATTTTCATTCATAATTTTCATTATTTCCTTTGCCTGAAAAGATTTTTTTAAAATTTTTTTTAAATCATCAGTTTTTTTTGTGTTTTTTTTGTTTTTTTTTAATGTGTAAAAAGGTGTCTAAACACACAGTGATGGAAATCTTTAAAAAATGAAACTAGGGATGAGAAAGTATTAGAGACTTAGTTAGTTATTTGAGTGTATTTTTAAGATTAGGGATGATGTGAATAATTTTGATGTTTCGGACAGTTGTCTTCATCTTTATTGTGGTATGTGTAAACAAAATGTTTAGGCCGCTGTATCCTCTGGACTTCCCTGTGTATAAGAATGATGTTATTATTTGAATAAAATCTTGAAAAGTTCTTTGACGCCTGTTGGATCAAGTCAAACTACTAAAAATGATTTCCCAGGTTGGATGATTACTACTATGCACGGATACACAGGGAACACCTGAAGAAGGCTGGGGGGATACACTGGCCGAAACATTGTATTTATACATACCATAATAAAGATTGTCTTTAAAAAAAAAAAAAAAAGAAGCAAAACATTTTTTTTGTTTATGTCAACTAGCAATACCAACATTATCCACTGATATAGTTTGAGGTGAGAACAAATTGTAACCCTTCCAGCCTTCCATAACAAATAAAATATATAATAAAGTTATTAGCTCATCTATAAAATTGGGACAAAAATTAGTGATGCCAATATTTCCTTCTAGCGTCTGAAGACCATATTCGTTTTTTATTTTTCCTACTTTAATTTTCCCATTCATATTTTATTTCATCTTAAAGGTAATTTGAGCAACAATAAGCTGCTTCATTAATCAGTAAATCAATGGAAATATCTTCAGGCAAAGATTTATTTGCAATGAAAAAGTTAATGTGGTTTTTTTCTTTTTTTTTTTTTCTGGTCCTGATTGATCAATTATAACAATTGGATTGGCTTTTTTTTTTTTTTTTTTTTTTTTTGCTGGACCCCCCCCCCCTTCACTCCCTACACACGCAAACGTTTGTCTATTTTGAAATGTGTACTTCTCACTTGATCACTGAAATGAAAATATTAGTCTCAATAATCTACTTAGATATAAAATACAATTTAATTTTTATCAACCATGCATCTCTCTCTCTCTTTTCTCTCTCTCTCTCTCAAAAGTAATGTCATTGGTGTTGCTTAAAGTCACTATCAGCCAGACACTGAGGGAGTCTATCCCCTTTTCACTAGCACAAGACAAGGAGTCTGAGGTGGAGCGCCACACCTACCGTCAGCTCCTTACTTTACTGCACAGATCCCTGTGCTACTCATACGCTGAGTTGGTGAAGGCCAGTATCGAATCAGGAACCTTGTGATTCCTAGGCGGACACTCTACTGACTGAGCTAAACCAGCCCTTTATATATATATATATATATATATATATATATATATATATATATAAGATGTGGCACAAGGCCAAATTATTAGGCGTTCAGTGAAAATCAAACCCACTAACAATGGTGTGCGGATCTAGCTTACTAACCATTACACCACATATGTGTGTGTGTGCGTATGTATATTATATGGGTACTATATTTAGAAGTGGGCATGGAGTTTCTCTCATAGGCGAGAAACTCTCAGTAACCAGATGTCCATGCTGACTTGACTTGTGTGTGTGTGTGTGTGTGTGTGTGTATGTATGTATATATATATATATATATAATCTGAAAAAGGAACAATGAATGCATCTTTCTCATTCTGTAGAATATATTGGTACTACAAAACTGTAGTGCTTTCACCTACTTTGTCAGTGTGAACTTCAGTAACTTTTATATCGTCTTCTTTTAATACCCAATTGATCCCTTAATCATATGCAATAGATTTTTATTTATTATTTCATTGCAGATATCTCCTGTTTAAATTAGATTTGCATTCTCTTAAATTTCTTTGGGGGTCTTTGATAGTTTCTGGATATTTTTATATTCTAGTGACATTAATTTAATTTTCCACCCTATCAGATAAAAAAAAAAAAAAAGAAATGTCTATTTTTTTATTTTTTTTATTGCTACTTTTGCTCATTTACAATTTGTTTCCCAGAACATGATTAAAAAAAACCCCAAAAATTTCTCTCTTATTATTTTACAATTTCCAACTTGTAGTAGAAAGTGTAGAACTTTTAGATATCATAACTAAACAGCCTAGAATTCTCTTAACTGGTGAGGTGTTACTCTAAATGCCATTACAGATAAGAAATTTAAAAAAAAGAAAAAAAAAAGATAAAATCTTTTTGAACTTCATGAAGTTTTAGATTGCCTACTGGGAATTTTTTTAGAAAATTTTACTTTTTATTTATCGTTGAAATGCTGTTTGCTTAAAAACTTGCTGGTGTGTGTGTGTGTATATATATATATATATATATATGTTGTTTGTAAAGTAACTCCCTATTTTAAAAATCTTATTTATTTCTGCATCTCATTTTTACAAAAAAAGGAATATAAGAATACTTGGGAGAATATTGAAAACTTTATTTTTATGCAAGATGGTGCTCCTCCACATTTTCCTATTGTTGTTCTTGAATGGCCGAATCACAATTTTCCTGGGAAATGGATGGGTAGATGTGGTCTGCATGATTGGCCGGTTAGGAGCCTTGATTTAACACCATGCAATTTTTTTTTCTTTTCTTTGGGGTTGGTTGAAGGTGCAAGTCTATGAAACCAACGACTTTGGAAGAACTTGTAGGATGAATACAAGAATTTATTTCTGCCATTCCACAAGAGTTCCTGGGAAAATCAGTTGATGCAATTCCCGAGTGGCTTGAGAAGTTGGAGTTGAATGCTGGTGCTCATATAGAATTTTAAATATAACTTCATGTTATGTTATTCTCATATTCATTTTTTGTAAAAATGATGATTCAAAAATCATAAGATTTTTTAAAGTTGGGAGTTACTTTACAATCACCTTGTGCATGTATATATGTATTACACACACATACTTTGATCTAACTGTGTTTACTTAGTCAGCACTCAGGCTTTGTTAACTGTATGATTCAGTAAAATTCCTGGGTTTTTTAGGACATTTTCCCACCATTGCAAAACAGTTGTCTAAACATGAAGCATGCTTCAGTTGCAACAAAAATCACTGATCCCCCACCTCTATATATTTTTTTAAAAAGATATTGTAACATTAGATTCATCAAGAGAGATTTTCTATAAACTTTGTCAAATAACTATCTTGCCTTTTTTTTTTTTTTTTTTTTTTTAATTTTTTTTTTTATCAGCTAAAATTCTTATTAGCTAATCTATTCAACTTTTTTTTTTCATATGATGCTTCTCTGGGTAACTGAAAAGTTCTTAGATTCACCAAGAAGGGAATGACTGAGAATCAGAGAAACATAATCATCTCAATGTTCAACACAATTATCCAGTTTCTTTCACACTAAAAAAAAAAAAAAAAAAAAAAAAAATTCCTACTTGGTTGGACTAAGAACTTTTCAGCAATCCTCATATTTACAGAAACGGATCTTTCAGGGTGTGTGTGTGTGTGTGTATGTATATGTATATATATATATATATATATATATATATATGAGAGAGAGAAAGAAATGTAGACAAACATGGGATGTTACATTGGATGGAAGTTTCTTATTGGTTGTTGTGTCAATGTTTGAACATTTTGGTTTACAAAGAAACCTTTTTCAGGACAACACGAAACAAGGGAAAAAGATTTTTGTTCTTAAAAGATGATGGATGTTTTGAATGAGTTGAGTTTGGAAATTATTTTAAAAAGATTCATAACCATTCGTTGATTAGTGTTCACAATTGAATGTTAATGATATGATCCATCCAATGTAACATCCTATGTTTGTCTACATTTCTCCTCATAATGTCGGATTGATTACCTCATTTAACTCCCACACACACATATATATATATATATATATATATATATATATAGTTAATTTTTTGTTATTATTATTGGAGAAATGATTATTAAGTGCTCAATTACTTCTGTATTTATTTTTATTTATTTATAGTCACCAATACAATTAAAAGTTTGTCTTACCAATGGTTTTGGAACATCACTTTTAGGTGATTATCCGTCATCCTTTTTTTATTTATTTATTTATTTTGTGTGCGTTTATTTATATGTGAATTCTTAATTATGGCGGTCTGAGGTTTTGGTTAGTCCAATTCCATATCATAAATTTTTTTTCGGTATGGGCATGCTCAAAAAATTCCATTTTATTATTTAGAAAATCGTGTTCCGAGCTTATGCCTTGTAGAATTTGCAATTTTTCAGTGATGCACAATGAAATTCTTTGATCCGTTTATGTATGGTTTCGATTGGTCCAGTATTTTCCATTCTATGTTAAATTGTTTTTCCTGTTTTTCAAGATAATGACGGATAATCACCTAAAAGTGATGTTACGACACCATTGGTAAGACAAACTTTTAATTGTATTAGTGACTAATATATATATATATATATATATATATATATATATATATATATATATATATATATATAGTGTCTGGCTGAATGATCTTGTGCATTTAAACTGCACAGGTGCTAGTACCGGTGAGTGGGTGGGAGGTATGTTCTTGTGCCGCAGCAGCCGTGCCATTTCAGTTGGCATTGTGGCATGGAATGTTGAACATTTGAGTTGTGAAAGAAATATTTCCAGGGTGTCTCATCTCTCTGTGGATGGTGACATCCCGTGGCCAACTCGCTCATCAGATTGCCTTGTGATTAATTCCTCTAAGGAAACCTGAAGGCTCAAGTCTTTTTAAATATATTCTACAGACAACTAATGCAATACCAGAGGCAGTAGGGAAACACTGTAGAACTCCAGGGTGATGCTTCAGGAATTCAGTATGAGGTCAAGCATTTCGATGATATAACCTTTTAAAACAAAGCAATAACAAAACAAAACATTTGAGATGAGGCTTGATAATTTGTATTATTTCAATTATTCAGACTATTATTCTCATGTTTATTGTTAGCTGTACAACGTTTCGGCCAATGTGTCATCCAGTCTTCAAGTTCCCAAGTCTGATAAGAAATACCTGAAGAAGGCCGGAGGGCACATTGGCCAAAACGTTGTACAGTTAACAATAAAGATGAGGACAATAGTCTGAATAATTCATATAATACAAAATAACAAATATTGTTCTTTCTTAGGATGCACCCCCCCCCCCGGCAATAAACAATAGGGACGGGTGTTGAGAGACTGTCATAGATATCTGTGCTGCCAGCATGACCTGATGATAGAAAATTAAAATTTTAACTGTATGTTGCCTTTGTTATAAAACCATTATCCACAGATAGGGATTATCTCTTTTTTGGATTGAGCAAAGTCTGTAAGTGTGGAGGAACTTTTAACACCACCAGGTTAGAAATAAGAAATAAACCAACCTTTATATATGTGTATAGATAGATTTATTTATTTACCAGCTCATGTGCCAACACACTCAGATTTCATTTCTGTTTATGTAAAACTGACCTGTATGTTTTTATTTTTATTTTTTTTATTGATGCCCATGAACAACCTCTGCTAGTGAAAACAAACACGATTTTGAGTCAATAATTAGTGATGTAAATCTCTATTGTAAATATCAACCTGCGTCAGATGTGTCTTTTTTTTTTTTTTAATAATGGTCTGCTGAGAAGATATGTTGAAATGATGATGTGAAGTGAAATTTGAAATAACGGCACAAAGATGAGAGAACCAGATCAATAAATGGCCATAATCTGATCTTGAAAATCTTGAAAACATAGTATTATTATTATTATTATTATTATTATTATTATTCCCCACTCGTTCAATAGCTGTTAGAATAGCGTGGAGAGGGGTAGAGAAAGAGGGGAGAGAGAGGAACGTTGTAAATCAATGAACTGGTGCAGACAGATCAATTCAGCCTTTACTAATGATCAGATTCCTTGGGGTTACCATATCCGGCAGGGTTTTTTCTTTGTCTGGGAGTGTGTGTAGGGGAGGGGGAAAACAAGTTTGCTCTCTGTGGCAAGTCGAGAACTTATTGATGACAAAAAGTACTGTAAAATGTGAAAGCATTTTGATCTCTTAGAGGAAGAAGAAACGAGCTGCATAGACTTTTGTGTCAGTTTGATGATGATGATGATATCTTCAAGGTTCTTAATTCCTTTCAGTCTCCCCCCCCCTCTAATAATGCAATATGCTTTATAGTTTATGAAAGAGCTGCTTCTTTTCACAATGTGTGTATATATGTATATATATATATATATATATATATATATATATATATATATATATATATATATATATATTAATTGTATTGTGATGTTTAGTCAATGTATAGACTATTATTTGAATAGTTTCTCTAACAATGTGTTAAAATAATACAAGTGGAGAGTTGGTTCTTCAGATTTGTAGTGGTTTGAGAGTGCAGAACTCTTATGAAAGTGAAATGGGGGGGGGGTCAAGGAAAAAAAAGAAGAAATTAAGTAAAAACCACAAATATGTCTAGCATCTTCTACTCTTAAATCTTTATATCCTCAAGTATATCTAATATACAAAAAATACACTGTATTAAAAGAGTATCTATATATTGCTAAAATTTATCTATCTATCTATCTATACATAACTGTAACCCAACAAAAACAGCATATCATAGAACATTTTTAGTTGGTTGGCTGGGGTTTTAAGTCATTTCAACCCTTGTTGGGTTATTATATGCCGAAGACATTTTGTTTTTATTCATTCTTGATGGGTACTCAAATTTTTTTTGAAAAACTGAATTTTTTTAAAACACATTTTTTTTTCTACTTAATCCGTAGATGGGACCCTAACTTACAACCACTCCAGGTCAGTCGACCTGGGAGTAATGATGATGAAGGGGTACTACATATTCCCCAGAGCTCCAGAAATGGAACTTCACCATTTGATAGATTTTAACGGCATACCCAGGACATGAAGACCCTCAGTCACTGCCTTCTAGCACATATGATAAAAAGGGTTGGGGCTTATCATAAGGGCAATAGGGTTGGGACAATCATATAGGTCCCACAGCTTGACGTGACCAGCCAATTGATTGGAGGAGGCCTCTCTAACCACCAGTCTAGCCTAAGTAAGAGTATTTTTAGTGTATCGCTGTAATGAAATAATCTTACAGAATAAAGCATTTTTCAGTCCAGTTTGTAACTGAATGAAATGTTGTGGGGGTCTGCATTTGTGCTGTATCTATTTACCAACCCGAGGAGGGTGTGACACAGGGTCAATTTTTAAGCAGAGTTTATCAGATTTGAATTTAGAGTTATCCTTTTCCTCAACTGATTGATATACTAAGATTAAAGAGCCCAGTCTGTCCTATTTATCCATAGCTGGAGAGATAATAGATGTATAACTTTACCAAAGGAATTAACTCTATCCTACCAGCCCCATCCAGAATTTGAACTCGTGTTGCTGGGTCCACTTCCTATTATGATGACCCTTACATTTGTGCTGTACATCATTTTTAAGTCAAGGTAGCACTGTGTTTTAAATAAGCTACTTTTTCAGTATTAATGCACATTAGCGCGCAAGAGATAATATCATTAGATTACGTATAAAACGCATTTCATTACATTTCACTGAAATACCCGAAGCCTTTGTGATGCTAATGTTAGGGCTAGTGTTAGGATTAAGCTCCTTTGGGAGTTTCCAACATCTAATGCTATTTATACGTAAAATGCGATTCTAATGATATTATCTCTTGTGCATTAGAAGCACACATTACAACAAAATCTAAAAATCTTCCAAAAAAAGTGAAAACACAAAATATATGTTAACAAAAACATCTAAAAGTTTCATTCACAAAAAAAAAATGTCAAAAAACAAAAAACAAAAAAAACCTTTAGAAAATTAAACATTATCACCAATTCATTTCAAAAACGTAGTTGGCATTAAATGACCCATTGAGGTTGATATGCCGTAAAACAAGAACAGATCAAATCAAATCAAATCAAATCTTGTGCATTTGTACCACGTTTTAAATATTAAAAATGTTAAATCCCAAAATGGTAATTTGTTGGTATTCACACTTGTCTTTAGCTTTTTGTTTTATGTTACCTTGCAAAAATAGATAACTCTTTACCTATATTTCGGTGTGTGTACTTATAGACAAAATATAAGATAAAAAGATTCTGCCATTCTATGTATGTTGCCAGCCCAAGAGCTGATTGTATTGATTTCAATTGTCTTTAGTGATAGTCAAACAACCTTGTTGCCTACTTAACAACAATAAATGTCATCTTCATAAATGTCAACATGTTTTCACTTATAATGCCAAAGACAATGGTACATGCAACATTCCACTTAGGCTAGACGAGTGGTGAATCGGCTGGCCATGTCAAGCCCTAGCACCTACATGATTGTCCCGACCCTATTACCCTTATGGCAAGCCCCAACCCTTTTTATCATATATGTGCTAGAAGGCGGTGGCGGAGGGTCTTATTGTCCTGGGTATGACGTTAAACTCTAACTGATGGTGAGGTTCCATTTCTGGATGTCTGGGGAATGTGGAGCACCCCTTTATCACCATTGCTCCCTGGTCCACTTTGACCTGGAGTGGTAGTACCTGTTAGGGTCCCATCTATGGGTTAAATAGAAAATTGAATTGAGTTTTAAAAATTTTCTTCCAAGCTATTGCTACAAATCTTTCGAGACTTTGCCAGCATTAAATGACCCACCGTGATTGATATGCCATAAAAAAAAAAGAAAAGGGTTTCATTTTTCTTTAAAAAAAAACAAAAAAAAAAACTTTTATTCACTTACAAACATTTAATTTAATTATATTTTGTGGGCCAAAACAGACATTTTTAACTTGGACCATTTTGTTAATCATTTAACTCTATTTAAAGATAGGAATCCAATTCTTTCTTTTGTCCTCACTCTTCTGTTTCTGTGACGGGTCAGTTGCGTTGGCTTCATTCAATGAATTCACCTGTGGTGAATTAACGGAAGGAGTAACAAAGGAATAAGAAATTGACAGGCCGTCCCCCAAACCAGGGCTCGACATTAACGCCGTCAATAAAAATTACATCCGGGACGATCAATACGTCATCTGGGACAGTTTGCCGGGGACGGTAAAAATTTTTCATAAAAGTTAGTACTACATTCCAATATTGGCCGTCCAGTGATTGCCCGAATGCTGACCTCAAAAAACGGTCTAGTTCTAGACTTAAAATTACTAATGGCAACAACACTGAAGAAATAGACACAGTCACACAGTATATATTTTTATGATTGGAAAATGTCTGCATAAAGATGGAAATAGAATAAATTTTAGTCTATAAAATTTTTATTTCATTATTCTTGATTATAAATAAATGTTTCTGTCTAGTTAGTAACCTTTTTTTCAACTGTGATCTATTTATTTACGTTTTTATTGGACAGGTTTGCATCTTGACTTGAACAAGTTTTCTTCTTTTACCAGAATGCATTTTAAGAGGCGTCAAAATTAGTTATAATTGTTTGTATTAAATGCTAGCAGATTTGAATAAAATGATTTATATTTGGACAAAAAATCCATTCCCTAGTCATTAGGAAATGGATTTTTTTGTCCAAATATCCAGAATTATCACTGCTTCAGCTTTTCTTAAAGTTTTATTACATGTTATTATGCTACTGATGACTGACAAGTATAGATGATGCTAATGAATTAAACAAAAATATTTTGGTTTAGGGACGGTCCAAACCCCATTTGGGACGGTTGATAATTTTTGTTTGGAACGGTCATGAAATATCCCGGTCAGGGTAAGGAGATGCCCTTGTTTGTTGCAGATTTATCACAGTGACAAGTATGCCAAAAGCCATTGATTCCTGATGATGGAGACACCCTTTGGATTTTCTGCCAGAGCCTCTTTTACCACTGGGTGACCCTATCAGGAATTTAAAGTTCCTGACGTCATGGCTCTGACACTACCAAGTTTACACGGCCCTAAAATAATCCTAACCAATTTTTTCTGTTTCATCTTATTTTTCTTCTTAGCATATGGAAGGTTGTTTCCCAGGTTTTAAAAGAAAAGAAAAAATAAACTTTTCTCTTTCTTTATTCTTTTACTTTTTTTAAAGTCCAACAAAATTTACAATATTTGTTGTGCAAAGAAGAAATGTTCACAATGTTGTTAAAGGCATTGAAGCAGAAATGTAATGTTTATAAGTATTGAAGCGAGATTTTTATTTTTTTTTAGCAAAAACGAAACAAAAATCACTCCTTAGTCATTATATGCACATTCTCTCTCTCTCTCTCTCACACTCAATCTACCAATCTTTCTCTCTCTACCAATCTCTCTCTCTTTCGCTCATTTTCAATCTCCCTGACTCTCTTTCTCTTTGCCAATCTCTACCTCTCTCATTTTCAATCTCTCTTTCTGTCTTTTTAAAAAAAAATCTCTTTATCTCTCTCTCTCTTTATCTCTCTCTCTCTCTCTCTCTCTCTCTTTATCTCTCTCTCTCTCTTTATCTCTCTCTCTCTCTCTTTATCTCTCTCTCTCTCTCTCTCTCTCTTTATCTCTCTCTCTTTATCTCTCTCTCTTTATCTCTTTATCTCTCTCTCTCTCTTTATCTCTCTCTCTCTCTCTCTTTATCTCTCTACTCATTTTGTCTGAACTATAATAAATGAAATCTGACTGAATAGTGTTAATCTGTTAATAATTTACTTTCCCCCATTATTTACTTTGTATTAATAGTGATGCAGAGTTCAAAGTAATAATAATACAGTGCAACAATGTCTATAATATAAAAAAGAACAAAACAAAAAAGAACACACACACCCAAGGGTGGCATCCATGCACAGTGTGTATCAGGGTGGAGAACCATGAATTATTACATATTTTATGTTTCAGATGGGAAATAGAAATTACAGTTCAGCTGAAATTGTCGACTGATTGATTTTGCTTTTATTTCTATTTTAATAATCTTTTTTCTTCGTCAAGAGGATTTCTTTTTTTATTTACTTTTTGCCACCATATAAAATTCACTATTCATTGATATATAATATATATCAATGAATGGTGAAACATATATATATACAATGATGCTGATAGCTTTTTGATTTAGTGCCTCCTGGGATGCACATATTTGCTTTGAATGAGTCCCCGGGGAAAATTAATGGGTCCCAACTAAAGTTTCTTAATAGATTGTAGGGTTTTTATCTATGATCTGGGGAAACAATTAAAGCCATCTAACTCCTACCTTGCAACTTATCCTATGTAATTCATTTCTAAGAAACTATTGAAATGTATTTACAGTTAGCTTGAAATGGTGAAGGAAGAAAAAAGAAAAACACTGGGACACATTGATATGATTTTACTGTATCCTTTTAGATCTTTGTGTGTCAAGGATGCAGGACGTGTACCCATCAGCATCTAATATATATATATATATATATATATATATATATATTAGTCAACCTACTCAGTCAATAGAGCACTTGCCTAGGAATCGCAAGGTTCCTAGTTTGATACCGGTCCTTGCCAACTTGTCATATGAGTAGCACAGGGATCTGAGTGTTAAAGTGAGGAGCTGATGGTAGGTGTAGCGCTCTACCTTAGATGTCAAAACAATCTCCTTGGTCTAGTGCTAGTGAAAAGGGGATAGACTTCCTCACTGTCTGGCTGATACCGACATTAGGCCACCACGTCAACTTTACCTTTATTGTATTAGTCAAAGAAATTATTTCTTTAACTATATATATCTACACAGCATTCTTCGGGTCTGGTAGTATCATTTCCTATCAAACACCATGTATCTTCAATATAAAATAACTTGATTCAGCAAGCCGTGGTCACAAGGCATCTGCACTGGCTTGGTCATGCACTTTGGCGTCAATCTGGAGAATACATCCGTCAGGAAAATTTCCCCACACCACCCTCCTGACTGGAAGAAGTGTTGTGGTGGTCAAGAAAAAAACCTGGTCAATGATAGTGAGGGCTATTCTTGAATGAAATATCTTCTCTCGTGTCCACAGATTGTGTGGCTGCAACTGTGACTGGCTGGAGATCACCCATTTGCTCGTCTTAGATCAGCAGGCATGATCGGCCTTCATGACGGACTCAGCAAATTCTATAGACGGAGCCAGCACAATCAACCAACCATATATATATATATATATATATATATATATTAGTGGACTTTCCTATCATAAATGATGCACAGCAGTGAGTGATTCGTTTCCTCCCACGTTGTGCTATCAAGAAAACTATGAAGCCACACAAACAGATGAAATTTTCTAAAGAAATATATATTTGTTTGCTTGTTTGTAATGGTCAATAAAACTTGGTATTTAGAACTTCATAAAATGTTTCAAATGATATAATCAATATTATGAATTGGATATTTTATGTTCATGCAAGAGGCTTTTTCTTCCTCATTTCTCATATTTTCATGTGAAATAGATAAATAAAGATGGAATTCCAACTAATGAAAACAAGTTATTACCCATTAGAACTTGATTCCAGTTCTGTTATTTTAATTTTATTTTATTCTTTTAATTTGAATGTTTTTGTCTTTAATCAAAGGAAAGGAATGTATGCATGTTGTTTGTATGGAACAACTCGTCTGCTTTTTCAAAGTGAAGAATTGAGAGTAAATTTTGGAAATGGTTGGATCATTAATGGACATTGCATTTTTGTTTCTCAAAAGTTGAATGACTTATTCGACTTTTTTAAAAATTTTATTTTACCAAAAAAATACAAAGATTTATAAAAATTAAAAATTGAATATATTTTATTTAGTTTTCTGATGAAGCAGTGTCAGTCATTATAATTAATTTCAGATTTTAATTGTAACAAGTGGGACCTGTGGATATACCACAGTATGATAATTTAATTATTACAATGTTTGATATGTTTACTTAAGAGTTATTGCAAATAGTTCAATATGTAAAAGTATAATAATCTTGATTTAATCCTCTCTCACTTTTTTTTTTCTTTCCATCCTTCTTTTCTTCATGTTTGATTGAAATAGATTAGCGTTACTGCTTCTGCATGCTCACCTCTCTTTCATTCTTTCTTTCTATTATATTTTTTCTGTGTTGCATTTCCTTTTTCTTCCCTTTTTTTCTTTATAATAAAATGGAATGGTCCATTATTTATCTGAAGTGACAACACTCATAAGAAATAAGAATTTAGCAGATAAGCAACACCAGATAATTAGGATTTATATTTTTGCATTTCATCTTGGATAATTTGGACAGTCTCGTTTTTAAGCTGGGGGTGTTGCAAGATGGTAACTGTTGTACAATTAAGGAACACGAGTATTAATAAAGCGATTTCTGTTGTAATTTTTATTAGAAATTGTATTATTCTTTAAATTATAATATTCTTAATACTAAGAATCTTATTAAAATGTGTCATATTTGGATGTCTTATGTAGATTATTACAATGGTACACAAAAGTTCTGTTTAAGATGGAGTTTCTCCTCCTTGGATATAATGGATTAAGTTGTATCTAACTGGACTCAAATCTTTTAATCTTATTAAGTGATTGACATGTTGAACTAGTAACAGATTAATAGTGACACATGACTTAACAGAGAAACTAGTTGACCAACCAATATTTCTGTGTGATTTATGGTCAAGTCTTACTTAAAGCACCAGTTCCTCAAGTTAAGCAATGATGAGCCTCTTCAGTAATCCAGTGGGTAACTATTTAGTAAGAGGGCAATTTCATGTCAAATCATCCAGGAAAAAGAAAAATTGTCACCCATTAGACAATCCCCAAAATTTGAGCTTCTAATTCCAAAAATTGGCAGTTACGTCAATTTTTAGTTCTCCAAATTTGGGTGAGTGTGTGTGCAAAAAATTGCGACATTTTGTAATCTATTTTTGTTTGTAAAATGAGTTCTAGAGCTTCCCTACTCCTTGGTTTACAAAAACTACAGTACCTGATACATGTTAAGTATTTTTCTGACCTCCCACCAAGCCGGATTAACACAAGGTCTTTTTAACATAGGAAACAACGCACAAGCCAAAGCTCATGCAATGGCCAGTGCAAAAACTTTGTGAATCCCTTTGGCTCAGGTACTGGGCAATAAACCTGTGTGGTATAATGGTTGGCATACTGGGCTAACCAACTATTATTAGGGAGTTAGATTCTTACTGAGTGCCCTATACTTCCGGACCTGTGTTAAACTAAACTTGGCTTAGTAAATGACAACCAGTATTTTTGTGCTGAGGCTTAGGAAATTGGTAAAAACAAGAAATGCTTTGATCTTTATTTGGCATAGAATACTTTCTCTATAACAATCTGTTAAAATAATTAACACGCCCACTTGAAGAAAATGTAATTTGAAGATTTAACTTATATAAACCCCACCCAAGTGAGAAATGATTGAAGTAACAATTTTGTCTTGGCTAAAATTGCATGACGGATTCTAGAAGTTGTTTTTTCTGATTAAGGTCTATTTGGATATTTGCTTAATTTTATTTACTTTCTCTGAACGTCTCAGTTGATTTTGGCACCTTTTTTTAAAAGAAAATAATTTTTTGAATAAAAGAAGATCAAACAGGTGCTTTTTTCTCTACATCTTGTTCTTCAAAGAGTAATTGGCAATTGTCTTCTTTTTTTTTTCTTCCTCACCATATTGTTTTGCTATGGCATTCTTAAATCATGATTTCTTTTTGGTTCTTTTATTTTGGATACATTTTCCTGTGGATTAATTCAGATTAATCTCTTTTGCTGTTTGTTTTTTTATCATGAGTATAGAATACTAAGTCCAATTACCTTCGAATTGACAAGACAGCAAGCAGTCATAACTCAATACGATTCTGACAGGCTGTAAAGACCACTGCAAAGTGGCAGGATTTATGGAGCCTCAGAGGTTCATACTAACCAAGCAACCAATCAGGACTCAGGGAATGGAATCACCCAAATGCATGAGTGGATTGTTCTGATTGCTTGGTTGAGTTAAATCAAGATTATCATGCTTTTTACATATTGAACTATTTGGTAATATCTCTTAAGTAAACATATCAAATATTGTAATTAAATTATCATACTGTGTTATATCCACAGGTCCTGCTACTCATGTATAAATCTGGGCAACTGACCTTATCTGACCAAATCTAAAATAATAAACATAGAACATTAGATAATTGAGAGAATCAGGACATGTGCTATGTGCAAATCATCCAATTAACAGTTAGATATCAATACCACAGGAGAGCTCTTAATTAAGAAAGTGTGTGTGTGTGGTGTGTGTGTGTGTGTGTATGTATGTGTGTGTGTGTGTGTGTATATATATATATATATATATATATATATATATATATATATAATGATAGAGAGAGACTGGATTTTTTCAATTAATACCATCCATAGCAAAAACCACAATTCCTAAAAACGACATTAAAACGGAGGATAAAAATGTAAA
Organism: Doryteuthis pealeii; assembly: GCA_023376005.1. NCBI lineage: Eukaryota > Metazoa > Mollusca > Cephalopoda > Myopsida > Loliginidae > Doryteuthis > Doryteuthis pealeii. The sequence continues at coordinate 62,179,827 of CM042145.1, read as the reverse complement.
ATTACAAGAAACTCAAAATCACAGAAACACCGAAATGGATGAAATGTATAAAAAATTCAGAATCAATGAAATAACATATATATACATATATATATATATATATATATATATATATATATATATATATATATATATATATAGTTTTTTTTTTAAAGAGAGAAACCAATTCTCTTCTACATAGCAGGCAGGAAGAGGCATTGGCCTCTACATGAACTCTAATAAAACAAAGTTCATGTGTTTTTGTTTTTTAAACTCTGTATGCCCATCATGATTATAATTTCCGATTGAGTGATGTATAATGTTGTATATTTGCAAAGTTGATGCTCCCACACCCCAGTAATCACAATAGTGATGAATTTTGTATATGACAATTCTTAATTATCCCGCTAGAAAATGGACATAGGTAGACCCCAATATTGCCAGATCGAGTGAAATTAGTTTTAATTTTTTTATTAGTATTTCTTGAATCTTAATTTCAGTTGTTTTTTTTATCACAGCTACTCATATTTTCAATTTCTAAAACTTTAAACTGAATCTAGTGGTGAAGTTCCAAATTCTGGAATGTGGAGTACCTTTTTATCGCCATTACTCCCTGGTCTACTCTGACCCAGTGTGGTAGTACATGTTAGGGTCTCATCTATGGGTTAAATAGATTAAAAAAATGTGTATTAAAAAATGTTTGAAAAAAATTGAATACCCAACAAGAATGAGTAAAACAAAATGTCTTCGGCATAAAATAACCCAACAAGTGTTGACATGCTGTAAAATCCAATCAACCAACAATCTAAAACTATTAGTAAACCTGATGGTTTGGAAATAAAAATAAGCTTTAAGCAAAACTCAAACTTGCATCTTTTCTTTGTTTCTTTCCACGGAAAGTTTACCTTTCGGTAATGGCTCTTTTTCTACTGTTTGGGTTACAAGAGTTTTACTGCTAAGAGTTTGGGCTTAGAACCAAAGCTATAGTTATTAGTGAAAAATAATTTTGATTTTTCGGACTGTTGTCCTCATCTTTATTGTGGTACATTTAATCATTGTGTGATGAGTTTAATCTAAAGTAAACAGGTAACAATTGAACAAGGCCTGAGGATACAATGGCCTGAACATTGTGTTTATACCATAATAAAGATGAGGATAACAGTTTGAAAAATCAAAATTATTCACATTATGCCTCATCTAAAAATACAGACTAATACTATAATTATTAGTACATTAACTTTGGATTATTGTCCTCATCTTTATTGTTATCCACACACACACATTTCTAATCCAAATAATCAAGCCTCATCTAAAAAAATCAAAGAAATAACATTTAACATTTCAATATTAATTTTGTTTTTGTGAAGATGTATTTCTGTTTACATATTTGAGTTATTCCAGATCTAACTGTAGGCGTGAAAGGTCATTTAGTACATAAAACATCATGTGTACTAAAATGTGTTTATTTTTTTTCATAGCTTTGTTATGTGAACCAACTCCCACTCTTTATTTTATTCAACCCACAAGTTTAACATTTTTCTATAATTTCTTATTAAATGTTTTTAGTGACAAATATTTTTTCTTCTGTATTACAAGCTTAAAAAGATCCTATGACTTTGTTTAGTATCTTTTTCTTTTTTTCCTTTGGTAAAGAGTGAAACGTCCTTTTGTTTGTGAGGGATGTATTCTTTTATCATTGGATTCTATAGGAAAGTTACTTTTATTTGTGCATCTACATGGATGATTTATATATATATATATATATATATATATATATATATATATATATATATATATAGCAATAGCATAATCTTTACAGATCATTGCCGTCCCTCATAATCCCATAACTCCACTACCAGAATACACACACTGTAGTGAAAATTAAAATCGACAAAAAGTAAATAAAGATAAAAACTTAAATACTTTGGGATTTTTAGCACTAAAAATGTGTAAAAGTGCTCAATGAAAAAAAAAAAAAAAGTATACAAATACATGTGAATGGTTTAAAACAGACCCACTCGAGTTTCTTGTGAATCCACTAGAAACTAGTCTGTTTTAAACCATTCACTTAGATATATAGAAAGATAGATAGATAAAAAAAAAAAAGGTATCCAAATCCAATCAACAGGTTTATTAAGGATGATTCTATTTGGGAATTTAGTTGATAGGATACTTATATGAAATAATCTTATTTGTGAAATTTCAAAACTGTTAAACTCCTCTTAAAAATTGACTTTGTGTTGCCTCCTGCCCATGTTGAGGAGTTTGGTAAATACATATATATGTATTAACAATAATGCAAACTCATCTATATATATATCTATATAGATATATATATATATGGAAGAAATATGAGGAGGTTAATCCGACAATATGTGGAGAAAGGTAGACAAACACAGGATGTTTTGAGAATGTCCATCATTGAAGCAAGAACTATATTCAAGTCCTGAAGAAGGTCTAATAGACCGAAATGTTGCATCGTCGACAATAAACATCCAGTTTCCATAACATCCCGTGTTTGTCTACCTTTCTCCATATATATATATATATATATATATATATATTAACAATAAGACATACACATATAGTCAATCTAAATGATGCTGTATCATCATGAGACATTAATCATCATATATATATACACACACACACACACTTAATGTAATCAGTGAAAATGAGATCTATTTATATGTAATATGTATGTATAAGAAATCTTATTTACTTGGTCTCTTTTCTAAGCTTTCTTTTGTACACACACACACACACACACACACACACACACACACAGTGTTTTTCTCATTTAGTGTCTCACCAAATTTCTGTTGTTTTTTCTTTCCTTTTCTATTGACGACTTAAGTGCTTTTTTTTTTTTCTTCTGCTTGTTGACCTGTGTTCTAATCTGTAATCTGGCTGTAAAGATCAGACAAGAGCTGTAAAACTTGTTGCTTCTCTGTTTGCACAATGTCTGTCTGTTTGACGACCAAATTGATTTAGATTGTTTCGTTTTGTTTTTGTTTTTCTTCTTTTGTTTGGACAGCCATCCTCGGTCATCACAAATTTGTTCAGATTGCTGATTGTTGTAATTTAACCGAGAGGGGGGGAGGAGGAGGAGGAGGAGAAGCCCCTGCGACGAAAATATCAGATAATTATATCAAGATTTTCCCCTCCCTAATGACCGCATCGGAAAATGAATCCAAGGCTATACTACCATGATTGGCCTTTTCAGGGTTAATTTGAAATATTGATTTTTTCTTCTAATTGAAAAATTTTGGAGGTCCTTTTGGATTTTCTCAGATTCTTATGTCTGCAATATTTATTATGAGGAATATATATATTTACCAACCCCTCCGCATGAGCACGATATGACACAAGGTCAATTTCTTAAGCAGAGTCTCTAACAGGTTTGAATTCAGTTTTCCTTCTCCTACACAGGTTGCCTTACCAAGGTTAAAGAGCCCAGTCTGCCCTACTATTTACCCATAGCTGGAGGGAGTATAGTTGGATTTATACCTTTCCCAGGGGCATTAGCACTATGTGAAATGCAAACAGCCTCATCTAGGATTTGAACTCGGGTCGAAAAGTCCATTTCCTATGACTTTAACCATTATGCTACATGCCTCCACTTGTTACGAGGAATATAAGAGATTATTCGGTGTGGTATAATGGTTTAGTTGTAGGAAATGAACTCGTTGATCTGTGTTCAAATCCTAGATGAGGTTGTTTGCATTTTACATAGTGCTAACACCGTTGGGAAAGGTATGTAAGTCATTTAGAAAAGAAGAAAAAAAACCCCAAAAAACAAAGTAAAAATGTATTTTTACATGTCCCTGTAAATGAAATGTATTAAAGGTAGAAAAGAATAAGATAAATACAATATATTAAGGGTAGAATCTTTCCTTATTATATATAACTGTAGGCACATTAATAGGAATTCATCTGATAGTCAAGAACGCATAAATCGACTTTATTTCTTATGGGAAATATTGTTTCAGTTTTCAAACAAATTGGTTCTTGAACATAATTTTGGAATGAATTATGTTCGAGAAGGGAGCTTCCACTGTACCTGTCAGGGTCCCATCTATGGCTTAAATAGAAAAAAAAAAAAATGAGTTTAAAAAAGTGTTTGAAAAAAAAATTGAGTTTAACAAAAGATTAAGCACTGATCAAGATTGAATAAAACAAAACGTCTTTGGTATAAAACATTGAATAAAACAAAACGTCTTTGGTATAAAATAACCCAAATGGTTTGACATGCCATAAAAACCAACCAACCATTAGTCCTAAGTTTTACCACTGAGCTTTTGCACTGCAAAGTGATCACTTTCAGAAAATGTTTGCAATGCCATTTATTAGTAAAATGGTTTTGGCTGAGTAAACATGTTTATTATTCAAGAAAATGGTGACTCTTGGAGGGTGGTACTTGGACTAGAATGCCAAAAAGTAATTCAAGCAGTTTTTCACCACACAGTCATTAGTCATTGGAATTAATATCACAGTAATAAATTAGTAAATAATAGTAAACAATATTTTTTTTTTCTGCTAATGAGGAATTTTTTTTCACTTGCTCAAAGGACAAAATTCTTTTGGCAGCAGTCGATTGTTGACAAAGAATGTTTTGATTGGTCCTCAAGGATTGACTTTTTGCTTGGTTATACCCCAGCGAATAAAGCTTTGTACTTATGTGATTCACAACATCGATAGTTCAAGGTTTGTTAATGGATTTGTCATATAATTAAACCATTGTTTAGGAAGAGGAGAGCCTTATAAGTGCTAATAATTCTCAATTGTCTATTAATATCTATTACATTGATTTTTAGCTGCTGATCAACTAATATATATATATATATATATATATATATATATATATATATATATATATATAAGTGAGTCAACTATTTTATCAGTTTATGACTTCATTTGGTTGTCTTTCTAATAAAGAGATGACAAACTGATTATTTTCTGATCTGGTGACCTATGAGGGTGAGGCAAAAAGTAATGCCATTTTGTTTAGGACAGGTATAATTCCCTTATAGCAAGCCCCACCCCTTTTTATCATATGGGTGCTAGAAGGTGGTGGCTGCGGGTTTACATGTCCTGGGAATGACATTAAACTCTATCTGATGGTGAGGTTCCAGTTTTGGAGGTTTGGGGAATGTGGAACACCCCTTCATCACCATTGCTCCCTGGTCCACTCTGACCCGGAGTGGTAGTACCTGTTAGGGTCCCATCGATGGGTTAAATAGAAAAATGTATTTATAAAAAAATTGTGTTATTCATTAAGAATTGATTTATTTCAAAACTTTATCGGCATTAAATGACCCACTGAGGTTGATATGCCGTAAAACAAAACAAACAAGCAAACAGGTATAATTACCAATACAGGAACATGTATCGTACATCAAAATGAAGCTGTGGATTGCATCCCTACTTCTCCACATAGTCACCGTTTCTCTCAATAGCAATGTTCCACTTTTTGAATTAGAGCATGTATCGCTGCCCTGTAAAATTCTGTTGACTGTTCTTTGAGCCACTTCTTCACTACAGATTTCACTTCCTCATCACTAGAATAAGTTTGCCTCTCAAATCTTCTTTCATGGGTCCAAAGAGATGAAGGCGCTAAATCTAGTGACTATGGAGGATGCGGTAAAGTTGTCCACCCAAATGAGGCGATGTTTCTCCCTTATCTTGATGCTTGTGTGTGGTCAAGCACTGTCATGCAGAAGGAGGACGTTGTCAATTGGCAAGTTGGGTCTTACTCGTCAGTTTCTTGCTCTGACCCTCATTAGGGTCTCAATGTAGGCCATAGTTCTATAATAAAAAAAAACAAACAAAAAACTTCACATGAAATAAAGAAAATGGCATTACTTTTTGACTCACCCTCACATTTAGTATCTAGTGGTGAAGTTTCAATTCTGGAGCTTTGGGGAGTATGGAGTACCCCTTCATCGCCATTACTCCCAGGTCCACTCTGACCTAGCGTGGTAGTACCTAGGGTCTCATCTATGGGTTGAATAGAAAAAATATTTTTAATACCTATTAAGAATGAATAAAACAAAATGTCTTTGGCATGAACTAACCCAACAAGTGTGTACATGCCATTAAAATCTACCCAACCTATTTAGTTTAATTGGGGTGTGGGGGTGGTGTGAAAAATTATGAAACTGGGCTAAAAAAATATTCTGTTTGAATATTAGATGAAAAATATCTACCATACATTTTTTATTGCAACAATAAACACATGCATAGCACAAATCTGAATTTTGTGAATGTTTATAAGTTAATGAATGTCAAAAACAATGGTCCTTGTTTATCCTATGAATATAAACCTAACAACGCAATTTAAAAAAAATCTTTAGTTTCTAGCGACTTTAAAAAAAAAACATAAACGAAAGGTTCTGGCTCAGAAATTTTCTTCTAAGTGTCTACTTTAAACTGAGAAATATGTATATTTGAGCAGCATTTTCTTTTATACATACGGTGTTGAATTTCCAACAAACTTTTTTTTTTTTCCATCTTTTCTAGTTTTCTGGCCAGCTTAATATTGGGGTGGAGTCCATACTAATTATTATACTTTTTACATATTGAACTATTAGCAATAGCTCTTAAATATATGAAACGTAATAATTAAATGATCATACTGTGGTATATCCACAGGTCCTGCTAGTAGAATAAATATACTGATTATAATGGGGACATAGGTACTTATTTTTTAATTTTTTTTAATTAGGTTTATATCTCTAGCTGAGAGTTCTACATACCTAAACAGACACTGGTCAGTTTTATCATATTTGACAAGTCAGCTGGGCCGGTATGTGGGGGTGGGGGTGGGGAGTGTTTTTAATCTTTTGCCTACCCCCCCCCCCATATTAGTTACATCAGGTCTGAAATTGTCTGACCTTCAACTTGATAACAATTTTACCCCCCCCCTCACTTTGGATTGAGGGCAGGGGGAGAGGGTGACTGTTTCAATGTCAACCATTTTCAGACTAGAGCATCAAGTGTTGTGGGGATGATGATGAGCCTGGTTGTGATAATAATGACGGTAGCTTTCATAAGATTTGGTTTCTATGTGCCCCGCCCCCAGGAATCTTCTATTTGGGTAAATTAAAGGAAACTGAATATTTACATTAAACATTTGTCATCATTATGCACGCAAATGCACACACGCTCACACGACTTGTTCAGTAGGGATTCGGTTTCCTTAACTAAATCTGTGATGCCCTTAATAATTTTTGAATAATGTTCAACAACTATTATTGTTTACAGTTAAATAGAAATTTAATTCTCATTCATACATCTTTATATATACCGTGTTTTCCCCCAAAATAAGACTAATATGATTTTTCAGGATGATTTTAATATAAGCCCTCTCCTTGAAATAAACCCTAGTTGAGAGTGGCATATAGCCGAAAGAAATAAGTATTCTTCACGATCAGATCATGCAACACAAACACTGAACATACCCTGAAAATAAACCCTAGTGTTATATTTCAGAGTAAAATAAATATAAGACTGGTCTTATTTTTGAGGAAACACAGTATTAATAAATATTAGCAGGACCTTTGGATATATCACAGTATGATAATTTAAGTATTACAACATTTGATATTTTTTATTTAAGTGCTATTACAAATTGTTCAATATGTAAAAAGTAAAATAATCTCGATTTAACTGTCACTTTTTTCCCCCCCTTTCTTTCTTTCCTTCTTTTTTATCTTTTCATTATGTTCAATTGAAACAGATTAGAGTTATTGCTTCTATGCACTCCCTCCTCTCTACCTTCTCCTACTCTCTTTCTTTCTTATTATATTAAAAATAAGAACTTGGTGGATAAGTACTACCAGATAATGGTTGTACTTTTAAGGAACATGAGCATTAATATATAGATAAGCTCTCAGTGAAACTCAAAAAATCACATTCCCTTTTGCCTTGAGAAAGCCTAGTTAAACCCACCAGCTGCTCTACTAAACATTTTAAACTCATCCTTTATTCTCTTTCTTCATCTCTCTTCATAGCATATTTATTATTTTTTTTTACAGTAGTCGTTGTAGGATTAATCTTTTTATCTTAATTTTTTAGCTGAAGTATAGTTAACCACCTTAACCATTAATTTTGATTAAGAATTTCTTTCATCTGATTTAAAAAAAGAATTTTTTAGATGAAGCAGTTAGCCATTATTATTAATTTTGATTAGCATTTTTTTTTTTTTTTTTCCCATCTAATTTTTGAAATTTATTTAAAAAAAACTATTTTAGTTAAAGTATTGTTCAACATTATCATTAATTTTAATTAGCAATATCTTTCATCAGATTTTAAAAAATTTTAGATGAAGTATTATTAATCATTATTATTGATTTTGATTAGAATTTTCTTTTATTTCTATTGTTAATGTTTTAGTTGATTTTTGGTTTTGTCATAACTCACTTGTGGTTGTCAATCTATGACAGAATCCCACCCCCCCACCAACAATATATATCTATTAATAATGGAGATTCGCTTCCAGTTTTTGTCTGTAACAAAAATTACGTCACTGCTTACGTCACATTACCCAGCACATAATCCAATGTCATAATATAGAATAAATATACTCAAAATGTGAGCATGCAACGTTAGACAATCCTCGTTGTTTAAACAAATATTACATATTTATATATATATATATATATATATATATATATCTTATTATAATGGAGATTGTGGGTTTTTCTGTCTGTAACCGAAACTATTACTATACAAGTCACAATTCCCTTTGCTATTTACATCACATTCTCCATGATTTTATTTTTATTTAAACCTCAGTTATTAATAAAAATTGTTTTACATTATTAATACTGTTGACCATATCTACATGCTAATAACATGCAATTGTATTTATATATACAACAAAATAGCGGTTTACAGTGTGAAAGGGGAGGCTAATTTGCATATTGATCTTAAAAATTTGATTTTAATAAGTATTAATTAGTATTATTGATTTCTAATTGTTTGGTTTTATCTTATTGAATATGAGCAAAAATCTCTTCAATAAATCTTAAAAGAAATCCATTAACAAGAAGAAATAACTGTAATATTATTCTTTACTTCCTATTTTAACTAAACAGTTTAATTAGGAAAATTTACCAATGAAAGACGGGAGTAACGGAAAATGATGGAAGAGTTAGTTTCAAAGTTGTTCTATTTTTCAATCATACCCCCTCTGTTCAAAATCTTTATCTACATTCTTATTCAGTTTCCTTAGCCTTTCTAATTTAATATCATATTTTATTATAAATTTAACTAAAATACTTGCACCCGGAGGGTGCATATATTTGCTAGTATATATATATATATATATAGATTGTTTTATTTTGATATAATATATAATTTTTTTTTTTTTTTTTTACTCCTTTAATAAATTACTCGGACAATATCTTTTAAAAAATCATTTTTACATCGCCCTGAGGGTGTTTTTTTTATTTTACTAGTTGGAAATAATTAATGAAGAAAATATGGAATCAATTTAAAGCTGAAAATCAGTTATTACTCAAAATTAATAACTAGTTTTTTTTTTCACTCTTTTTCTTTCTTTCTTTGCATTATGTTTTGATTGAAACAGATTAGAATTATTGCTTCCGTGCACTCACACCCTCTCTCTATCTTTCCTATTGTATTTTTTTCTGTGTGGCATGTCCTTTTTCCTCCCTTTTTTATAATAAAAAGGAATCGTCCATTGTTTGACTGAGATAATGACACTCATAAGAAATAAAAATTCGGTGGATATGCAACCCAAGATAATCAGGATTTACATTATTGCATTTCATCTTGAAGGATTTGGACAGTCTCATTTTTAACCAGAGGGTGTTGCAAGATGATAACAGTCGTACAATTAATGAACAAGAGTAATAATATATAGATGATTAAAAAATAACTGTCTGAAAATAGAATGAACTTTGAATATGTGATATAATTTATTACTTTAAAAATATCATTTGGTATATAAATTTCAGATTGACTAATAAATTATACATGAAAACAATACCAGTCTTTGAAATGGGTTGGGTGAGAAATGGATTTCATCTGCCCTCTAGACAAAAGCAAATAAATTTACTAACTAAAATATCTCTTCATTTAAAGTTCATTTTATTTTCAGACTTTTTCCTTTTTCCAAATTTGTAACAAACTTTAAAAGATAAATGTCAGTTCTGAATATTGGAAAAACAAAAAAACAAAAAACAAATTCCCATCATCCAATTAAATAAGACTAGAAGCAGCTACCCGGCATCACCTAGGATAAAAAAAAATGTAGTCTCACAGATCCATTATTGTTGAATTGTGAGTTGGATCCTCACAGGATACCACATTACAATCACTACATAAAAAAGACCTTGTGTTGATCCAGACACTCTGAAAAGAAAAATTGTCTCTTATTTAAAATATTAATTATCCAAAAAAAAAAAAAAAAAAAAATCCATGCTGTTAATAATAATTTGAATTTTTAATTTTTTAATTATGTTCACGAATATAAATTAAATCTTCTTTATTTTTACTCCAAGAGCAAGATTTAGTGATAGTGAATGTGTATATCTATTTACTTTGTCATTAATTGTTTTATTTTCCTAGTTTCTTCCACACACACACACACACACACACATATAAACTACCCTTTATATATGTATAGATAGATAAATAATAAATTGAAATAAGAACTTCAACATTACAAGTTTTAATTTTATTTTTAATTTTGACTAATAGTTTCTTTCGTCTTTAAATTAATTCAATACTTTCATCTTTAATTGTTTCTAATCTGCAATTTCTTTTTGTGTGTGTGTGAAATAATGTATCCAAGACACAAACTAAATTGCCCAAATGTGAGAAAGTAATTTTTTTTACTCTGTTAAAAATAAAATTTGTATTTGGAGAAAAAAATAAATTGAATACTCAACAAGAATGAATAAAACAAAATGTCTTTGGCATAAAATAATGCAACAAGGGTTGACATGGCATAAAATCCAACTAACCAACTCTTTATTCTATTTAATATATATATATATATAAGTATAAATTGGGCCATAATTAGGGTATAGAACTTATATGTAAGTTTGAAGTAGATGTTATTCATTCCATTTGTGGAACTTAACATGGTATAGCGTTTTGAAACGTCCTGTTTTAGAATCTCTTAAATTAGAACATGTAAGTTGTCTCAGTTATTTACTCCAAGGCAAATATTTTAAGTAGGATTTATAAATTTGGTAATATGACTTTTTCTTCAACAGATGTTTTCTTTCCTAAATGGCAATCAGAAATGGTCTAGAAGGCATTCAGTTCTTTAGAATTAGTCTACAGACACACATTTAGAAAAACAAATTATCATTCACAATTTAAAATAGAACTCATGAAATTTAAGTAAAAACAAAGGTCATATACTTAAAGTGCAGCTTACCTGGCAAATCATGTCCTGTGTCCAGTGGATTCGGACATTGGACCGATAAATTAATATCAGCAGGATCCCAGGGGGACATCCACCAAGGCCACACCTGTCCCCTCAATTTGACCCTTTATTTACTAAAGCGTCCCAAACCGCCCAACGATCAAAATGCAGGGCCACTTGAAAACGCCCGAGATCAACAAATGATGGTTGGGCGGTTTGAGTTTCCAGCCAATAGAGATTTCTCAACAATTTTTAAAACCAAATTAGCATGCATTTTTTAAATTTTTTATTTGATAATTTTGATTCAGTTTTCTGTAAATTTGAATACCAGTGAACTGCTATTGACCGCTCAAAAGTATTTCTGAATTAAGTATACGATTAAATTCTTTAATGTCTTTTCTAATGACAATATTTGTATTTGCTTCAAACTTGATCCTGTTTGGCTCTGTTAGTTCTGATAATGTTTAATCTTTCAGTGAGTGAGACCAAAACCATTGTGGAATTTCACTACCCCCCCCCATCAAGGTCATGTCACAAATGCCTTTACAGATGGATTAACATATCAGCCAACAAATTGTGATGTAAACAAAATAGTTGGATTAAAGCCTCGTATTTAAATTTGTTTAAATTTTGTGTGGAAGGTCAAACTTATTTGTGAATTTGTATTGAGAGCTTTGTGTTAATGAACTTTTCCCTATGATGACCTCCTCCTCAGTTATCTAATTTGCCAAGACCAGAATAAAATGTCTGGAGACTCTTTTATTATTAGTCCTCACCAATTCCATAGTAACTTACTGTAAGTAAAAGTAAAGTCATCGGGGTTGCTTAAAGTTGGTATCAGTCAGACAGTGAGGCAGTCTATCCCCTTTTCACTAATGCTAAACTAAGGAGATTGTTTTTTATCATCTGAGGTGGAGCGCCACTCCTACCATCAGCTCCTTACTTTACCACTCAGAACCCTGTGCTACTCATATACTGAGTTGGTGAGGGCCGGTACTGAACCAGGAACCTTATGGTTCCCAGGTGGATTCTCTACCAACTGAGCTAAACCAGTAACTTACTGTATTTCCCTGAAAATAAGACGTACCTGCAAAATAAGACCTAGCGTGAATTGTAATATAAACCCTCTCTTTAAAATAAACCCTAGTTGAGTGGCAGACAGATGGAAGAAATAAGCATTCTTCAGAATCATATCATTTGATGCAAACACTCGACATCCCTTGAAAATAAACCCTAGTGTTATATTTTGGTGTGAAAATTAATATAAGACCTGTCTTATTTTCAGGGAAACACAGTATAATTTTGGCTCTTTTTCATTTACCTCCACCACAAATCTAATGTCCATAATTTTAAGGTGTAAAAGCCCCCCCCCCCCAAAAAAAAAAAAAAAAAAAAAGATTGAGTTGCCTTTGATTTTTCTTGTTAACATTTTGGGTGTTAGTGGTTAGCAGCAGTTTTTTTTTTTTAATTTTATTTATAAATCTTGAAGGCTAAAAACACTTCAAAGACATATATGGTATAGCATTTTTGATATTTTTATTGAGGGGGGGGGATGCATTTTTTAAATTTTTAGATTACAATATTATGACTATTGGAGACTTTGGTGAGGACTTATAACAATAAAAGGAACAATTGCTTTAAAGTAATAAATTTATCTTCAAAACTTGATTATTATTTATATATATATATATATATATATATATATATATATATATATATATGGTTGATATCATGTGTTTCCTTGATAGGATTCGACCAAATTGAGAACTCAAATGTACATATCAAGATTTGCGTATATATTTTTGAATATATGGAGTATTATAAATGAATAGTGGTACCAAGGTATCCATCTATTCACACACACACACACACAAAACTATATAAAGATATGCATGTATTAGGTTGTTTGAAAAACAATGACCATTTTTCATTATACATATACATTTGCATAATCACATGATCAGATATATCCATTCAAGTCTCAGATGTGTTTAAACATGCCCCCCCCCCAAAAAAAAAAAAAAAACAAAAAAAAAACAACTTTTACAACTAACTATTGATATTTTTTTTAGTTTAAAAAAAATCATTACTAGAAGTAATATATCAAATTTAATCAATGGTTGGCAACAGCTGATATATTTCATCCAAATTATTCTTTGACTTGATGAGAAATATGCTGTAAACTAACAAAGGTTATTAAATGTGAAATAACCAAACTAAGGTTGGAAATGAAATAGAATCTTTATAACATTAACAAAATGCAATACTCGCCAGTATTGTGAAGAAAGGTAAACCACTGCTAGTGGTATAAGACTACTCAGTCAACATAATAATCCCGTATTTATGAGGATTGGGACATAGCCATTAATGTTCATAGGTAGGGTATAAATGAGGATTAGGATATGAACATTAATGTTCATAGGGTATATAACAGTATCTCAAAAATATTGCTGTCCATTGCCAAAATTAGTTTTGTCTTTAGAAGAATCAAATCTTTCATATGTCAAACTTGGGAGCCTACATAGAATTTCGAACCGAACCCTTTATTCAATCCACCAGGGTAAGGCTGTTCTCATTCTGTTAACCATGACATGGTACAAGTATTAAGTATTCTATATTATTATCACCCTTGGTCAGGATTGAACCTACAACCTACAGATGATTGTCACTTAGAAATGTCTTAACCCCTTATATCCATTGCACCATTTTTGAGATGATGATTTATAAACAAATCTTTTATGATTCTTTTAAAACTGCTTCTATTTTATCTATTTATCTACATCCAAATTGTCTATAGTTAAAAGGTTTTTTAGGATCCACATCTTACTGTTACTGCTGTGGTATTCACCCTGGGTCGGTTGAGCTGGCTCCACCCAACGTATTCAGTGTATCCCGAATGCGATCCAATGCAATTGAGGTTATCAGTGTCAACCATTTGCGGTTCCATCGAACTCCATAAATGATCCTGGGCCCAGGATTAGATTGGAATCTTACTTGAGTGTTTTGAGACATGTTTTCATTTGATCCTCTTGGCGTTCATCATTTCTGTGGAAACTAGATGCTGTCTAGAGAACTTGCCAAGAGTGATGACTGATAGGGACGGATGGTGAGAGAGAGTCAGGGAGATCTGAACTGTCAGCATGCCTTGATGATGATGATGATGATGATCCTAACAAAGCAAAATTCTTATCGGTTCAATATCATTAAAATAATTTGCTTAAAAATGTGACCGTCCAAATTGTTAAAGATGCAATACAAAAATGTAAATCCAGATTATTTGGTGTTACTTAATCGCAGATTTATTTGTCTCATTTTTTTCACCCAATTTTAAAAATGAAACATTACAAATGGTCTTGCGTCACTTAAATGCTCAATGTAAAATTAAAAAAAAAAAAACAAACAAAAAACAAAAAAGAACATTTTATTTGTAATATTGAAATTGTGAATTACGGAATACATTTTGGTAATTTTATCTTATGTCATCCTAGCCTCCTGCCTAATTTACGCTATGTTTTAGCGAGCTAGCGTCAGGCGAATTTCCAGCCCAACTGAGATATTTTCCAAATTATGTTTTTATTGGCAAATTGATGTAGATATTTTAAACGCCTTTCACCAGATTTTTATCGGCAAATCAATGTAAATATTTTATAATCCCCTTTTAAGAAAGAAAGAGTTAAATTAAGATTATTATACTTTTTACATATTGAATTATTTAGCAATAGCTCTTTAGTAAATGTATCAAATGTAATAATTAAATTATCATACTGTGGTATATCCACAGGTCCTGCTAGTTAATAATAATAGTGTAGTGTCTGTTTAAATTTGCCTTGATCATTATAATTTCTCAAAGGAGATAACTAGCAAGAACTATTTTTTAGTTATTTATTCAATTCAGTTAATTTCAATAAAAATTCCATGAGTAGGATTCACGGATGATGTCCCCAGAAAAAGAAAAAAAAAATCTACATTTAGATTTTGATGTGCGTATTTTTTTATGGGTGGTTAGACGAAAGAATGTTGGTATTAAATGATTAGGGGAGGAAAAAAGCGTTGTCATTTCCAGGGTATTGTTATTACTTTATTGGAGATGCCCCCCAAAAAGTTACTTTTGTGAACAAGATATTCTAGACGAAAAAAGCAAAAAAACTCCACTCTATTTTTTTAAAGTGTGTAAGCTCCACTTAAAAGCTGCCCATTTATTCTATTGACTTGACAGCTGTAAATTCTATTTGCTGTGGATTTTTAGCTTTTCAATATAATGGCTTTATGGTAAAGAACCAAACAAAAAATCTCCATGGATTTTCTCCTAGAAGGTTAACCTTTGTATTAATGTTATTCCAAAACATGTGGGCATGCCTACAAAGTCAGAAAACCGCACTACTCACGTGACTTTCGGAAACATTTTTTCATGCTCAGAATTGTGGAGACCTGGAATAAACTGCCCGCGTCTGTTGTAGGCTGCCGAAGCACTGAATCTTTCAAAGCCTCCATGCTTTCTGTAGTCCGCTGACACTATACCTGATGCCACTCTCCACATACATATGCACACACGTGCATATTACTACTGTAAACTGTTCATGTTCCTGACACTACATTATTCTGTGTACTTGACATGAGACTTTGATGAGTTGTGGTGCACCTGAGCACTGTACACAATAAATTTCATTATCTTTACTAGCAAGAATATGCACCTTCCGGGCGTAAGTGTTTAAGTTTTGATGTAATGAAATATATTAACTTAGAAATACAAAATTAAATAAAAATGCATATAAAAAGATTACACTAATTTTAATTATATTTCAATTGGTTTCTATATAAAATCATTCATAGGATTGATTTTAATACATTGGAGAAACAAAAATATTAGAGATCAATAACACAAAGTAATTATTTATTAAACCTGGTTTTGTTAAAACCAATATGCAAATTAACCACACCATATATTATATAAATGTCTATTTCTTAGTGATATATAAGTCACATTGTAGGATTTTAAATGCACTTATAACACACTGTTTTGAGGCAACTATAACTCTGGTTTTCATAGAGACATTATTAATAAATAAGATTTATTTTATTCTATGTATTAATAATTTTGACTATAAATTGAATACACATAGATATAAACATGCAATTCCTGAGAGTATTGTGATGTAAGCAGTGACATAGTTCTGCTTAGAGACACTTAAAACATTCAAATATCAAAGTTCATCCAATGCAGTTGTAGATGAGAAAGTATGTTTGAGATCTTTAAGGGAGTCTTGTGGGTAGTGGTCCCTCAAAATAATCTTGTAAAACGAAAAAAGAATGAGCTTTTTTCCTTTTTTCTTCTTTTTTTCTTTTTCTTTTTTCTTTTCTTTCTTTTTTTTAGTATATATTTTTTTGTCTTTATAGAATCCCTCCTGTTCAGGATGACCTAATTTTCCTATCATCTAAATGATTTTTTTTATTTTTATTTAAAAAAAAAAAAAAAATCTTACTGTGATTCACCAAATATATTTTGTTGTCTCTCTGTTATCATATAAGTCACTGACAGCTCAAGCTGTGACCACCAAAGTTGCTGTAATTGCTAAGTATATCTTTAGTATATAAGTTAAAAAAATATAAAATAAAAAGATTTTTCCAAAACTTAAGTTTTTAGGGTTGGATTTGATTTATTATATAAGTACAGGGTGGTCCGAAAGTCTTGTTACCCCTACATATTGTTTTAACTTCCATTATTTTTTGTTTTAATTATATATATATATATATATATATATATATATATATATTAAGCAATTATTTTACCTCTAAAAAATTTTTTAAAACTTAAATTGTTTTCTAGAATTTCTGATTGTATTATGTAATTATTTTACCACTTTAAAAATGATGTAGAAGGTGATGAGACTTTCAGACCACCTGTATGATACTAAACTGGATCATCGTTTTGCATCCACCAGGTTAACAAAACCAAATCTTTATCTCAAAATTCCACCTATAGGACTAGTTTTCAGCTTGTATTAATGTACAGATAGTAACTTTGTATGAGATCTAATCCTGGTCTCTGATCTTTAAAAAAACAACAAAACTTTGGTATTGATTTTAAATATTTTTTTTTTTTTTTTTTTTTTTTTTTTTTAAGACTAATAAATTTAAGCCTTTCTCTCTCTAACATGAGATGGAAAGAAACATTATTTATGTGATCTTTCAAGTTTGGATTTTGAGACAACTGACCTCCTGTATTGATTGTCTTTTAGACCAATAAATTTAACTTTCTCTCCCTTTTTCTCAAGTTTGGATTTTGAGACAACTGACCTGTATTGATTGTTTTTTGAGACTAATAAATTTAAATTAGTCTGTTTCTTACACACCCAAAGGGTTGGTATGGGATGAAGACAAATATTATTTCTTTATAAATAGACTATCAGTCATATGGAAATTCAATCTCACAGACAAGCTGAAGTGACAATTCTTCCTAGTTGTAGTCATATCAGTACTGCTGTATGGCAGCACCACTTGGACCCTAATGGAGTGCCTAAAGAATAAAACTAGATGGGAGCTGCACAAGAATGCTGCATGTGATCTTAAAACATGGAAGCAACACCTCATGAGAAAACAGCTGAATGGCCAGCTGCCCCACATCACCCGAACCATCAGAGTAAGACAAACAAGACACGCTGGAGAAGCAAGGACAAACTCATAAGTGACGTTTTCCTGTAGAATCCAAGTGATAGGGATGGTTGGTGAGAGATTGTCGTGGATATAAATTATGACTAATCAGAACCAAATAAGTTTTTTTTCAAACATAAGTTAATCCCAAAACTAAGGAATATTTTGGTATGTATTTTGTGTCATTAAACTAAATAGGAAAAAGCCTAGAGCAAATAATCATTGATTTACTCAGCTTTAGTACAATAATAGATGTAACAACTTCTTGGATAAATGTTATCACTCTGACTAATTGTATCAATATTTATAGTAAAAGTTTTGACTTATTATTTACTAGTTTCTCATGATTGGTAGAATAAAATGTTTTGTCCAATAATGGCAGGTGTTTCTTTTCACAAAGATAAAGCAGGTGTTTGTTCTCACCAAAGATAAATTGGTTCAGTTTTTTTTTTTTTTTTTTTTTTTTACTTAGACCACTAAGTATTCTTAAAAGAAGAAAGGAAAAACGGTATTAGATAAGCCTCATTTGCTTGATGCAATTGGCATCTTTTCCAGGTAAAATTCAATTGATCTATATATATATATTGTGTGTGTGTGTGTGTGTGTGTGTGTGTGTGTGATATATATATATATATATATATATATATATATATATATATATATATATATATACATGCACACACGTCAGCATATTATGAGTAGCACAGAGATCTGAGTGAGAAGCTGATGGTAGGTGTGGTGCGCCACCTCAGACACAAAAATAATCTCCTTGGTCTAGCACTAATGAAAAGGGAATAGACTCCCTCACTGTCTGGCTGATACTGACTTTAGGCCACTCCGATGATTTTACTTATATATATGCACACACACACACATACACACACACACTTTAATATGAACAATTTTGGTACCATGGTTACATTGTGTAGACTTGATGGTAATAAAATCAATAACCTTATCTCCAATCAATAAACACCTTAATGATTCATTTATATTATTTTAGCAGTTCTTAACTCTTGAGCTATTTAGGTTGTACATTCTGATCTCCAGGGTGATGACTTATTGCTGATAATTCTTACCCCCCAAGTCTATACGTGTGATATAAGTATTAAATTTATGGAACTTATTAATATACTTGATTTAACATTCTCTATTTCATGGCTTTGTGAACGAAGCTTAAGTGGGTGGTGCATGTTGACCACAGGCATGTTTGTGGCTGATAAGGGCTATGCGGGACAGGCAGCCATGGTTGCAACAACTGAAGGTCTGGTCAGAGTTTGATGGCATTATGGTTCTTTCTCCTGTGCCTTTTCTCTTTGAAGGTGGCTCTTTGGGTGTTTTCAAAGGAAGAGACAGCATGGTTAGAGGTGAGATGCTAGGTGTCATAGATCTCGGCTATAGGATATATATATATATATAGGATGCCAAGTTGAAGAATTTTGAGCATATCATTTGTTAAGTGGTTGACATGTGTTGAACAGATGTACTGAATAATGTGCAATTTGTATGTTCATGTATTTTATAGGTGGTTGGGATTTTGATATATAATTATCATCATATCAACCCTTTTCTCCATCCACTGTATAAGATATGTATAGAGAGGGGGGGAAAAGTGACAGGTATAATGTCGGCTAGGGATGTAGAATACACTGACTGCACATTTGCAGAGGGGTAAAATCCCTCAAAAGGTGCCTGTGATGCTTAAGGACAGAATCCTGGTGGTTTAGCAACACTCCACTTTGGCCCTTACTTAGGCTAGATGGGCAGTCACAGGAGGCGCTATGACTTCAGGGACACAAAAACTATATTATAGTCTTTTGAGACTGAAATGCCAATATAGGCTAGATGGGCAGTTGTGGAGGCTCCCTTTGATCAAGTCACTGTCACATTAAGCCCGAGCGCTTATATGATTGTCCCAACCCTATTGCTCTTATAGCAAACCCTAACCCTTTTTATATATGTGTTAGATGGCAGTGGCTGAGGGTCTTAGTGTTTTGGCTATGTTCGTTAAACGGCATCTAATGGTGAAATTCCAATTTTGGAACTTTGGGGAGTGTGGTGTACCTCTTCATTGCTATTACTCTCAGGTTCAATCTGACCCAGAGTGTTAAGATGGTTAAATAGAAAAAATGAGTTTAAAAAAGAAAAAAAATTGCGTATCAATCAAGAATGAATAGAACAAAATGTCTTCAGCATAAAATAACCTAACAAGTGTTGACATGCCATAAAATCTAACCAAACAACAAGGTCTGTCAGACATGGGGGGGGGGGAATGAATCAGCTTTACCCTGCAATGTTAGCTCATATATCAGCAAGGAATTTGAGTTATTATCCTAGGCTTGTTACTCCCCCCCCCCTTCAAGGCTAGAGAGCCCAAATTACTCTTTGCTGAGGGAGATAGAAGAAATTTATACCCTTTTACCCAAGGGCATTAGTATGAAGTAAATGCAAATAGCCTTGGCCCAAATCTGAACTCAGTTTGTTTATTCCATTTTCCACATCAATAACCATTACACCACCCACACATCCATATATCGAGTGTCTCTCGATCCAGGAAGAATTTTGAATAAGCATAGGAATTCTTGTCTTATTATTATTATTCAAAATTTTCAATATTGATCTTCTAATGTTTCTTGAATGTTTGACTATCTCTCTTATTGTAAACTGGTTACATAATACAAATAGGAAAATGGCTGTGCTGCATTTTCTATATTGTATGAAGAAGTCCATCTTTGACTTATTTTCTATATCTAACATTTATTTCTACCTTTTTGAATACTACTACTACTACCTCTGTATCTTATAAATAATAATCAGCCCTGTCAGCTGGGGCTTTAGAATACTCTAACTGCACCTCTGCAAAGTAGTAATGAGCCCACCCTGGCTGTGGAAGGTGACCCAGGATGCTTAAGGATGGAACCCTGGTGGCTGAGCAGTCCAAGACCTTCAACACTCTTCTTTGGTCCTTACTTAGGCTAAACAGGCGGTCGGATGACAGCCCCCTCTGATCAATCGGCTGGTCATATTGTCCTAGTACCTATATGATTGCCCTCACCCGATTGCCCTCAGGGCAAGCCCCAACCCTTTTTATCATATATGTGTTAGAAGGCGGTGGCTGAAGGTCTTCATGTCCTGGTATGATGTTAAACTCTATCTGATAGTGAAGTTCTAGCTCTGGAGAATGTAAGCATCCCTTTATCATTACACACAGCTCCACTCTGACCCGGAGTGGTAGTACCTGTTAGGATCCCATCGATGGGTTAAATAAAAGAAAAATATAAGTTAAAAAATTGAGTTAAAAAAAAAAAAAAAGAATTGAGTACCCATCAAAAAGGAATAAAAAAAGTCTTTGGTATAAAAAACCCAACAGGGGTTGGCATGCCATAAAATCCAACCAACAGGTCTTTATAGATTTCATACACATATTAAAGAACTGTTATAGGACAGTCAGAAATTAAATAAGAAAAGAATTCTTGTACATTTTATTTTTTTTTTTTTTTTTTTTCTCCCAAGTATGTTTATTGAATTATTTAGATTTTCTGTTTGTAGTCCTCATCATTATTGGTATATACATAATGTTTCAACTGATGTACCCTCTATCCTTCTTCAGGTGTTTCTAATGAAATTGGGAACCTTCTTGTTAAAATTATCAATCCTCATCTCAAAAATTCAGACAAATGATGTTTATTGACTGATTAATTTTCATTGTGGCTTTAGTTAATTTTTATTGATTTGATAAAGGTAGATTAAAAACCTTCATTTTCTTCTCTTAATTACTGTTTCTGTGATAGTATTTATCCTGGGTCAGTTGAGCCAGTTCCAACCAACAAATTCACTTGTGGTGAATTCATGGTAGGTGTAGCAAGGGAATATGAAATTCAGAAGTGGTCCCTTAACTCCGCATGTATATCCCGGTCAGGGGAATGAGATGCCCTTCTTTGCTGCAGATTTTCTACTGACACAGTGACAAGTACACCAAAGACCGTTTGATACCTCATGCCCTTTGGTTTTTAACCAGAGCCCCTTTGGCTGGGTTGTGGCCCTAATACCACTGGGTGACAGACCTGTCTGCCTTGGTTGATCCTACCAGGAACTCAAGTTCCCTCTTACACTACCAAGTTTACACAGCCCTGCCGCGAGAAGGGGGTGGGGCTGGACTTTAAAAATAATGTGCTTGATGGCTGTTGAGCAAAGAGCCTTCTCCATCTCTTAATTGGGGGGGGGGAGAAATATTGTTCAGTGTTTCTTGTATTCAGTGGGTTAACATATGTGTTTGGAAATATCTTCCCAGAAGGAGGTGGTTTACTTAGCAGTGGTAGGTAAAAAAAAATATTGCTGACATCACTTAGTTAATTGTTATTGAAGTATTTATGGATATAAATGTTTTATTAGATGTGTATGAAGAAGAGGATTTATGAGTTAGCAGGATAGTGGCTAGAATTTCTGTTGATCTGGAAACTAAGATTCAGTTTCTAGAGAAAGGTCAACAGGTTCAATTGAGTCATGGCTTTGTTGAATAAATTGGTTGTTGTCACTGGACTTCTTGGAGCTTCACCTGCTGCCTCCATTTTAAAAGCAATCATCTCCTCATATATAAATCTCAATATGACATATATATATACAATTTATTGGTCAATGGTCATGCAATTTAGTATTACTACATATTAATGAGAGATTCTGCCATGGTAACACAATAAATTATTAGTCATTTGCATGTCAATTTTAACTGAATATACACATACATTCAAAGGAAGTTATCAACAGATTAGCATTATCACTTCCGCAAGCTCACCCCCTCTCACTATTTTTCTTTATTTTATTTTTTCTGTGTGGCATGTCCCTTTTACTCCCTTTTTTTCTTTATAATAAAAAATGGAATGATCCATTATTTAGCTGAGGCGACAACTCTGATTAAAAATTTAGGTACGTGACGAACTCTGGTTCAAAATTTATACTACACTACTTGCATAATTCATGGGCTATCCATGAATTATGTAACAAAAGTACAAATCCATATGTAAATTGAATTTGCATATAAATTTGATCAATATTGGGTTATCATGGTATTAATTTTAATTTAAAGATATGAAATTATAAAATAATTTGCCAAGAAAATCTGAAAGATTGAAATCTGTAATTTCATTATAATGTAATGGATGTTTGTATTTAGTGTTTGCTAAAGTTTTTTTTAAAGATTTTTATTAGAAATGAACAAAAGGTTTTCTGTTTATTTAATCTAGAGTTGAAAAAAGAAAAAAGGAGACTGTTGTGGAACTTTGCACACATTTAGTTTAAAGAATGTATCACTGAATTTTTAAAATGCCTTTTTGTTTGATATAAAAATAAAATTTCTCATTACTTTCTGCTGAGACATTTAGTCTGTCTTTAGTTTTAGTCATTTTTAATTTATATTAAAAAAAAATTACCAAAAGTGCAATTCCTCTCAAATCAACAAAGGATTTCATTGTTTTCCATTTGGAAAGAAACTACAATTCCAATCTAGACTGATAACATTTTTTTTTTTTTTTTTCAAGTGGTATTTGTGAAGTCCAATTTCATTCTGAGGGAAAGATTCTTTTTTTCAACTCACCCTTAATAAATGATACGATTATTAATCTATACATCAATACTCATGTTCCTTGATTGTACGACCGTTATCATCTTGCAACACCCTCTGGTTAAACATGAGACTGTCCAAGATGAAATGCAAAAATGTAAATCCTGATTATCTGGATTTGCTTCTCTGCCGAATGCTTATTTCTTATGAGTGTCTTCACCTCAGCTAAATAATGGACCATTCCATTTTTATTAAAGAAAGGAAAGAAATTTACAGGGGATGAGTGCACGGAAGTGATAAAACTTATCTATTTTAATCGAACACAATGAAAAAAAGGAAAGAAAGAAAAAAGAGTTAAATGAAGATTATACTTTTTACATATTGAACTATTTAGCAATAGCTTTAAGTAAGCATATAAAATGTTGTAATAATTAAATTATCATACTGTGGTATATCCACAGGTCCTGCTAGTAAATAGTTATTCCATTTAAACAGGTCCTGCTAGTCTCTATATAATTTTTCTGATACAGAATGGTGTGACATTTTTTTTTCTTTTTCTGGTGGAGGCGGGATTTAAACTTCTTTGCTACTGTAGCTGTTAACCATTTAAAGGTAGAAGGAAAAACACAACCAAAAGCAACAACAGCAGAATCCTCACCTGTCGCTCGCTCACTCACTCATATACACACAGACACACTCACTCACTCATACATGCACACACAGACACACTCACTCACTCGTATATGCACACACACACTCACTCACTCACACTCATATATGCACACATACACACACACACATATATATATATATATCTTATTATAATGGAGATTGTGTGTTTGTTTGTCTGTAATCGAAACTATTTTACTACTCAAGTCACAATTCCCTTTGTTATTTACGTGACGTAATTCTCCATGATTTTATTCTTATTTAAACCTCAATTATTAATAAAATTGTTTTACATTATTAATACTGTTGACCATATCTACATACTAATAACATGTAATTGTATTTATATATATAACAAAATAGCAGTTTACAGTGTAAATGGGAAGGCTAATTTGCATATTGATATTAAAATTTCATTTTGATAAATATGTGCTTAGTATTATTGATTTAGCATCCTGCTCGTGCGGAGGGGTTGGTAAATATATATATAGATGTGGATAAGAGTTATTTTTAACTTACTAAATGCCGTTTAGCTCTGCTAGTATATATTATATACACTCCCACTCCCACTACCACTGAGTGTTATCCTACATTAAAGAAGGTTTTTGTCTGCAAAGAAGGAACAAATGAGTCATAATTGGAAATCAATATAATGAGAATAGAGTGCAGGGTTATCTTTAATTAATGGTTGGTTGGTTGGTCATTAGTAGTTTTCATTATTAATCTTTATTGAAACATTAATTTATAAACATAACCCCCCCCCCCCACACACCTTAATGGAAGGTTCAGATTTATTTATTTATTTTTTTTTTATCAAAACCTTTCCTCTCCTTAATATCCTCGTTTTCTTCATCTTTTTACTCCACCTCCTTCTCCTCCTCCATTTATTAATAAATATCTTCTATAAATAATTTTTTCTTTTTCTTTGGATTTTTACAGCATGTCAACCCTTGTTGTATGTATTAAATTTCAAAGGTGGGGGTAAGAGTGAATCTTTTTGGACTTCAAATATTTAGACTAGTAAAAAAACTAGTATATCAGTAGATATTTTGATTTACTCTCTCTCTCTGTTCATGTGTAATAAAATAGATTCTAATTTCTATGAATGATATAACATGGCTTAGAAAAAACTTTAGTTGACTCTTCATCCATAATTATTTGAGTGAGTCATGTTATTTATTTTTTTATTTTTTCATTAAATTTCTTTTTTTAGTTTTATTAATTAATTTTTCCTTTCAAATAATTTACTCTTCAAATTGAATAAGATTTTTTTAAAGAAGTAAAGAAAAATACATTTGGAAAATGTAGTAAAAAAAAAAATCCAACACAAATTTTGAGATTCCCAATTTGCACATCAGAGTGAACAGACAAGACATTTATTATTTGATTAAAAAAGTTAATTTTTCTCCAGAGTATTTAGTTATATGCTTCAGTAATATGTGGATTTTTATTGCTCTATATATATATATATATATATGCTTAATTGAAGTCGTACCTAATTTTGAAAATTAATTAATTGATAATTAATGAATTAGGCGGGAATACCTATTCAAATGTAAGGCTAAACAAAATTAGGTACAACTTCAATTAAGCACATATTCTCCCAAAAATTGTCGGCTAAAAAAAGCCATATCAAAACACATTGTTTATTTACTTCTCATATATATATATATAATATATATATATATATATATATACACACACACACACACACACACACAAACTGGTTCTTAGAGGATAGGCAGTAGATTTTAAAATGATTCTGTGATCAAAATTTTATTGTAAAATAAGTTTTCTAATTTCAGATATTTTAAATAATATAACTATTTTCTAAGAATAGACAGCAGATAAATTAACTTATATATATATATATATGTGTATATGTGTGTGTGTGTGTGTGTATGTATCAATAATGGAGATTAGATCTCTATTTGTCTGTAACAGAAACTACATCACTGCTTACATCACATTACCCAAAATTGACATAACAGCTATAGGTAAATACACTTGAAATTTGAGCATGCAAACTTAGATGGTCCACATTGTTTGTTTAAGCAAGTTTAATAACTACATACCCGGTATTATATATTTATATATAGTTTGTTTTATTTTAATATATATTTCAAGTTATCAGAACTAAGTTCCCATTTCAAATTGTTTTATTTTATTTACTCCCTTAATAAATTTGAGCATTTTAATTGCTTATGGTACAAACTCTCTGGCATTGAATTTTCAACTCCCACCCCCTCAGGCAATGTCTTTCAAAAAATAATTTTTACACTGCCCAGAGGGTGGTTTGTTCTTTGCTAATGTATGTACATACACGCGCGTGTAGTGTAATGGTTAGTTGTAGGAAATGGACTCTGTGACTTGAATTAAAATCCTGGTTGAGGCTGTTTGTATTTTACATAACGCTAAAACCCCTGGGAAAGGTATGCATCTAGCTACTCACCCTCCAGCTATAGGTAAATAGTAGGGCAAACTGGGCACTTTAACCATGGCTTGATAACCAGTCTAGGAGAAGGAAAATTTAATTTAAATTTAAACCTGTTAAACTCTCCGTAACAAATTGACCATGTCGCATCATACTCATGTGGAGGGGTTGGTATATATAATATATATATATGTGTGTGTGCATTCATAAGACTTGGCAATGTGGAAGCATATATGAAATAATAATGCAGTTGTACCATTTCCATCTTAAGATTAAACAAGTTGTACATGTACACTGATCTACATTCACATATCTATACAAATGTATAAGATTGAATATACAAAGCTCACACACACACACACACACACATATACATATAAATAAAAGCAGTGCTCATGGAAAGAACACCTGTTTATAAAATGCATGTACATAAAATCTGTCCATGTTGTTATTGATTGATTAAGTTTTGAAACTCTAGATAAACATTAACAGATTCTTTTTAATGTGTAATGAATTATATATTAATGTTTTATGCAATCTGTCATTTAACATCTATCTATGGATTTATTTAAAGTCTCTTATCCTTACTAGCAAAAGTATGTGCCACCTGGGTTCAAGTATTTAATTTTTAATGTAATAAAATGTTATTCTAATTGATTTCTATATAAAATTATATATATAGGATTGCTTATATATGTTTGAGAACAACATGATAGTATTAGAAATCGGTAACAAATAATACATCAAATCAGTGTGGATATGGCGATTCCGCAGTGTTACAACAAACCAACAAAGTCTGGTGGTATCGTGAGATACTGCTGGGGTGCTCTGGGTTAGTGGTAATGATGCTTCGGCCCCGAAACCATGCCTGAACCCAGAGTCATCATCTGATGAAGGCTTTGTTGGATGCAATGCTTCTGTTTAAACAGCAAAGTTATTTATTAAACCCAGTTTTGTTAAAATCATTATGCAAATTATTCCCACCATATACTATGCTAATCTTTATTTCTTAGAAATATATATTACATATTCCAAGATTTTAAATGCATTAATAATATATGCTGTTTTGCAGCCAAATCTAACTTGGCTAGACTTTAATAGAGACATTGTTGATAAAATAAATGCTAATTAAGATTAAATAATGACCAATTCATCATCGTTGAGAAAATAACTTAAATAACTAAGGAAATCGTGACATCAGTGGTTACAGACATACATAATCTCCATTATAATAAGATTTAGCAATGTTAATAATAATTTGACTGAAATATCATTTTATATTTAACATAAATGCTACTTTTTTTTATAGCAATGTCAAGTCGCTTTCTATTTATAAAATTTATATTATAATCCTTTTCAAAATGCTAATTATAACGAAGCTTTATGGATTCTTACCTATTTATTCTTTTTATTTTTTAAGAAAAACAGAAATAATTATGTAATTAATAGTTAATAAATCATAAAAATGAACGAGGGAATTGATTGCATATTATATGCTTATTTTTTTATTTTTCAATTAATTAAATTAATTAGAATAATCCGGAAAACTAAATCAATATAATATTTTAGTTTCTTTTTATACAAATCTGTTTAAAAGGAATAACTATTTACTAGTAGGACCTGTAGATATACTCCAATATAATAATTTGATTATTACATTTGATATGTTTACTTAAGAGCTATTAAAAAATTGTTCAATATGTAAAGAGTATTTAACTCTCTCACTCTTTTTTCTTTCTTTCCTTCTTTCCATTATGTTCAATTGAAACAGATTAGCGCTATAACTTCCACGTGATCACCCCCCCTCTCTCTCGTGTTCCCCTTTCTTTCTTTCTTTCTTTATTTTTTCTGTGTAGCATGTTCTTTTTCTTCCCCTTATTTCTTTATAATAAAAATGGAATGGTCCATTATTTAACTGAGGTGACAACACTAATAAGAAATAAAAAAAAATCAGCAGAAGCAATACCAGATAATCAGGATTTATATTTTTGCATTTTATTGGATGATTTGGATGGTCTCATTTTTAACCAGAAGGTGTTGCAATATGATAATGGTTGTACAATTAAGGAATATGAGTATTAATGTTTGGGACCAATATTTATAGTCCTAATATATTTTTCTCAAACAAATCCACTTTATTATATTTACTTATATTCTAATAATATATTGATGATAACTGCATTATATCTACTTATTAGGTATATTAATAGTTTTTTGAATCTTACCATATGTTGATTTTTTATTTTTTTACTTGAATAACAATATTATTAAAATATATCAAAAGTATTTCTGTCTGTTGATCACTTGAGTTTATGGGAGAGTCTCTCAAGAGTTCTATTTACTTGTAGCTTATATAATACTCTACATATGTTATTTTTTGATGATCCTAGCTTTTCTGCTGAATGTGTATGTTTGTAGTAATAATAATAAAGTTATCAATAGTTTTTGGATGTGTACATGAAATAAACTTTGGAGTAAATGACATTTATTCATTAGTTTGGTTTCTTTATTTAATGGCATATCACCCTTTGTGGGTTATCTAATGCCAAAGCCATCCTTATAGAATAACAGCAGCCGTACTATTCAACCTATACCTGGGGATGAAGAGGTTTATACCTTTTTGAAAGCTAATTGAATAGCACAACTAAAGCTTGAACTCTCTTGCTATGGTGTTGCAGTCCAGCATCTTAGCCACTACCCCCCGAGGACTCCCTCTTTTGTTTATTGGCTGCATTCCAGTCTTACATGGAAATGCTCATCTGAGTAATTATATATTTGTATTTGTAAATTCAATTTCATGGCCAAACTGAGCAAGAGAGTCTGGAATAATGCTAGTCTCACCAAGAAAACAAAACTGCGTGCCTACAAAGTGTCTGTCTTCGGTAAGTAGACCACGCCTACATTTTAAAGATGACTTCGGGAGGGAAATGAGGATATTCCACATTGGCACAATCACATGGGAGTTAGATGCAAAAAAAATCAAGCACCCTGGCTCCTTAACGTTAATCAAGGCGTGAAGCGGAGAGGAGAGTAGCCTTGACAGCAAAGAGAGCCAGAAAGAGGGAGAAAAGACAGCAGCCCCAGAAAGCATCAGTTTGTTTGCAGTCAGTGCACCAAAGACTGTCACTCAAGAATTGGCCTGCACAGTCACTTGCGCAGATAATTTATTTAAAATAAATTTTTTTTTGGACACAACTCCATCGTCCTTAGTGGACGGAAAGGTGCCAACAACAAAAAATTCAATTTTTTTTTTTTGTTTTTTTACCTGTGTGATTGTAAAAGAAATACCTTTCTAATTGTTTTTTTTTTTTTTTTTTTTTTTCATCAAAAGTATCAAGTCTTGTTTATTGGGGCCTTTACTAATGCAAAACTTTTTACTGGAAGCTCAGTGTTTTAGCCCTCACCTGGGAATCATAAGATTCCAGGTTCAATATTGGTTCCCACCAATTCAGCGCATGAGTAGCATGACTCGGGTAATCTGATCTTTACGGTAAAGTCAGGAGCTGACGGTGCTCCACCTCATCAGAACAATCTCATTGGTTTAGCGCTAGACTCCCTTGCTCTCTGACTGGTACCGACAATAGGCCACTCTGGCAACTTTTTAAAAACTTATAAATGCCCAGGTTAAAACAATTCTTAAAATAGTTATATTTATTTCAATGTAATATATATATATATATATATATATATATATATATATATATATATAATCAAGCCCTAGCACCTATATGATTTTCCCAACCCTATTGCCCTTATGGCAATCCCCAACCCTTTTTATCATATGGGTGCTAGAAGGTGGTGGCTGCGGGTCTACATGTCCTGGGAATGACGTTAAACTCTATCTGATGGTGAGGTTCCAGTTTTGGAGGTTTGGGGAATGTGGAGCACCCCTTCATCACCATTGCTCCCTGGTCCACTCTGACTCGGAGTGGTAGTACCTGTTAGGGTCCCACTATGGGTTAAATAGAAAACATGAGTTTATAAACAAAATTGTATTATCCATTAAAAATAAAACTTTCAAAACTTTGTTGGCATTAAACATTTTTGAATACCTAATTACCAATAGAAGTATTCGGCATAAAATAACCCAAGGGGTTGACATGCGTAAAAACCCAACCAACCAAAACCAAAACCTTCCCCTGACCGGAATATATGCATGCAGGATTTGGGGACCACTTGTGAATTTCCTATTCCTTTGTTACTCTTTTCCTGAATTCACTAACAATCTTGTTTATACGGGATACGGGGAATTCGTTGGTTGGAGCCGGCTCAACTGACCCTGCCGTCACAACAACAACACTACCACCACCAGGCGCTTTTTTTGATATAGAAAAAATTTTGTTTTACTTTTTCATTATTCACTTATTATAGAAATCTTGAAGAGAAAAACTCTAAATAAAAGCATGCTACTTCTTTTAACCTTTTTCCAATGGAATGAAATGCATCAGTCTTGAATTCTTTAGAAAATTGATTACCGATCCAAGATATTCATTATTGAGAATGAATATT
This sequence comes from Doryteuthis pealeii, assembly GCA_023376005.1. Lineage (NCBI taxonomy): Eukaryota > Metazoa > Mollusca > Cephalopoda > Myopsida > Loliginidae > Doryteuthis > Doryteuthis pealeii. The sequence goes on along the minus strand of CM042145.1, from coordinate 62,148,624 downwards.
TTAATCCATTCATTCAGGATTTAAATTTGCCCTTTTGCTATAATTTTATTTTTTGAAAATGATGTTTTATAAATCTTTTTTCTTAATAATACAAAAAGACTCTTTGTTTATTTTTCTAATTACAAGTTACTTAACTGCAAATTAACTTTTTGAAATAGTTACACAACTGATTTATTCAGTCTCCTCCTCATCTTGGTTATCATAGTCACTACCTTCGGGGAATTTCATTTAAAATTGAGAGCATCTTTCCCCCCCCCCCCAATCCACTGGAGGACATGGTTTTCATTCTCTTATCCATATCTTAAAGGAAGATATCTTGTATCGGTTAATTTATCCTAATTAATTTGAGGCTAGACAAGTGGTCAGAGAGTGCCCCATGTGATCAATCGGTTGGTTATGTCAAGCCCTAGCACCTATATGATTGTCCTGATTCTATTGCCTGTATGGCAAACCCCAACCCTTTTTATCATATATGTGATAGAAGGCAGTGGCTGAGGATCTTAATGTCCTGTATATGACGTTAAACTCTATCTGGTGGTGAAGTTTCACTTCTGGAGTGTGGAGTACCCCTTCATCACCATTACTCCCAGGTCCACACTGACCCAGAGTCGTTGTACCTGTTAGGATCCCATCTATGGCTTAAATAAAAAAAAATAAAAATGAGTTTCAAAAATATTAGTAAAAAATTGAGTACCCATGAAGAATGAATAAAACAAAATGTCTTCAGCATGAAATAACCCAACAAGTGTTATCATGCCATAGAATCCAACCAACAATCGGAAAATTCATTTAAAATTGAGATGCGCGTTTTTTTTTTTTTTTTTTTTTTTTTCAATCCACAGGAATACATTGTTTTCATTTTCTCATCTGTGTTTAGAAGGAAGATATCTTGTATCAGTTAATTTATCCTATTTAATTTGTCCTTGAGATGTTGCTTGTCTATCTTTGCTACTGAATAAGAGCGACATGTTGTACTACCTAACCCAGGGATTGAACTCGTGGCTGTCATGTAACTAAATATACTTTAAAGAATGCTAGGATAATCTTGATAGTAACTTAGAACCTTAAACCTAGTTGTCACTTGTCTGCTTCTTCAACTGAATTGGAGGAAGGAATCACCATGGTGTAGTGGCTAACGTGCTAGAGTGTGACATCCTGTTAAGGAGGATAGATCCATGAAACGATTGCCAGAGACGTGGTATAATGATGGTGAGGGCTGATTCATGTCTACGGATTGCGCTGCTGGAACTATGACTGGCTGGAGATCACCTATTTGCTTGCATCAGATCGCCAGGCATGGTCGGCCCTTGTGAAGGACTCAGTAAATTCTATAGATGGAGCAGGCACAACCCTGGGTGAATGCTGCCACAACGATCAACCAACCATTCATCCTGCTAAGTGAGTTTGAACCCCCTCATCCTCCCAGCTATAAGTTAAATAGTGCCATCCCTGTTCTTCTACAAAGATAACTTTGGCATTAAATAACCCATAAATGTGGATATGCCACTAAACAAAGAAATCAAACCATCCTGATTATCTGGTTTTGCTTATCTGCAAGTTCTTATTTCTTATGAGTGTTGCCACCTCATCTAAATAATGGATTATTCCATTTTTATTAGAAAGAAAGTGAAGAAAAAGTAAATGCTCCACAGAAAAAATATAAGAAAAATATAGGTAGAGGGGGTGAGCGTGTGGAAGCAATAACACTAATCTGTTTCAATCGAACATAATGAAACAATGAAAAGAAAGAAAAATAGAGTTAAATCAAGATTATTATATTTTTTACCTATTGAGCTATTTTGTAATAGCTCTTAAGTAAATATATCAAACGTTGTTATGGTTAAATTATCATACCATGGTGTATCCACAGGTCCTGCTAGTACCATCTGAATTGGGGTATGTCTTCTTGCATTTTTGAGTTTTAAGCATAATGTCTTTTCTTATCGGTGTTCCATATGGTGTTCATATTTTATGTTAGGTCTACAGAAAAGGTTATTATTAGAACTTTTGCACCAATTCTTTGAATTTCTTTGTTTTCCTGGTTTTGTTCTTTTATCTGTTATTAATAATTCTTTGTTTCAAAAATTAAAACAAAAATATTTTTGATCTGTTTTTTTTTTTATATCTAAAAACTTTGTTAATAAGAAACAAGTGAAAAGCGTTTATCTAAGTGACATGATATTTTGATTTAAATATCTCATTTCTAAATTTATAATAACTACAAACATGTTCTTTTTTAGCTTCTCTCATTTTTGATGTTCTACTTTGAAAAATTACTAATAGGCAAAAAAACTTAGTGTAACTCATTCTTTTTAGAATTCTCATTATCAGCAAATTTAGAAAACTACTTTATAGTTCATGTGAAACATGTAAAAAAACAAAACAAAAGTGTCCGTTCCTTAATCTAAACTCTACGTATCTTTTGTTGGAATTTCTCAGATGAGGAGTTAAGATTATACACTGTACTTAGTGTGTGTGTGTGTGTGTGTGTGTGTGTGTGTGTGTGTATGTATATATATATATATATATATATATATAAGATAAATCTAATGAGTCAGATGAACCTACTAAAAGTTTTGCTTAATGCTCTTCAGGGCTAAGAGTCAGATCTTAGCCCTGAAGAGCATTAAGCGAAACTTAGTAGGTTCGTCTGACTCATTAGGTTTATCTTTATTATTTGCTCTACTTAGGTATTGAGCACTTTTTACTTATTAGCTTTAGTCTACTGGCGGTTTTGTATGAATATATATATATATGCATATAAATTGTTTTTTCTTTAGGCCAAAATATTGTACCAATAGATTTCTCACCGCGAGGATTTACCAACAAGTTTGGTATATTATATATATATATATATATATATATATAAGGAAAATGGGATTGGAATGAATCCGACAGAATGAGGTAAAATAAGGAATGAAAGAACAAAACTCTGACAAAAATGTGTAGTATATTTCGCTGGAATGTTAAGTTCCGCTTCCTCAAGCCTTTATTGAATCCTAATGATTCAATAAAGGCTTGAGGAAGCGGAAATACTACACATTTTTGTCTGAGTTTTGTTCTTTCATTCCTTATTTTATCTCATTCTGTCGGATTCATTCCAATCCCATTTTCCTTATATATATATA
>CM042145.1:62112996-62140496 GCA_023376005.1 Doryteuthis pealeii | reverse complement strand
TTTTTTGACTATGTTAATATTTGTTGGTCCATTGTTTGCTTGTAATTGTGTGTGTCAAAATGTACTTATTTACTGTTTTAATTATTCAGTAAACTACTGTTTAGTAATATTTATGGAAATTTCGGATCAAGTCTCTAATAAGCACCCCAAATCGCTCCAGTAATGAAAATGTCTCTTTTGTTTGTCACTGCTAGCTTCTGCTTCTGATTATTTGTAAACAAACCAACAGATGATTTTTTGCACTTATATTGTAACTGACATTAGAATTTTATTGTAATTTCAATATTGATTTCAATTTTTAGCATTTGTGAAAGATATTATGTTTTAGGATTTTTAAAAAATCATTCTTTTTAATTTTAATCAGAAGTTTATTGAGATTTTGCACTTATGATAAATTAATATTATTGATATTCTTTTTTAATAAATAAATACTTTTGTTTTGAATATTTGAAAATATCCATAAACTTCTGAAATTTATTTAATTCATTGGCATAAAATAACCCTAGACAGTTTGACATGCTGTTAAATTCAATTGATCATTGATTACAAAGTTATTAAGAATGAGTATTGGTTTAGCTCAGTTGGTAGAGCACCTGGCTTGGAATTGCAAGGTTCTGAGTTCAATAACTTGGGTAATCTTATCTGTGTGGTAAAGTGGGGAGCTGGTGTGGTCAACCTCAGTAAAAAAAAAATAAGAGAAAAAGGAAAAAAAATCTCCCTAGTCTAGTGCTAGCAAAAAGAGGATAGGATCCCTCGCTATCTGGCCGATATACTATCAATAGGCCACTCTGCCAACTTATCTTACTTTTACTTATAGATACAAACCATTAATGGGTCCATAAATAGTAAGGTAACTTTGAAGAGTATACGGATTGTTATGCCTACCATCAGTGAGGACAAGTTTCTTAATGTGCAGAGTTTTTTTGTTAGATAATTGGTATTATTTTGAGAAACGATGTCTGACTTATTGTTAAAAAGCTAACATCATCTGCTTGGTATCTAGTATTAAAAATTTTGGGAGAAAACCCATGTGGCTGAAAACTCCTACTCAAAACATACTTATCAATAGAAATGTTTATAGACTGGTTGGCTCTCAACTCAAATTAATTTAGTTTATATCAGTATAACTTTTTATCAGATAAGGCAGGATACATTGCTCTTCTTTTAGTTGAAATCTATACATATATATATATATATATATATATATATATATATATATATATATATATAAAAGGCAGTTGATGTGTATGTATGTCCAAGATGAAATTATGAAATAAAAACAATTAATGACAAAGTAAATATATACACATTAAATATCACCTGTTCTTGCTTTTTGAGCAAAAATAATGAAGATTTGATTTATTTGATATTCCTTTTAATATTTTGAATAGTTTTTCTTTTCTATCTATGCACTTTTTTCCCTTTTTTTTTTCTCCTGATGCCCCATTAGGCCAGATCAACAATATATTTTTTACATAGGGATTTTAATGGGGCATCCTACAAGGATGCAACTCGCAAGTCAGTAATAATGGATCTGCGGAACTAATTTTTTTTGTCCCTCCCTATGCCAGGTAGCTGCTTCTAGTACATATATAAAGGGCAGTTGTGTGTGTGTGTGTTTGTGCGGATGGATGGATGAAACTATAAAAATAAAACTTTTAACAACAAAGTAAATATTTATACACATTAGATATCACTGGTTTTTGTTTTTTGTTTTTTAAAAAATGATAAAGATTTGATTTATATTCAAAGATATTTAAAAAGTAAACGGATCAATACAGCAGTGTTTCACCACCCCTTTACCCAGGTGATGCTGAGTAGCCGCTTCTAGTATAAAATAATTCCCTATTCTTATTGAATCTGTTGGGTTTAGAATAGACTGATTGTTATAAATGCTTCTTAAATTGTCTACACTTGATAAGAGACCATGCTGTTTAGTAGATATCAACATTTTTTTTTTCTTCTTCCACAAATCCCTGTTTCTGGGACAATTTTTCTGAACCAAACTTATTTTAAGGTCAGGGATTTAGTTTTAAATTTTTTATTTTTTTAAATTTTTTATTTTTTTATAAAATTTCTGTTTTTCTTTTGAAAACGATTTGGTAATTTATGAGGAAATGCATCCCAGTCTCCTGGCGCAGAAATTGCTACCTGGTGACTATTAGAATAACATCCCCAGCTATGTCGTCTCGGCGGTGTTACTTGAAAGAAAACAACCAACTTAGGGCGTTAAATGTATTTTAGAGGGGGGAGGGCTTCTCTTTTTTGATATGAACAAATGGAGATGGGTGGATAGATGTATATAAACAAAGTAAAAAATGAACAAATTAAGGTAGATAGATAGATAGATATATATCCATCTTCATATCTAAACAAGAATTATGACAAATTTCTATAAATAAATTTCTAAACAAATTACGATAAATAAATAAGAATTATGACAAAAAAAGAGAAGCCCCCCCCCTACATTTAACGCCCTAAGTTGGTTGTTTTCTTTCGAGTAACACCACCGAGACGACATAGCTGGGGACGTTATTTTAATAGTCACCGGGTAGCAATTTCTGAGGCAGGAGACCGGGACGCATTTCCTCATAAATTACCAACAATTCTTACTTGGTCTTTTATTAGAATACTTTTGAATAATGTAAGAAATTTTATGTATTGAAACTCAGTCATTTCCTTCAAACAGATTTGGTAAATTAAAAAAAAAAAAAAAAGAAGTCTTTATTGTTTTCAAGTTTTTTTTTTTTTTCTTTCAAGATTTCTAAGAATTTTTTAATTTTATCATCTCGAAAGGCTGTTACGATTTGAGTTGGCATTTTCGGCCTGTAGTTGAATGCATTTTCAAAGTGGATATTATTTGTTGCCATAAAGTTTCATCCTTCTTTGCAGTAGAAAGATGCATCAGATTTAATCCTTTTCTGTTGATCTGTCTGTGAGGAAATCCTTCAGCTAACTCCTCTAGAGTGATTATCACTGAGCTTAAATACATGTTCTCTCGTTTTTTGATTGGTCAATTCAGTCACTGCCGCTTGGAATAGTCTATAAGTAATGATTTTTCACCCAACTTAAACCAAAATAATCCAACAAAGGCATTAATCAGTTGTCTGAAAGAGTTATTATTAGTAAACAAAGTACTTTCATTCTTTTCTGAACCATTATCAAGGCTGTATATTATTTGACTAAATTATTGTTTTGTTTTTGTATATGTATAAAGTATACTTAGTACACATAGAGATAAATATATTTAACATTTTTTTAATTCAGGTAAATAATTTTGAACAGGTCATTTTAAAAGTAGTTTGCAAACTAAAAAAAAAAAGTGTGGCTACTCCTGTGTTAGAGAGCACTGACAAAAATAAAACAAAAACCAAAAAAAAAAACATGAATATTTTTAAATACACCAACAATCTTCTAACAGTTAATTATTATTTCTTACTATTGTCTTGGTCTTTGAATGATGATAATAAATAATAATAAGCAGTTATTACTATAATTGTAAATAATTTTCACTGTCTTTATTTCTATTTTGTTATTCTTAAGTGGAGTTGGCAAATAATATTATATAGGAATTTTTTCCTAATTTGTTTGAATTATAACCATTCCATTTTAAAAATTATAATCAATTGAAAAAAACAAAAAAACAAAAAAAATAAAACTTTCTCTGAAATGAAAACAGTATTAATTATCTACAATTATAATAACTGCTTACACATGATAGAAGATTTAAAAAGCGAAAACTTGAAAAATAGAGAAAAAAAAATGTATTTATTTCTAATTTTTTAATTTATTTTCTTCTATTTTTGTTCTAGAGTGGAGTTGGCAAATAATTGTGTGAAATGGGACTGTCCATTTCGGTTCCTCTGTAAGATGACAGCAAATGCCTCAGATGGAGTCTTAGAACCATGTGTGTGTAGAGTTTCTATACGAAAGGTAAGGTCCTTTTTTTTTTTTTCTAATTTAATCTAAAACAAAAATAAAATTTTTCTCCTTTAATCTTGAAATATGGAAGAGGGGAAAAAAAAAAAAAAACTGTTTCAGGTATTTGATTTCCCAACTGCAAAAGTCTGCTGACAAAATCTTTGCATTCTATTATTAACGTATAGCCCATAAGAATATTACTGCTGTCTTCAACCACGTTTCATAAGCCTCATACCTGCAAAGAATCGGAAGGGTCTCTCCCAACATTTGTCACATACATTAATAAAGCAGGCAGTTGCATTCCATCTGAGTGCTTCAATTCACAACTTCCAACATCCTGGCCCTTCACGCCATGACAAAACCAACTGCTGCCCACGCAAAATCATAACACTGAGCATGGCAGTCAGACATGCCTGGCAACGTTGACGCTTTGAATGTCTATTGTTACAAATCTTTAAACCTATAAACTTTTTTTTTTTTTTTTTTTTTTTTTTTCATGTGTTTTCCCTATTTCATTGTTTTAAAACATGAAAGTTGAATTTAATGAGTTATATAAAAAAGTCTTTCTCTCTGTATTAACTCGACCCCTATATCCATTGCACCTTGTGTCCAACTGAAGACTGGAGGGCACATTGGTTAAAACGATGAGAACAATAGATGAGGAAAAATACAAATTATCAAGCCTCATCTCAAAAATTGAGATAAAAATTGTTATTTGGTTGGAAATGCTTATTCCAAGGAAGTGGATTATATTAATATATTGTTGTTTTAGTTGACGACTGATGCAAAATGAACAGTTTATCATGAAATGGTTATAATCTTAAGAGAAGGTGTTTGTTGCTTTGTTCATTGGATACTTAAAAGTTACATCATATGCATTGTTTTTTTTTCTTTCTCCCCCTCTTTCTTTTTAAAAGTTATTAAAAACAAAAAAGGGGTGATAGCTTTTTCTACCCTTATATGCAGTCTGTAAAAGTTTTGCCAAAGTTAAGGTGTCTATTGATTTCTATGAGAACTACTTTAAAAGTCTGTCTGTCTGTCTCTCTCATAATGGATCATAAAGATATAATAAATTTCTATTGAAACATATTTATTTTCCTTTTTTAAATTTTTTTCTTTTTATTTTTTGTAACTTTTGCAAAAATTTGGCTGAAGGAATTTAAGTCTCTGATCTTGCATAAATGCATTATTTTCTCTTTGTCTTATTTTGAATTGAAAGTTTTTATTTTTTATTTCTTTTTTTTTTTTTTGTTTCTTTTGTCGGGTGGGTGTGGGCAGATATTTAAAAAAAAAAATTTCAAGTTTTACTAAAAATAGAGAGAGAAAAAGAGTGAGAAAAGGGGAGAGAGAAAGCTTTTATGCCTTCTGCTTTGATCTTTCAAATGTCATAAAAATTGATTTTGTTTAAAGATTCCCCCCTCTCTCGCTCTCCTCAAAGGAGGTAAAAATAATCTTGCCAATAGTGTGTAACTTTTTAGAACACTAGAAGATATCAATAAAACTTAAAATTCTCTTTTTTCTCTCTTCCACCCAAACTTTTCATACCTACTACCTCTTTTGTTGATTGATATAGATTTACAAAAAACTCCCTCGGTAAATCTTTAGTGTGGATTGATGTACCTATTTACACTGGATCAACACTATGATTATAACTGCTTAATCTCATTGATAAACTTATGCAATTCCCGAGGGTATTGTGACGTAAGCAGTGATGTAGTTTCAGCTACAGACAGACACTGAATATCCATTATTAGAAATATCAGAAATTTTCATGAAAAACAAAAAAACAAGTACTTATCATGAGTTCCATGAATATGTATACAAAACTTAGTAGCTCTTCACTAAACTATTTGCTTGTCTATATCTGTAGGAAAACACACTTTCTAGCTATTAATATAAATGTTTTTTTTCCTTTTTTTTTTTTCATCTTTATCTTTTTTATTTTTTGTTATCGGAGTAAAAAAAACAAAAAAGTTATTTTTCAATAAAAGCCTAAAAAAAGTTGTTTGGATTCTACTATTGTGCCTAATGTGAAGATAAATAGATTATTTAATTAAATGTCAATTTTTATGGCATTTTTAGTTCATTGGATGACTTAATGAATAATTGAATTTAATTTATGATATTAAATTGCCAAATAGTGAAATTTCAATGAACCATGATAACTTAAATCTGCTGGCAAGGGTCCAGTTCTGGATATCTGGGAAGTGTCGAGTACTCTTTCATTGTTGTTATTCCCAGGTCTATTTTGATAAGGATAGTACCTTTTTAGAGTCTCATCTATGTCAAAAAGATCTGTTTAAAAATTATTCTTATTAGATTGGACCCCAAGCACCCCCCCCCCAAAAAAAAAAAAAAAAACCCTCAAGAAATAGCTATATAAATGTAAATGTGGAGGCGCATGGTGTAATGGTTAGTCGTAGGAAATGGACTTGTTGACCAGAGTTCAAATCCTGGACAAGGCTGTTTGCATTTCACAAAGCTCTAATACCCTTGAGAAAGGTATAAATCCAACTACTCTCCCTCCAGCTATGGGTAAATAGTAGGGTGAAGTGGGTTCTTTAACCATGGCTAGGTAACCAGTCTAGGAGAAGGAAGACTCTGAATTCAAACCTGGTAAACTCCGCTTAAGAAATTGATCTTGTGTCACTTCCTACTCATGTGGAGGGGTTGGTGTGTGTGTATGCATGTATGTATGTATATATATAATATATATATATGTGTATGTATATATAACGTCAATGCCTATTTATTTCAGACAGGAAGTTGTTTATGGCTTATACCAAGTAGATAATCCAACAGTTTGTAAAGACAGAATTGCACATTTTGCTGAATTTGAATGGAAGATTGTGAAGCAATTGCTGTTCTATTTTTATTTTTATTTTTAAGAATGAAAGAAAAATATCACTTCATCTGTGAAAAATGTGGCAAAAAAAGTGCATCTGCTTTCTGTGACCAGGATCTGCATTTGGGGATTTGGAGACCGCTTGTGAATTTCCTATTCTCTTATTATTCCTTCCTTGAATTCATCACAGGCTCAACTGACCCAGGGTGAATGACATCATGTCATTAAAGACGTCAACTTGACCTCCTACTAAATTGAGCATCAATGTCTCTCAACTGCACATCATTTATACACTTTGATTTTCAGTTAAACCAAAGGTGTCATCACTATAGGCAGTGAGTAATCTTTATTCAACTATGCAACACATAAAGTTATTTTGAAATAAAGATATTAAAAAAGATGATATTGTCTTTTTGGTAAATTGATTTTCTCACTGCCATGGAAATAGTTCACATAATTTGAAATGTCTTTGTACATACACAGATGCTTCCCCCCCCCCCACCTTTTATGATGGGGGTTATCAAATCATGATATGAAAATGATCTGAGTATAACATAGGCTAACCTAATGTGTTGACAATCTCGTAAAAGCCAGTCATTTTTTGGGCGGGGGAAAGGGGTGGTTCTAATAATAGGCTTTGAAAATACAATACCCCCCCACTCCTCATGCAGAACACTGGGAAATGTTAATGCTTGTGAACATTATTAGTGAGAGTGGATCTGCTACCTTATCCAATAATTGGAAGAAATATCCTACAACATCACGGAGTTCACATGGCGTTGGGGGTGGGGGTGTTGGGTGATAATCTAAGTTTGATAACTGCTGAATGCTCATTGCTATTGTATTTCCTGACATCCCACCATGTCAGATGAACACAAAGTCTGAAGCCCATGCAATGGCTAGTGTTAAAAATTGTGTGTATCCCCTCAGCATTTCTCTTTTGAGGCACCTCAGGCACTGGGCAATTAACCCAGCCCTGTCCCTTTTAGATGATGGGGGCAGGTGTTGCCTGGGATCATGCTAATATCATATTCCTTGCCGGTCCAATGGCTGAAGAACAAGTCTGTTATAAAAAAAAGTAAAGTAGGCGGAGTAGCCTATTGTCAGTATCAGCCGGACAGCTAGGGAGTCTATCCCCTTTTCGCTGGTGTTAGACCAGGGAGATTGTTTTGCATCTGAAGTGGAGCACCACACCTACCCTCAACCTGCCCCCCTCACTTCACCACACAGATCCAAGCTGTGCTACTCATGTGCTGAATTGGTAAGAGCTGGTATTAAACCTGCAGATGTGGTTCCGAGGTGAAGTTCTACAGACTGAGCTAAGCCGTCCAGTTATACATTGAGGCTTATCTCGATTAAGTCTACATAAATGTGTTAGGTTATTAAACTTAAGTTTTAATGAAATATATTAAATTAGAAAGACTAATGAAAATAGATAAGAACGCATTTAAATAGATTACACTTATTTTAAGTATATTTTAATTGTTTTCTATATAAAATCATTCATAGGATTGATGTTAATACGTTGGATAATAAAACAATAATATTAGAGATCAATAATGCCAAGAAATTATTTATTAAACCTGGTTTTGTTAAAACCAGTATGCAAATTAACTACACCATATATTATGTAAACCTTTATTTTTTACTGATATATAAGACACATTTCAGAATTTTAAATGCACATGGGCAAATCCTACTCAGATTTTCATAGAGACATCATTAATAAATAAGATTTATTCTATGTATTTAATAATTTTGGCTATAAATTAGATACTCATAGATAAACTTATGCAATTCTTAAGGGTATTGTGAAGCAGTGACATAGTTTCGGTTACAGACAGACAACGAATCTCTATTATAATAAGATAAATTTACTGTATTAGGATTTTGAATGGTCATTGACCTTGGGTCATATTTGAATATTACTGGACATTCAGTTTTGACAGCATGATGTCCGGTTCAGTGAATTTCATTGTCCACTCCTGCTTGACCTTTTTGACCTTTGTCAAATCCTAAAAGTGAGATTGACTGGCCTGACATCTGTTTGTGATTGGTCAATTGTTCATGTGTAGTTTAGTGTGTCAAAAAATAAAGTAGGAAAGAAGTGTGTTGACTTGTTTGATATTGCACTAGCTTATTGTAGCTACTTAGGAATATTTAGTCATTTACTGCCCACCTACACTTTTCATAAAATTTTGGGATAGGAAACAAAAAAAAAAAATTTAGATGCTGTCATCCTGCCCTAAAATACGCTAGGAGGTGCTGGTGAAAAAGTGAATTGTCCAGCGGTTTGAAGGTGTTTTATCGTCAAGTTAATGTGATAAAAAAGCAATATTTTACAGCCCCCCTCCCAGGTTTTAAAAAAGAAATATTTACAGTTACTTGACATGTCGATAAAAAATATTGTTTTATTTTCTAACATATCAAAATCAATCCTATGAATGATTTTATATAGAAACCAATTAAAATAAGTGCATTTTTCTATGCATTCTTATTTAATTTCATTAGTCTTTCTAATTTAATATATTTCATTACATTAAAACTTAAATACTTCCGCTAGGAGGGTGTATATTTTTGCTAGTCTAGATAATCTGTTAGTAAAGAATTCTGCTTCAAATACAGGTTTGTTTAAAAAAAGACAAAAAACAAAACAAAAAAAAAACGCTAACAAAAAACCCAAACCATTTTTATTAATATATACTTTTATATAAGTCGATTCCATTTATAGGTCAACAGTTGATTTATTGATCACAAACTCATTGATTTATGGAATTCATTTTTTAAAGTCAAGTGTTGCTCATAGTTTTTATGATGATTGAATTTCAAACTTATAAAATCATTATTCATGTGTTGGTCCTGTCCCCCTACCCCCCCCCCAATGGCCTTCTGAATTTGACCTATACATAAGAATATACAGTACTTATCAAAGGCAACAAGTGTCTTTGGTATGGCACCAAACTAAATCCAGAGAGTGAGGCTACATTTCTATAGTCATTATTACTAGATCCACTCTGGCCTGTTGTCATAGGTCCTGTTAGGATCCAATCTCTGGGTCAAATAGATCAGTTTGAAAACTATTAATATTAGATAGAAATACTCGAAACCATATAAATGTGTGTGTGTGTAATCTTGATGGTCAAGTTGATGTAACATTTCAGTTTTTGCAACCTTCATCAGGACATGAGGTAGGTGAAATGTTGTGTGAGGATGGTGGATGACATCTGAAAACACTGTTTTTTTTATTTTCTACTGTTGGATTTAATTCCTATTCTACTCCCATATATATATACCTTCAAAAAACAATTTTTAATACAAATAATTTTCATACATTTATATGGTTTCAAGTAATATATATATATATATATATATATATATATATATATATTATTCGAGCACCCCCCCCCCAAACCTTTTCACTTTGTCTGCCAAATGTACCACTGCATGAAACCCAGGATCACAGAAATACCCATGTAATATATCTAATATTTCAGTACCAACAATGGTACTTGAGAACATAATTACTGGCAAAAAAAAGAAAAAGCTAAAATAAAAAAGACAAAGCATACAAAGTTTGGCATTAAATAACCCAACAAGAGTTGACATGCCGTAAAACAAATGGACCAAATCAACAAATGTGTTAAAGATGCATAATGGGATAAAATTCCAATGCTTAATCACTTTGACTTGATCTCTCTCTCTCCCTCTCTCTCCATCTTGCTTGTAAATATGGATGAATTAAGAAATCTAAACGTGTGTATGATTGATGTTGCACTTTCTGTTTTAATCTCTCTCATTTGTTAGAAATAAAAAAGACTTAGCTTTTTATGCTCCATATAGGTGGTGGTATTTAAATTTTTGACTTATTTAGTTTTAGTTATTACCAACCACTCTGCATGAGCAGGATGTGACACAAGGTGAATTTCTTAAGTGGAATTTAACAGGTTTGAATTCAGATTTTTCCTTCTCCTAGACAGGTTACCTAGCCTAGGTTAAAGAGCCCAGTCTGTCCTATTTACCCATAACAGGATAGAGTAGTTGGGTGCATACTTTTCCCAAGAGTATTAGCACTGTGAAATGCAAACAACCTTGTCCAGGATTTGAACTCGGGTGACGAGTCTATTTCCTACGACTCTAATCATTACACTACACCCCTTCATACAACTTGACGTTAAAAAATAAAATTAAGGTGGGTGGGGAGATTGCACATCAATTTTGCTTTTAATGAGTTCCCAGGAAAATTTATGGGTCCCAACTAAAGCTGGCTAACTCCTACATTGTAACTATCCTGTGTAATTCATTTTTAAGAAACTATTGAAATGTATTTACAGTTATCTTGAAATGGTGAGGGAAGAAAAAAGAAAAACACTGGGACGCATGGATATGATTTTACTGCGTCCTTTTAGATTTTTGTGTGTCAGGGACGCATATCCATCAGCATCTCTGACATTGTAAATCTTATTTCTTTTATACAAAAAGATGGTGATTAACATAGTTGTAAGAGAGTAGAAAATTCAATTTTCTTTTTTATTCAATTAGAGCAGATTATAACTAACAGTTTTGTCTATCAGCAAGGATCAGTTGCTCACTCACCTGCAGCATTAGTTCACTATTGATTCAAGTCATCTCTACTCATCACTTTATCTCATATAGTGTGACAATTTATGGAAGAGAGCCAAGATTGATTTTAGACTTATATAAATAATTGGAAGGTGGGGAGAGTAGCTGTGCTGGGGGGCAGGGGGCTTCTTGGCATAAAAATATTCAGAATTTAGGGAAAATCTTCCTTTTTTTTTCTCAACATTTTATATGGCTTCTATCAAAGTGTAGTTGCAGTTTACCTTTTCTGATGAAAGGAAATGTAATCTATATAGTTATTTACTAAATGTAGCTTAGGTGTGGCACAAGGCCAGACGTATGGGGCCCCCAGTGAGAATTGAACTCATTATTAACAATGGTTTGCTAATCTAGCTAGCTAACAATTACACCGCATGAAATGTAATCTATATATCAATACTCGTGTTCCTTAATTCTACCACCATTATCATCTTGCAGGATCCTCTGGTTAAAAATGAGACCGTCCAAATTGCTCAAGATGAAATGCAAAAATGTAAATCCTGATTATTTGGTGTTGCTTATCCGCTGATTTCTTATTTCTCATGAGTGTTGTCACCTCAGCTAAGTAATGGACCATTCAGTTTATTTATTATAAAGGGAAGAAAAAGGACATGCTACACAGAAAAAACATAAAGAAAGAAAGAGAATAGGGGAAAGATAGATAGAGAGAGGGAAGCGATAATGCTAATTTCAATTGAACATAATGGAAAGAAGAAAAAGAAAAAAGGGAGAGTTAAATCAAGATTCTTATACTTTTTCCATATTGAATTATTTTGCAATAGCTCTTAAGTAAACTTATCCTACTGTGGTATATCCATAGGTCCAGCTAGTTCTTAATTGTTTGTATTATAATTTTAATATTATAAATGAATAAAAAGATACTGAATATTATTCAATGTGTTAGGAATGATATGCTACAATTTATTGAATCTTTAAAAAGAATCATGACCATCATCAAAGTGTGCCAATGCTATGGAGTCCCTTGACTCTTTTGCCATTTGTCCCTATTGATCATTGTTCTTGCCAACTCCTCAAGACAAGGAAACATTTCTTAAAGAAAATAGCACCATAAAGATAAAAGACTTCACTTCATATAATTACATAAACAAACTTTCTGATCGAGCCACTGGTGGCACATCAATAATCATTAATAATAAAATAGCACATAAAGAAATCGACCTCAAAACAAATTTACAAGCAGCAGTAATATCGGCAAACCTTCACAGAAAAATAACAATATGTTCCATATATATATATATATATATATATATATATATATATATATTATATACACACCATCCAACAATACCATTAGAGAAGCCGAATTGAAAAATCTGATCCAGCTGCTTCCAAGAGCGTTCCTTCTAATGGGAGATTTTTATCAGTCATAATGAAATATGGGGCAGTAAGGAAACAAACCAAAGGGTCAGAATTATAGAATCCTTAATCTAAGAAAACCAATTATGTCAATATAACAAAAACTATCATCCAGGAATGGGCACCTATTCAGCTATAGACTTGACCATCTATGAACCTACCATATACTTTGATTATGATTGGAAAATTCATGATTTTTTACCTATTGACACAGGTTTACTAACTTGATCTCCTGCAACACTGCCATTGCCAAACTGATTTGATTTCTTACCTTTCCTTTGGACCACAGTGGCAGTGTAGAGAGGGAGGATCTGCTGATTGGGCAACTGCACATCCTCCATATCAACCTGCTCATGCTATGTAGTTAAAAAAAACAAACAAACTGAGGAGTGGGAGGGGCACTGAACCATCGTCTTTAGCAGATGGAAGGATGCCAACAACTAACTTGATCTTTTTGGGGGAGTCAAAAGTTTTGAACTATTTTGGTAATATAAGGCACCTGATTCTGCAACTCTTGATGCTTTTTACAGAGGTCATGAAGGTGACAAACCATACTGGACTGTGAGATGCTGAACTTATGGGTTGGGTGGGTCTTACCCCCCCCTCTCTGCAGGTGGATACAGTCATCATATTCTAAGGCCTGTCAACAGGGGGTGTGTGGGTGGAGATGTAGAAAAAGAATATTGAATGAAAAGTCAGTCTAGAGTAGAAATGGCCAATTGAATAATAACAGGAAAGAAAATGAAGAAAGCCACTTGCCTTTTTGATTTATTATTGTGAGAAATGATCAGTACGATAACACTCAAATTTCCCATTAATCATTCGGTAAAAAAGAGAGGAAAAAAAAACAACTTTTCTGGTTTTGTGTTGGTTGGACTTGCACACTTTTCTCAACCGATGGAAAACTATTCAACATTAACTGCATGAAAGCAACCAAGAAAACCATTAGTTGTATGACTACAGTATGCAAACGATACTTCTTTTGTACAGAGGAAGACCTCCAAGCTATTGCCTTCACAAACCCCTAAAACAGATGCAAAACTAAAGACAAACTAGCAATCCTCACCTAACAGCACATACTCACCACCATCCATTACTGGAAATTGTTAAATTCTCTTAAAATGTGGATGGTTTTTTTTTTTTTTTTTTTTTTTTAAATTAAATTTTTTAAAAATTAAAAAAAAAAAGAATTAAATTTTAAAAAAAATTAAATTCTCTTAAAACATGGATGGCTTTTTTTTTTTTTTTTTTTTAAAAATTAAATTTTTAAAAAATTAAAAAAAAAAAAATTAAATTTAAAAAAAAATTAAATTCTCTTAAAACGTGGATGGCTTTTTTTTTTTTTTTTTAATACCTGGTCAGATTTCTATCTCATACTGTCAACATTGAAGTTGAGGTACATCATCACCTTTCCAATGCTAGTTTGACTTTTTGACTACTTCGACGATTGCAACATCTGTACAACAAATTGTTAGGTTATTTTATGCCGAAGACGTTTTTGGGATATTAATTCTTGATGGGTACTCAATTTAAAAAAAAAAACTCATTTTTTTCTATTTAATTGTTTGTTTGGTTATTTGGTTGGATTTTATGGTATGTAAACCCATAGGGTTATTTTATGCAGAAGATGTTTGGTTTTATTCATTCTTGATGGGTACTCAATTTTTATCTTTTATTTTTTAAGAACTCATTTCTTTTTCTATTTAACCCATAGATGAGATCCTAACAGGTACTACTATTCTGGGTCAGCATGGACCTGGGTGTAATGATGATGAAGCGGTATTCCACATTCCGCAGAGTTCCAGAATTGGAACTAAGACACTAAGACCCTCAACCACTGCCTTCTAGCACATATATGATAAAAAGAGTTGGGGCTTGCCATAAAGGCAATAGGGTCGGGACAATCATCTAGGTGCTAGGTCTTGATATGACCAGCCAATTGACTGGAGGGTGCCTGTCTAGCCTAAGTAATGGCCAAAGCAGAGTGTTGCATGTCATGGACTACTCGGCCACCAGGGTTTCATCCCTAAGCATCATGGGTCACCACTCGCGGCCAACAGGTGGCCTCATTGAGGGGGGGGGATTTTGTCCCTCTGCAGAGGTGCAGTTAGTGTATTCTAAATCCCCAGTTGACAAGGCTTCTAGTTTTGAAATATTGTTTGATTTAGTAAGTTATTCATGCTGCTCAGATTGAGGGAATGAGCAAAACCACAACAACAACAAAGACTTGAAACATTTCTTGTAGATTTCTTACTGTATTTCTAAGTTCTAGTGCATAACACTCATTTTATATTTAGAGAGGAAAGCTAAGAAAAAAAAAATGTCTCGGTTCTAAAATCTGAGTGAAAATTATCAGACAGCCATGTCAATTGGTTCATATGGTCACCATCTGTTCAACTGCGATGTTGTTGTTATAGTGATAACACTAGTCAACACAAACCAATAATACTATCTCGTATCTAGAGTGAACGATCTCAAATATGGAATTCGTTTTGCTAGATTGACTAATTTTTGAGATAATGGATGTTGCATATTTGAAAATTTAACTTGCTCAGTCTTCAGAGTTCCTGTCATTTTTATATATATATATATATATATATATATATATATATATATATGAGGATAGGATGGATAGGAGTAAATCAGCTCAATGCCTGGTGAAATATATCTCCTACATATGTGTCTGAGTTTTGTTCCTTTGTCCATGTTTCTCCTTCTAATCTTTACTATATATATATATATATATATAAAGTGGAATATAAGATAGAGGGTTTTAGTGCATGGAAGTGATAACACTAATCTGTTTCAATTGAACAAGATGAAAAGAAAGAGAAAGAAAATAAGAATGAAAGAGAGTTAGATTAAGGTTATTATACTTTTTACACATTGAAGTAATGTTAAGTAAACATATTAAACATTGTAATAATTAAATTATCAAACTGTGGTATATCCTCAGGTCCTGCTAGTTCTTCATAATTTTCTGCTTTTGTGGTTATCCAAAAAAACATTCTTGATATTTGAGATAAAATTGCACCAGACAGAGGTTTAACTCTACACTGGTTTTATAAACAACCTTCTGAGGAGCCCAAAGGTTATTTTGGTTTACAAATTTGATTCCAAAACAAACAAGATATGAAAGTCAGTGACCTTTTTTCCCTTTCTAAAAGATATTTTTAAATATGTATTTTTAATGTTTGTTTTTAAAAAATTCTTTTCAGAGTATATTTGCCACTAATATAGTAAAATGCATTAGGATTATTTATGTGATAAACTCGTATTTCTCTGTGGGGTGGGGTGGGGGCATAACAAAAAAGCAAAACAAAACAACCATTTGGTATTATATGCAATGGATAAATCTGTAAAGAAATATTAAATATATGATCAGATTATCAAAAGATTAGATAACAACAATGATAAAGAGTAAAAAAGAAGATAAACCAAACTCTCTTGCCTCAGTTACTTTGGGATAAAAATTGTAATTTGAGGGCTATCCATTATCTTAAAAACTAGAGATGACTCAATAAAACCAATTTCATTTTTAGATTCATTCCCACCCCCTATTCTTTCAAACATCCTTTGCAACAAAGTATATATATATATATATATATATATATAATCAATGGTAATACTATGGATTTACACTCATAACTTGAAGTTTCATGGTAATCCAATCATCAGATGAGTCCAATGGTTGAGATGTTAAAAACCAGTGGTTTATTAGCATTGAGCACCTTTTCATGCCAATGCTTTTCTCATTTTTTCATTCTCTATTCATATATATATATATATATATATATATATATATATATATATATATATATAAAAAGTAAGAAATCTAACAGAAGACTTAGATTCTTTGCATTATAGCCTATTTCAGGAAGCCTAGACCAAGTGTCTAAGGTCCCCAATCATCAGATGCGATTGATGAATTCTTTATTACTTTTATGGCAGTTGAAAACAGATAATTTTTATTTTTTTACATTTTTTTTTTATTGTCCTGTATTCCTCTGTGTATCTTCCTCTGGAAGGTCATCAGCCGTCGTTCATAAATTAAAGACTTACCCAGTTTGTACTTTGTACTTTATTAGGAATCTCTGTTAAATCAATCTATTCCAGATTTCAACTGGGTGGTCTTTAGTTGAAATTTGGAATAGATTGATTTAACAGGGATTCATAATAAATGACTGACAGCAAAGTACAAACTGGGCAAATCTTTAATTTATGAATGACGGCTGATTATCTTCCAGAGGAAGATAACAGGACAATTAAAAAAAATTCAACTAGAATTCATCAATCGCATAGACACTTTGTCTAAGCTTCCTGAAATAGGCTATAATGCAAAGAATCTAAGTCTTCTGTTAGATTTTTACTTAATTTTGCATTGTGACTCTGACAATAAGAGCACATTGAGCTTTGCAAACTGACTGTCATAAGGAGGACGGGTTCTCTAGCTGAATAGATTTATTTGGAACTGAGTCAACTTTTACTTTTCTTATTTATGAATATTAATATTTTTTCATTAATTTGTATTTTTATAATTTGTATCTTTTTATCCTCTTTGATTTTTACTTGAATTTCTTCAGAATAAACAAAATAAATCCGGGAATATATTTTCGCAAAAGGCATTTAATCATATACTAGGGTGAGTCAAAAGTTTTGCAATATTTTGAATATGTGAAACACAATTTGGCAGCTGTGGATGCTTTTTGCTGATGTTGTAAATGTTATGATTCTGGTGGCTATTTTAGGTATTTAGTTCCCCTTTTGGTAAATTCTTTGTTCAGTTCCTTATGATAGATAGTCTGTAGTATTCCTTGAAATCCTAGGTAGAAAAGAGTTTCAATAGATACTCCTTGTAACAGAAAGTCTGTTGTATTCCTTGTTTACTTCCTTTGTAAGTCTTGATTGCAGAAAGTTCAATTTGGTATTGATTTCGGGACAAATACCAATGACCCTAAATGCATTCTATATAATTTCTGATTGGCTAATTTTTATTGAAAATGCATGCTGCCGATGGGAAAGTTCATAAATATGAGTGGGAATTTGGTGGACATCTTATACCCAGATAATCCAACAGTGAAAAGAACAAATCACACTGGACTCTGAGATGACACTGGACGCTTGACCGATACTCCCCAGACTTACGTCTGGTTTTAAGCCTACCTGATTGTTAGGTTTCTTGCAACCTGAGCAATTTTTTTTTTTTTTTTTTTTTTTTTAATGAAGAAGGGTTCGTATTTATTTCCTCCACTTATGTAAGTCTGTTGAAATAAATATGACTAAATTTAGTTGGTATGTTAGAATTGTTCTTTAATTCTCTTTCCCATCTGTTACTTTATTTATACTTATTTTATACTTATTTTATGTGCAATGAAGTTATTTTAAGTTGTTTTGTTCATTTTAATATTGCCCACTTCATCTCTATGACGCAGAATGTTTTTGTATTTCTGCAGTAGTTTAGTCTGAGTGAAATGGTTGAATGAGAGATTATATTAACAAGCGGGACCTGTGGATATACCACAATATGATAATCTAATTATTACAATGTTTGATATGTTTACTTAAGAGCTATTGCCAAATAGTTCAATATGTAAAAAGTATAATAATCTTGATTTAACTGTCACACTTTTTTTTCTTTCCTTCTTTTCATCATGTTCGATTGTAACAGATAAGCGTTATCGCTTCCGCGCGTTCACCCCCCTCTCTATCTTTCCCCTACTCTCTTTTTTTTCCTTTCTTTCTTATATTTTTTCTGTGTAGCATGTCCTTTTCATCCCTTTCCTTTATAATAAAAACGGAATGGTCCATTATCTAGCTGATGTGACGACACTCATAAGAAATAAGAATTTGGCAGATAAGCAACTGCAGATAATCAGGATTTAGATTTTTGTATTTCCTCTTGGACTGTCTCTTTTTTTTTAACCAGAGGGTGTTGCAAGATGATAATGATTGTACTTTTAAGGAACACAAGCCTCAATATATAGATGGGTACAGATACTACACTGATCTTAGGCATAAGTGCCAAGGAGTTTCACTTTGGTTCTAGGCAGGTTTTAATGAAACTACACTTTTATTAAGAAAGAAACAAAAAAACAATCTCACTACTCATTATATTGATAGATTAACCCAAACATCTTCCATTTAATTTGTGTTCCTATTTCATCTGCAAACTTTCTTGATGTTTTTAAAAAAAGAAGAAAAAAAAAGTATTAATTGGATTTATAGTCCCTAAAGTGAATTTTCAGTTTTTAACACAAGGAATTAAATTAATTTTGATTTCATTAATATATCCTAATCTATTTCTGTTGTTTTGGCTTGAAATCAATCTTTAAAAATAAACAATAGTTACATTTTAGAATGCATTAAATATACTAGTAAAAAATAAAAAACACCCTCCGGGGGATGTAAAAATAGATTCTTGAAACATATTGCCTGAGGGGTGGGAGTAAAAAATTCAATGTCAGTGAGTTTGTACCCTAAGTAAGTAAAATCATCAAATTCATTAAAGGATTAAAAAATAAAACATTTGAAATGTAAACTTTAAATATGTATTAAAATAAAACAAACTATATATAGATATATGATACCAGTCATGTATTTATTAAAACTTGTTTTAAAAAACAATGAGGACTGTCTAATGTTGCATGTTCAAATTTTGAGTGTATTTATTCTGTTATGATGATTTTGGGTAATGTGACGTAAGCAGTGATGTAATTTTTGTTACAGACAAAAACCGGAAGCGAATCTCCATTATTAATATGTGTATTTTTTTTTTTTTTTTTCCCTGGGGCATAATTGAATTATTTCTCAGGACTGATGTTGAGATTATCACTAATATTTGGTTGGTATGAAAGTGTGTGTTGTAATGGTTAGTCGTAGAAAATGGACTTGTTGACTGGGTTCAAATCCTGGATGAGGCTGTTTGCATTTCACATAGTGTTAATACCTTTGGGAAAGGTATGCATCTAACTACTCTTCCTCCAGCTATGGGTAAATAATAAGGGAGACTGAGCTCTTTAGACTTGGCTAGGTAACCAGTCTAGGAGAAGGAAAACTCTGAATTCACACCTGTTAAACATTGCTTAAGAAATTGACCTTGTGTCACATCCTGCTCTTGTATATTTGGTTGGCATTGGTTAAAAAAATGAATGTGAGAGATATTTAAAAGTTTGGTCTTGGAGATATCCTTTAAAAACCCTCAGAGAATGTATTTATTTTGTGCGCGGAGTTCAAATTGTTTTCTGTGGTTGTTTTATCAGCAAACCATATCTGATTTGTCAGGATAATGGGACAAGGCTAACATCTGTTTCAACAGGAATCTTTCAAAAAATAGTGTAATATAACTTTTTTTTTCTACTTAAATAGATATGTGTGTGTGTATGTGTGTATGTATGTTAGTACAGATATGTTGAGCTTTTATGGCTTGTTACCATACACCTGGCCACAACAGATGTTACAGGGTTATATTATTTCAGCTCCATTAAATAATCTTTGGAACAGAATGCTGTTAGAACACAGAAGTTGCACTTACACTGTAAGATTATTTGCTAAAGGCTGATTTTTATAGCAGAAAAAGATAAGGTTCTATTGATTTGGCATATATATATATATATATATATATATATATATATATATAATTTCCTCTGTAAATATTTGCTAAGATTAGTTTAATTTGGACTGAACTCCAAAGAGTGCTGGGGCATTCAGTGTGGCTCAGACTCACAAGCAGTGACATGTAAGACAAACTTGTTAACTCTTTGAATCTTCATATTTTGAGTTGAGTAGCATTTTACTATAGATTATGAGCTCAGTATTTTTATCATTGTTATTTGTCAACAAGTGTTTCAACCAAAATTCACTTACCTCACAGTATTCTCTTTGAAATTATTTTAAATATAAAATGAAATAAAATAAGTTATTTAATTTAAAATAATTTTAATAATAATAATGTAGGTAAGCAAATTTTGGTCGAAACACGTGTTGACAAGTAACAATTATAAATTTCATCCATACAAAAGTATATATATTTTTCTTCCAATTATTTTTTCAACGTATCTGTTGGATTCATTTCCATTTTCTCACTGATAAATAAATAAGTGGATATCTTGTATGGATATAAATTTATTTCAGCATATTTTTGCCTTCTCAGTCTGATCTTTAATTCGAATTAGTAAAAATTAGACTAAGGAGGCAAAGAAATGCTGAAATAAATTTATATCTGTAACAAGATATCCATCTATCCATTTATTTATAATACCCTGTATATGTAAAAATATTTACACAAATCTTTATATGTACTTTTGGGTTCTCAATTTTGGTTGAATCCTGTCAAGGAAACACTTTATATCATCCACACATATATATATATATATATATATATATATATATATATATATATATAAAAAGTAAAGTTGTCAGGGTGGCCTAAAGTCAGTATCAGCCAGATGGCGAGGGAGTCTATCCCCTTTTCACTAGGGCTAGACTAAGGAGATTGTTTTTGCGTCTGAGGTGGAGCGCCACACCTACCATCAGCTCCTCGCTTTACCGCACAGATCCCTGTGCTACTCATATGCTGAGTTGGTGAAGGCCAGTATTGAACCTGGATATATACGCACTCAAAATTGATTTATACACAAATATATACCCCAACCCCTTTTTATCATATGGGTGCTAGAAGGCGGTAGCTGCGGGTCTACATGTCCTGGGAATAACGTTAAACTCTATCTGATGGTGAGGTTCCAGTTTTGGAGAATGTGGAGCACCCCTTCATCACCATTGCTCCCTGGTCCACTCTGACCCGGAGTGGTAGTACCTGTTAGGGTCCCATCTATGGGTTAAATAGAAAAATGTATTTATAAAAAAATTGTATTATCCATTAAGAATTGATTTATTTCAAAACTTTATTGGCATTAAATGACCCACTGAGGTTGATATGCCGTAAAACAAACAAACAAATATATATAGTGCACCCAAAGTTTCTTTATTCTAAGAGAAATAAGCAAACCTCTAATCAACTAAAAATGTTGTGGGTCATCTGTGATTTTTTTTTTTTTTTTGTGTGTGTCAGCATTGTATGGAATGTTCAATTTTCTTTCTACTTATCAACTTAATGAGATTTTAGTTAATTGAATATCTGACCTGGTAAACCTTTTATGCTGACTGTTTTGTTTAATTACTTGAATGGTAAAACAATTCACTAACTCTTGAGTGACACTAAATGTTTGGTATGTAAATAGCTTTGCATCTTGCCATTTGAGCCTCTCAAGTCACAAAGATCTAATCAGTGTATATTAGTTTATAATTTCTCAGTTCATATTACATCTTAATAGAGTATCAGACTGAAGACAGCAAGGGCTATATTTTAATTAGTAGTGTTGCTTCTTTCATCTTGATTGAAGTTTTATTTACGCGTTTTGGTCATGGCTTAGTACAGAGGTGTGGCTGGAGTAGTTGTTGATTGTATAGAAAGGTTTGGTTTGTTTGTTTTATGGTATACCAACCCTTTTTGGGTCATTTAATGCCGAAACAAGTCATTTTGATAAAAGTTTCTGTTTTAAGTTTTTAATATCTTCAAATTGGTATAAATAATTTTCATTAACTTCATTTGGTTTGTTTGTTTTATGGCATATCAAACCATTTGGGGTTATTTAATAGCTCAGTAGGTAGAGCAATTGCCTAGGAATCACAAGGATCCTGGTTTGATACCGGCCCTTGACATATGGGTAGCACAGGTATCTGTACAGTAAAGTGATGAGATGATGATAGGTGTGGAGCTCCACCTCAGACATAAAAACAATCTCCTTTTGTCTAGTGCTAGTGAAAAGGAGATAGACTCCCTCGCTGTCTGGCTGATACCGATTATAGGCCACCCCGTGTAACTTTACTTTTTTAATACCAAAATAAGTCATTTTGATAAAAGTTTTTGTTTCAAGTTCTTAATATCTTCAAATTGGTATAAATAATTTTCATTAATTTTGTTTGGTTGTTTAATGTAATTTAATTATGTAACATTTTTCTTTCTTTATAGGATTTTACTTCTATGCTAAATTGTTTGTTTATATCTAATAGGAAACGTAATGGTCTTAAGTTGTCCAGATTTTTTGTAATTGAAGCATTGGCATTATTGATTTTTTTCATAGTTTTTCTTTTTATCTTATTTCTGTTGCTTTTTATTACATGCAAAATATGTTTACATTTGAAAGCAAGAATAATCTTCCAATGAGACTTGAACTCACATCTCTTGTCTTTTGAAATCCTGTCTGTTGCTGTTGTTGTATACTCTTCTTTTTACTTTCTTACTTCTATCTTTTTTCTGCTGTTCATCTTTTCTATCTTGCGTTCTTCTAGCGTCTGGACTTCGTCTTGGGGACTTCGTGTCTGGTCTTCCACTGGGGATTTCTCTTTATCAGAAGTCCTGTGTCATTGGTAGTTTTTAGATAACAACACAAGACTTCAATTTACTTAGATCATATTTTATTTCGAAATCCCCACCAGACTACTTGCGCAGATTGAGTCGGCAGTGTGCATAACACGACTTACCACTACCGATCTGACTAAAATCTCTTTCTAATCTAAACCGGAAGAGGGTCTCCTCCACCGATTATCACGGTATCCACTGGAAGGAGGATCAGGACTGAGGTCAAGCCTTGTCATTCAATCCTTCAAGGCTGCCGGCTGAACTTATAACAGCCATTTTGGTTTCTACACTACTGTACACAAGTATTAGGAATCTAATAATTATGTAACACTGTGTCATAAGAATTTGTTTTATTAATGTCTTTTTTCTTTCTTTCTTTCTAGCCATTCATACTAAATATTTCTACAAATTTGATTTGGCCTTTTAATCTTTATTTCTAAAACATTCAATGTCTCTGATAGTGTTAAGGGTGGGTGGGGGTGGCAGGGAGACCAAAAATCATTTTTGGTTGACAAAATGATCATATTGAATACATACAATGTTTCCTGTGATATTTCTAATAAGTTGTTAGCGGAGTAGCCTATTGTCAGTTTTGTGTCATGAGTAAAGGCGGCCAATTACTCACACAAAAAGAGAAGTAGGTGATATGTAGTAATAGTGAATAAGAGGCAAAGTCAAATACTTAGTATGTATATTAATTCCTGATCAAATAAATATACTATTACCAACTCCCCGTATTGTCTGTCTAACAGCTAATTTATAAGACGGACGCAACCATTCTTTTGCGTTCTAGAGGGGAGGTAGGTAATGCTATACAATAATCCATTTCAGCTAGACAGCGAGGGAGTCTATCTCCTTTTCATTAGTGCTAGACCAGGGAAATTGGTTTTGCTGAGGTGGAGTGCTACACTTACCATCATCTCCCCATTTTACCGCACAGATCAAATTACCCAATCTGTGCTACTCATGTGCTTAGTTGGTAGGGACCGGTATTGAACGTGGAAATTAACCATTTCTAATAGTTTAACACTTACGTTGTTTATAACACTTACGTTGTTTTATCTGAAAATAAGTAATGAAAGCAATTTATTATTTTTTTTTCAAATACTTGTTTTGTTATTATTCATGGATTGGATTGGTTTTGTATAGATCAAAATGACTCGGAATAGGAGGATTTGGATTATGCAGCTTAGTTTTCTGCCTACAAACTATAAAAGATGACTTACCTAATAATAGGTTTATCATGGCAGCCTTTAAAAAAAAAAAAAAAAAATTTATTACATGCATAATGCTCTATAAGCTAATTAGCATAATTATATCAACACTTGAATAAATAATTAGATGGTAGCAAAATACACTTACTTGATACTTTGTGTAAATCTCTGAAACCCCCCCCCCCCAAAAAAAAAAACAAAAAACAAAAAAAAACAAACAAAAAAAAACAAACAATTCTCTGAATTAAATCCTGTAATGTACCCCTCCCCCCTCACTCTGCCGCAGACTTGAGGTGTTTGATCATTACTGTCTACGCAGCAACTTTTTTTCAAGTCTGGTGGCATCATTTCCTATCAAATGCCACTGTGTGTCTTTGGTGCACAAGCAACTTGGTTCAGCAAGCCACGGTCATGAGACGTCTGCTCGCTCATGCTCTTCTTTGTCAACCTGGAGAATACATTCATGAAACGATCACCCACATCAGACCACCTTCTGGACTGGAATCAGTGTTGTGGTGGTCAATGAAAAATGTGGCTAATGACGGTGAGGACTGATCTTGAACAAATATATCGACCATCATGTCTACGTATTGCGCCGCTGGAACCGTGACTGGCTGGAGACCACCCATTCACTTGCATCGGATTGCTAGGCATGGTCGGCCTTCATAAGGGACTCAGCAAATTCTATAGATGGGACCAGCACAATCCATCCTGGGTGAATGCTACCACTACTATCCAACCACTCCTCATAGTAGAAAAAAAAGTAAAAAGTAAAGTCTGGGTGGCCTAAAGTCAGTATCAACCACACAACAAGGGAGTATATCTCCTTTTTGCTAGCACTAGACCAAGGAGATTGTTTTTGCTGAGTTGGAGCGCCACACCTATTGTCAGCTCCTTACTGTTGAATATAGTTGTGTATAAATTATTAGTGTTAGATAGGAATATTTGATGTCATGTAACTATGTTCAAAAAACCCTTAAGACACAACTACATGAAAAATATAAATGTACAATAAATGTAATTCCCTAACCACTAAGCATAAAATAACCCTAGCTGAGTTGACATGCCATTAAGATTAATCAATAAAAGGATTTCAGTCAAGCATTGCTCCTGCATTCTCAGCTTAATATCACAACTGATGCTAGTATTTTGAATCCAGAGATGATCAAAAGTTGCTTATGGTCAAGTCATGTTGAAAGTTGAGCAGCAATGAGCCTGTTCAATATTTAGCACCCCTTCATCACAATTGCTCCCTGGTCCACTCTGACCCGGAGTGGTAGTACCTGTTAGGGTCCCATCTATAGGTTAAATAGAAAAACATTAATAAAAAAATTGTATTATCCATTAAGAATTGATTTATTTCAAAACTTTATCGGCATTAAATGACCCACTGAGGTTGATATGCCGTAAAACAAAAAAACCAAACCAAACAAACCAAACAAACCAAAACAAACTAAAATATTTAGATGGCTAACCAGTTAAGCAACGGCAGGTACTGTAAGAAACCGAATATCAAAATGACTTGATTTGGCATTAAATAACCCGAAAAGGGTTTATATGCCATAAAACCAACCAACCAACCGACAATCCATATAATCTTATCATTTAAGATTGGAATTATGTTAAGTTTTGAATAATTTGTTTTCATGTCTGCAACTGTGTATGAAATAAAAAGAAACAAATTCTGTGGAAGGAAGTTGTTGGGAGGGGCAAAGGGAATAAGATGAAAACAAAAAGAACTTGAAAAGTGCATTTGTAAATCCAAGCATCTAGGTCAGCAATGTTATGACTTATGTGAGAAGCAAAGTTGAGTCTTGTTGCATCCCCCCCCCCCCCAACCCCCAGCAACATCTTGTCGACCCCCGCCCTCCCCCCACCCAGCAACCTCTTGTTGCCACCATGATGAAAGATGATGTAATTCATATCACAAGGAGGCATGACTGATTATACAAGACCTTAGGGCATGATTGAGGGGATGCTCAGCAGAGGGTGGTAACGGAAGAGCAGGTCCAATGATGTGAATGAGTGGACAGACGTGATTATACCAAACGTCTTTGATATAGGCCAAAGGCACTGGCAATGAAGTACGAGGATGAGGGTGACGATCTCAGCTTCTTGGATGACAAATATCAGGGGAATGAACTGTACTCAATGTTTATTAAAAATTAGCCGAAACTTATTTTTCTATTTATTCCCACTTGCTGAAATCTATCCATATATAAAGGGCAGTTGGTTGTATGTAAGTCTGGGTGAAACTAAGAAAATACAACATTAAATAAGTCTATTAATGGAGATTAAGTCTCTATTTGTCTGTAACTGAAACTATGTCACTGCTTATGTCACATTACCCAAAATCGTCATAACATAGAATAGATACACTAAAAATTTGAGCATGCAACCTTAGACGTTCCTCATTATTTTTTTAAAACAAATTTTGATGAATACATGCCTGGTATTATATATACTTTATTTTTTTTTATATATATATTTTGTTATCAGAACTAAGTTTCTATTTCAAATTGTTTTTTTTTTTATTCCTTAAATAAATTTAATGATTTTACTGTATTTATGGTACAAACTCTCTGACATTGAATTTTTTTAACTCCCACCACCTTTCAAAAATTAATTTTTATACCACCCGAATGTAATACACCTTAAATATCACCGGTTCTTGCTTTTTGTGCAAAAATGACAAAGATTTGATTTATATCAAAAGATATTTAAAAATTAAAATATACATAGAAATAGCATTGAAATTCTACTTAAAAATGTCCAAAAAAAAGACCCTCCCAATGAGACCACCTGGTTCTTTACTTAGGCTAGATGTTTAATTGTAGAGAGACCTCTCTGATCAATCAGCTGGTCATCAAGCCCTAGCACCTATATGATTGTCCTAACTCTATTGCTCTTATGGCAAGCCATAATCCTTTTTATTATATATGTGATAGAAGGCGGTGACTGAGGGTCTTAATGTCCTGGGAATGACGTTAAACTCTGCACCCCTTCATCACCATTGCTCCCTGGTCCACTCTGACCCGGAGTGGTAGTACCTGTTAGGGTCCCATCTATGGGTTAAATAGAAAAACATGAGTTGATAAAAAAAATTGTA
>CM042145.1:62092996-62107996 GCA_023376005.1 Doryteuthis pealeii | reverse complement strand
AAAATTATATTATGCATTAAGAATGAATTTATTTCTCAACTTTGTTGGCATTAAATGACCCACCGATGTTGATATGCCGTAAAACAAACCAAACCAAATCCAGTTACTATGATACAGTGATTTTTGGAAACTGTTTTTGTTTTTGTGTTTCTATCTTCTGGTTTAGTCTGCTGTTGTCTCTCGTCTTTCTTAATTGACAAAGACAAAAAACTGGCTTGAAATATTCAATGTGTAATTGCATTAGAATGACTTCTCAGAAAATCAAATGAAAATAATTTATCATTTATTATTAGATTTGTATATTGCCCCATCCGATCAATCGACTGGTCACGTCAAGCCCAAGCACCTATATGATTGCCCCAACCCTTTTTATCATTTGTGCTAGAAGGCGGTGGCTGTGAGGCTCTTCATGTCCTTGGTATGATGTTAAGATGTATCTGATGGTGAAGTTCCAATTCTGGAGCTCTGGGAAAGTGCCCCTTCATCACCATTACTCCCAGGTCAACTCTGACTTGTAGGCCTTCATTATTTTATTTTATTCTTTGTTTTGGTTTTTATTTCTTTTGCAAATCATCTAATAATAATTGATCTGAAATTCATAGCCTTAAACCTAATATAGTTAAAATACTGGATGAGGTTGTTTGGATTTCACATAGCACTAATACCCTTGGGAAAGGTATGCTTACAACTATTCTTCCTTCAGCTATGGGTAAATAGTAGGGGAGACTGGACTTTTTCATCTTGGCTAGGTAACCAGTCTAGGAGAAGGAAACTCTGAATTCAGACCAGTTAAGCTCTGCTTAAGAAATTGACCTTGTGTCACATCCTGCTCATGTGAAGGGGTTGGTGAATAATATATATATATATATATATATATATGAAAAGTATTGTCATATGCAAAGGTTGTGTGTTTCATTTTCAAAGTATTTAATTCTGAGAATGCAATCAAGTAACCATATGTAAACCCAACCAGCAAAGTCCCACCTACTTATTAGAATTGTTTTCTCCTCCTCCTCCTATTTTCTTGTCCCAGCCTTATTGCCCTTATGGCAAGCACCAACCCTTCTTATCATATGTTTCAGAAGGCAGTGCCTTAGGGTCTTAGTGTCTGGAGTATGATGTTAAATATCTGATGCGGAAGTTTCAATTCTGGAGCTCTGGGGAATGTGGAGTACCCCCTTATCACCATTACTCCCAGGTCCACCTTGATCCGGAGTGGTTGTACCTGTTAGGGTCCCATCTATGGGTTAAATAGAACAAATTCTAAAAAAATGTGTTTAAAAATAATTTAAAAAAAAATTGAGTACCCATCAAGAATGAATAAAACAAAATGCCTTCGGCATAAAGTAACCCAATAAGGGTTGACATGCTGTAAAATCCAGTAGTACCTGTTAAGGTCACATCTATAGGTTAAATAAACAAAAGAATGAATATTAGAAAATGCTTTTTTTTTTTTTTAAATTGAGTTTGAAAAAAAAATGAATACCCATCAAGAATGAATAAAACAAAATGTTTTTGGCATAAAATAACCCAACAAGGGTTGATATGCTGTAAAACCCAACCAACAAATCAAGTAACCATGTGTAAAACCAGCCACACAACCTGCAAAGTTCCACCTACTTATTAGAATTGTTTTCATCAACACCCCCCTCCCCCTCATCCTTTCTTCATCTTTCTGCCCACCTCCACTCCATTCTTTATGAGTAATCCTATTTTCTGTTGCATCTTGCTCAGCTGGTCCATTTCTCTCTCCTCTGCAAAAAAGCATCTTAATTTATAAAATGATATCATCTCTCCTTGCAGCTATTTATCTAATTCCAGCCTTCAATTTCTTTCTGACTAATAATATTCAATTGAAGAAAAAAAAACTGGATAATGACATTAAATTAGAAATTTCCTTTTTATGATATTTCAATGATAGAGATTCAGTTCTTCTTTGACAAAATCTTTTCTTTGAGGATTTTAATATATGAAGATATTATAGTGGTTACGATTCTGGTCACCATTTTTAGGTGTTTAGGTTTCCTATTGGTAAATCCAATGGTAGTAGAAAAAGGGTGGAGTCTCAGTATTAAAAAGTCTGTTGTATTTCTTGAAATCCTAGGTAAAACAAGAGTGTACTTGTAATATAGAATCCGGTTGTAGTATTTCTGGTTAGTAGTTAGCAACTGATTTCAGGTCAATTACCAACCACCTTAAATGCGATTCCTAGGCCAATGCTCTACCGACTGAGATAGTTTTAGGTTATAAATTATAAAAGTGCATGTAAACTGAACTATCTAAATAGATAGTACCCCCCCCCATACGAACAGCTAGAATGTAACAGAGTAATTTTTTAAGTTGGACTATTTTAGTATGTATTTACCTAAACAGATATGATATCAATGTATAGTTAGATATTTACCAACCCTTCCGCGCGTACAGGATGTGACAAAATGTCAATTTCTTAAGCGGAGTTTAACAGGTTTGAATTCTACTATACTGGTTACCCAGCCAGGGTTAAAGAGCCCAGTCTACCTTACAATCTACCCATAGCTAGAGAGAGAGAGAGAGAGAGAGTAGTTGGATGCATACCTTTTTCAAGGGTATTAGCGCTATTATTATTGAATAGAAATAGTTATTTTAAACCACACAATTATGTAAAAATTATTTATATTGAATAGGATTACTTGAAACCGTACAACTGAGCAAATTATTTGTATTAAATTCCTATTTGATATACTTGATATATAAATGCATGCACAAAAAAAAAAATCCTCTTAAAGAACTGTACAAAAAATATAAATGTATAATGAATGCAATTCCCTAACCTCTATGTAGATTGACAAGCCATTAAAATCAACCATTTAAACCTATTATTATGATTTTCTTTTGGATTTCTTTTCAGATTTCAGTGTTATTTTAGTCAGCATTATTTTAAGTGGTTTATTAATTTTAGTCTTTAAAATGTACTAAAATCTTTAATGTGTTGTCACTGCAAACTAATCTTTATCAGTCATCTTGTAAGAATATTAAAAAAAAACAAAACCTAGACATGGTTAGCATGCGCGTGTCATTAAATAATGATGTTGCAATGAGAGTTTACTGTAATTTGAATTAACCAAGAATTCCTTTGATGTTTTCTCATTGGCACTGAAAGTCTAGGACCTCTCTCTACCCCTCCCCCCTCACTGATCATCAATCCACATCTTACGAACCATGGTCTTTCTTTTTTCTCATCTTAAATTTTTTTTCTTTTTTCTTGTTGAAATTCGTATTCAGCGTTGTTGCAAGTTGAAAATGTTCTGAGAATCCAAAGTTGGTTGGTAGTTTAAATAGCAGGTTTGGCTGTTCCACTGTGTACCTTGGCCAAGCTCTAATTATTGAAGCTTTGTGAATAGGATTAATTTAATGCACCATCTTTCCTCTATATAAAAAGCTTCAAGCACAGGTATTGCTTGATATCATGGGATTGTTACTAATTGATGTGGTGGCTGTATTTTAATTGGAGGTTGCAGCCGTCCATTTTTACAAATGTAAACAGTCTGATGAGGTTGATATTTTTGACTATGAAAAATCAGTTGAAATAAAGTTATAACTGTTCATATGACTTTTTCTTTACTAATTTTATTGCTGTGCATAAAATCCTCCAATTATCATACATTGAGCTCTCTAATGGATTATACCAATTTTTAATATGTCTATATAAAAAAAAGTCCTACTTGTAATCATTCTCACCTCCAACAACATATCTGGTTGCTTTTATATATATATATATATATATATATATATATATATATGAGAAATTTTATTTATTTATTTGGAATAATCATGACAAGCAAATTTCGGTGAATACCGTGTGCAATGTGAGGAACACTGTACAGCTGTTTTGACCTAATTTGGTCTCACCAGCAGTGTATACCTACGATCTCCCCCCGAACCGAAGAACCCAGAATGCAGAGTCGGAGACTCTACCCCTAGGCCAACTGGATATGCCACACACGAAACTCGCCAAATCAACTCATCAATCATAAGTGTACGACTGCTATAACAGTATAACTATAGTAGTCGTACACTTATGATTGACAAGTTGATTTGGCGAGTTTCATGTGTGGCGTGTCTGGTTGGCCTAGAGGTAGAGTCTCTGACTCTGCATTCTGGGTTCTCTGGTTCGACCTCTATCGGGGGGAGATCGTAGGTATACACTGCTGATGAGACCAAATTAGGTCAAAACAGCTGTACAGTGTTCCTCACATCGCACACGGTATTCGCCGAATTTGCTTGTCATGATTATTCAATATATATATATATATATATATATATATATATATATATATAATTGCAAAGACATGAAGTCAACGGTAATTGGTAACTGACAGTTTTTTGCCTATGTAATTTTCAAATCAAAATATATGCTCTATAGATGATATTGAGCACTCTTTCTTTATTTACAAATATAGCAAACTAATATATATATGTATATTTGCTATATTTATAAAGAAAGAAATAGTGCTCAATTTATATTTGAATCCCTTGAACTTTGCTGCAGACATAAGTGTATGCATCTAGCCCTAATCTCTTTGTTCATTTTTTTAGAGAGGTGCTGTCTTTAGGATGGATCTACAGTCACTAGACTACTTTTGTTTTTTTCATCAACTGGTCAAACATTTTATTATCAATCATTCAATAGCTTTTAACTTTTTAAAGATACACATGGTTACTGATAATTTCTCACCAAGTCTTGGTTTGGTCTGAAAATCGCATAGGTGAGAAACTGTTGGTAACCAAGTGTTGAATCAATCTTCACGCTACATTAACTCAAATATAAACCCTCTATCAATGATATTGAGCACTATCTGCTTAGAAATATAGTACCCATATCATCTACTATATATATATATATATATATATATATATATATATATATAATATACATACACACACTTGTCTCATTTACAGTTTCTTGCCTATGCGATCTTCAGACCAAGTCTTGGTTTTGGTCTGTAGATCGCACAGGCAAGAAACTGTCAGTAACCAGGTGTTGACTCCATGTCCATGCTACCTCTACTTAAATATAAATGCTCTTTCAATGATATACCAACCATATTATCTACAATATATATATATATATATATATATATATATATATACACACACACACACACACACACACACACTTGTCTCATTGACAGTTTCTTGCCTATGTGATCTTCAGACCAAGTCTTGGTCTTGTACAGGTGAGAAACTGTCAGTAACCAGGTTTTGACTCAATGTCCATGCTACCTCAATATAAACACTCTATCAATGATACTGAACACTATCTGTTTAGAAATATAGCAATCATATTATCTACAATATATATATATATATATATATATATATACACACACACACACATACACACACACACACACACAACACATACACACATGTATCTCACTGTCATAAGTTTTAGCAGAATTGATTAATATGGCTGAGGTTTTAGAAACACAATAACTGATCATCTCCAATATATAGCATTAATGTACAGAGATGAGTATCCTCTTCTTCCTCTGCCCGGATGGCTCATGTCAAAATATTGATTCCTCTTTAATGTCATCATGACTGTTAGATGAATCAATGTGACTGCTGAGTCAGCCAACACAGCTAATAAATATCCTGTGAAATGTTTGGTTTGATTTTTTTCAATACACTTGTGATACCGAACAAAACTCTCACCATTTATTTTAACATTTATCTATTTACCAACCCCTCCGCATGAGCAGGATGTGACACAAGGTCAATTTCTTAAGCGGAGTTTAACAGGTTTGAATTCAGAGTTTTCCTTCTCCTAGGCTGGTTACCTAGCCAGGGTTAAAGAGTCCAGTCTGCCCTGCTATTTATCCATAGCTGGAGGGAGAATTGGATTCATACCTTTCCCAAGGGTATTAGCGCTATATAAAATTCAAACAGCTTTGTCCAGGAATTGAACTCGGGTCGACGAGTCCATTTCCTATGACTCTAACAATTAGACCACACGCCTCCAATATATTTTAGCATTTAGACCAATAACAGTTGCCCCCAAATCAAGACTTACTTCTAAAATAGTCCAGCTAAAAGATTTAAGGCACTAGTTGAAGATAGGTTTTATAGTTGACTCTATTTCCCCAACTCCTTTATACTTGAACAACAATGATAAAGTGAAACATGTCAAACACCTTTGACTGTTAAACACTTATTCATAGAATGTGGGGTTTTGGCTCACATCAGAAACCGTTATTTTAACACAAATAATATGAAAGATCTATTTGAAAAAGTTAACATAGAAGGCATTCTTTTTGAAGGAAGTAAAATTATACCATAAAATATAGACATGATCCCCCAATGATGCTAACACATTAAAACTGTTAACTACAAAAGTGTAAATATAGATACACATATATTACTTCCTTACCTCTTGGCATGAAATAACCCCAGACAGGTTGAGATATATATATATATATATATATATATATATATATATATATATTTATCAATAAAGGAAGAACTCAATACAGTAATCCATAATAAATTTATTTCGACAAAAATTGGGGCCCATATAAATCTAAGTTGATTTAAAACCGGCTCCCCAAGTTTTTGCCTCATCAGATGGGTAACAATTCACTTACGTAAGTGAATTGTTACCCATCTGATGAGGCAAAAACTTGGGGAGCCGGTTTAAATCAACTTAGATTTATATGGGCCCCAATTTTTGTCGAAATAAATTTATTATGGGATTACTGTATTGAGTTCTTCCTTTATTGATAAATATTGCTCTGTATATAATCTAAAAGGTTATTTTACATTGAGCTCTCTTTAGTGATTTATGATTCACTGTATTTATACATACTGGATCATCAATATTAGTACAGTGGATCTAGAAATCACATATAGAATCATCCCTTACTACCAAGTTTTGGATAAATCTCTTAATATATATATATATATATATATATATAGTTTGCTATATTTATAAATAAAGAGTGCTCAATAATATTGAAAGAGCATGCATTTTGGTTTGAAAAATCGCATAGGTAAGAAACTATCAGTTACCAAGTACCATCGATGTTATATCTTTGCGACCCTAACATATAATAGTATTATCTATACTAGCAAATATATGCACCCTCCGTAGGGTGCAAGTATTTAAGTTTTAATGTAATAAAATATTGTATTAAATTAGAAAGGCTAATGAAACTAAATAAGAATACAGATAAAAAGATTTGAAACAGAGGGAGTATAATAAAAGATTTGAAACAGAGGGAGTATAATAAAAAAATGGAACAACTGAAACTTACTCTTCCATCACTCTCGCCTTTCATTGTTATTTTTTCTAATTTAAGTATTTAGTTTAAAGAGGAAGTAAAGAATAAAATGACAGTTATTTTTTCTTGTTAATGGATTTCATTTAAGATTCATTGAAGAGATTTTTGCTTATATTCATTAAAATAAAACCAAACAGTTAGAAATCAATAATACTAAGCAGATATTTATTAAATTCGATTTTTAAATATTAATATGCAAATTAGCCTTCCCGTTCACACTGTAAACCGCTATTTTGTGGTATATATAAATATAATTGCATGTTATCAGTACGTAGATATAGTTAACAGTATTAAGAATGTAAGACAATTTTATTAATAATTGAGATTTAGATAAAAATAAAATCATGGAGAATATGATGTAAATAACTAAGGGAATGGTGACTTGAGTAGGAATATAGTTTCGGTTACAGACAGAAAAACACACAATCTCCATTATAATAAGATAACTGTGCTTGTATTCATCCATATAGTAGAAAATTGCATTTGGTGGGCGACATTCCATTTTGCTACCAATGGAATAGACTGTTATATATGTGGGCAACATAATGGGATGGTGGCTTAAGAGAGAGAGAGATCTCTGTTCCAGATATTAAGTCCAAAATGAAGTATTACAACATTCCAGTTTCTGGAGTGGTAGACAATATTAAATCATTTCGAACACTTTCTATACAACAATCCCACAGACATTAACCCAAATAACTTTCTAATAAAATGTCCAACTGATTTTTACATTTTAATGTGATTTCTTAAAATTGACAAATTTGCCTAATAAGTATTTCAAGGAATTTCTTAAATCATCATCATCATCATGTTGCGCAAGTAACATGGATATCCTTGACAGTCTCTCGCCAACCTTCCCTATCATTCATCGCCCCTGGGAGGTCTTCTGCACAGCAACCAGCATCCCCACTTCCACAGGAGTACGTCACTCATGAGCTTGTCCCTGATTCTCCTGCAGTGTCCTGCATGCCTAGTCCTTCTCACTCAGATGGTTTGTAAGATGGGGGGCAGGTGGCCATACAGCTGCTTCCTTGTGGGGTGCTGTTTCCATGACTTGTTCAAGACTGCACGCAGCATTCTTGTGCAGCTCCCATCTAGCTTATTCTCAAGGCGCTTCATTAGGGTCAAAGTGGTGTAGCCATACAGCAGTACTGATATAACCACATACTGGAAGAATTGTCGCTTTAACTTGTCAGTGAGATCAGATTTCCATATGACTGATAATTAGTTTGTGGCCGACCATGCCTTTTCTTATTTGTGTATTAACATTGTGTTTCTTAAATCAGACATTGCAAATTACTTTTGTCCGTTTTCTTTTTGTATGCATTTACCCAACCCCTCTGCCATCAACAGGATGTGACACAAGATGTGACAACTGTATTATTATTTATTTTGAATGTTTCACGTTGCTATGTTGTGGAGGCACATAGTATAATGGTTGTAGGAAATGGACTCGTCAGCCCGAGTTCAAATCCTGGACAAGGCTTTTTGCATTTAACATAGCACTAATACCGTTGGGATAGGTATGCCTCCAGCTATGGGTAAATAGATGGGTAAACTGTGCTTTTTAACCTTGGCTAGGTAATTAGAAACACAAGGTCAATTTTTAAGTGGAATAAAGCTAGTTTGAATTCAATGTTTTCCTTTTCATAGACTAGTTTCCTAACCAAGGCTGAAAGACCCAGTCTGCCCTACTATTTACCCATAGCTAGGGGAGAAGAGATGGATTCATGTTTTTCCCAAGGGTATGAGTGTAAAGTGAAACACAAAATGCCTTGTCCAGGATTTGAACTTGGGTTGCCAATTCCATTTTTCCAATAACTTTCTGAGTAATTCAGTTTGCTTTTTGATATTTTAAAAACAATGTTTAATTTAATAGCCACATATATTTTTTCCTTTATTTTTTTTTTTTAATGATCTATATATCAGTTCTCTGTATTGAACTATTTTGCAATAGATCTTAAGCAAACCTATCAAATGTTGTAATAATTAAATCCACATACTGTGGTATATCCACAAGTCCTGCTAGTTCTCTAATATTCTTGTGAATAATAATTCATCTTTGAGAATTGGTTTGCACGTAGGTGTTTGATTTGCTGACATTTTCTGCACTTAAAATATTCCAACACCAGGACAAGCCTCTCCTGCTTCTCTTCTCCACTGTACAGTCTGTGTATATATATATATATATATATATATATATATATATATATATAATATATATATATAACGTTTGTCATGTCATGCCTTCCAACCATAATACATGTAGACATGACCTTCCCACTTGCCCAATGTCAGTTCTGAGTAGCTGCCAAATGTCAGAAGAATTGTCTTGGAAAATGGTTCCTGTTTGCTTGTGCCAAATATGTCTTTAGATTTAAAAAAGAAAAAAAAAAGATGTGATGAGACATTGTTTATGATACAAATGAAAAGTTAATGAACAATATCATTGGTGTACATAAACTTTTATTTTTCTGATAATATTGAATAGTGTCTCCTCTTTATATTTCATCTCATTGATCTTCTTAACAGAAAGCATCAGGTCAGTTGGTTGGGAGGTCAATTGGTTGCCAGTTAATTTGATGCATGGATGGTTGTCCGACGGTCGATAGGACAATTTATTACCATGACTTTTGTCTGAGAACAAGGTAAAGAATCTCTGGGGAGGGGAGGGGACAGTAAAAGTACCAATCTGAATCTGTAATATGTATGTAACCAAAAATAGAGTAACTCTTGAATGTTCCAACTTCAGCTACCTGCTCCCCCAATGGGACTGCCTGTTGGCCATGGATGGTGCTTAAGGATGGAACTTTGGTGGCTGAGCAGTCCATGTCATGCAACACTTTGGTCCTTACTTAGGATAGATGGGCGGTCGGAGAGGCCCTCTCCAATCAATCGGCTGGTCACATCAAACCCTAGCACCTATATGATTGTCTCAACCCTATTGCCCTTATGGCAAGACCCAACCCTTTTTATCATGTATGTGTTAGGTGGTGGCTGAGTGTCTTGATATCATTTGTGTGACATTAAACTTTATCTGATGGTCAGGTTCCAATTCTGGGGAATGTGGAGTACCCCTTTATCACCATTACTACCAGGTCCATTCTGATCCGGAGTCGTAGTACCTGTTAGGGTCTCATCTATGGGTTAAATAGAAAAAATGAGTTTACAAAAATTGAGTTTAAAAAAAAAAATGAGTTAAAAAAAAATTGAGTACCCGTTAAGAATGAATAAAAAAACGTGTTCAGCATAAAATAGCCCATCAAGGGTTGACAAATTGTGCTCTTTAACCTTGGCTAGGTATCTAGTCTAGGAGAAGGAAAACTTTGATATCAAACTTGTTAAACTCTTTAAGAAATTGGCCTTGTGTCACATCCTGCTTGTCTGGAGGGGCTGGTGTGCATGTGTATGTATATATATATATATATATATATATATATATATATATATATCACTCTACTTAGGTATTGAGCACTTTTGACATATATATATATATATATCACTCTACTTAGGTATTGAGCACTTTTGACATATATATATATATATATATATATATATATATATATATATATCACTCTACTTAGGTATTGAGCACTTTTTACACGTTAGCTTAGACAAACCTAGCGGCATATATATTTTTTTCTTTAGGCCAAGTGATATTGTTTTAATTGATTATTTTTGGTTAGTGTGACTCTCTTGGTTTTTTTTCCCTTTTTTCCAGGCAGTTATTTGTAGTATATTTT
The DNA here is from genome assembly GCA_023376005.1 of Doryteuthis pealeii. NCBI lineage: Eukaryota > Metazoa > Mollusca > Cephalopoda > Myopsida > Loliginidae > Doryteuthis > Doryteuthis pealeii. The sequence goes on along the minus strand of CM042145.1, from coordinate 62,096,931 downwards.
TACTTGCAAATTTTTAACTGGGTTTTTCCTTACCACAAGGGTTTACTAATAGGATCACTACATACATACATATATACATATATATATATATATATATATATACTTGATATCACGATCAAGGTATTAATATGCACTAGGAATTAAAAAGAAACACTAGCAAAAAAACAAAACCCCAACATTTATGAACGTTGTGGCAGAATGATTGAAATCAGCTTGCTTTCTACATCTCATATTCTTCTCAATTTGTACAAAGAGCAGAAATTTCTGGTAATGCACAACCATTGAAATTCCAAAGTTAATTGGCCATAATTAAGCAAAGAGCATCACGAGATGCAATTGAGTGTCTACTTTGATATTTCAGATGGAGATGATGATTTTTGCACTTCTTTTCTACCAATGTTGAATGATTCTATACAAGTAATCCAATCTTCTTAATTGCTTTGTAATTCTTGCTTTGTGTCAAGTCAAGCCTTGCATGCACAATTTTCATGCCTCCAATATATGGTAAATCCGTCAGCAGCATTTTTTATTTTTTTATTTTTATATAGTTACTGTGCATATCTATCTGTTTATACTTATGATTTTATTTAGAACTTTTTTTCTTTCTATTTCTCTGAATTTTTGAGATAAGGCTTGATAATTTGTATTATTTGGACTATTGTCCTCATCTTTATCATTATCTATACAATGTTTTGGATGACATGCCCTCCAGCCTTCTTCAAGTGTTTCTTGTCTGAATTTTTGAGATGAGTCTTGATAATTTGTATTATTTGGACTATTGTCCTCATCTTTATCATTATCTATACAATGTTTTGGATGACATGCCCTCCAGCCTTCTTCAAGTGTTTCTTGTCTGAATTTTTGAGATGAGTCTTGATAATTTGGATTATTTGGACTATTGTTTTCATCTTTATTATTATCTACACAATGTTTCAGCCAATGTGCCCTTCCAGCCTTCTTCAGGTATCTCTTGTCGGATTTGGGAACCTTCTTGTTGAACTTTGGAACCTTCACAGAACTTTGAACTGACCCTTTATTCAATCCATGGGAGGTAGACTGTTCCCATTCTGTTAACCATGATTGGGTACAAGTGTTAAGCTGTGTTAATTATTCTATGTTACTATCAACCTTGATTAGGATTGAACCCGCAGCCCAGAGGTGACTGTTACTTAAAATTGTATTAACTCAACACCTATATCTGATGCACCATGTGTCTATTTTTTTCTTTTTTTTTTTGTTCTAAATTATAAGGGCATATTGATCCAATAAATATTGTTTAAACCAATTATTACAGATACTGGAGACTGTTTGATCTCAGCATAAATTAACTGGTGATGGTTTGTCCTTGTACCCTACTTTACTTAGGCTAGATGGGCAGTCTAAGAGGTCCCCTTCTGATCAATCAGCTGGTCACATCAAGCCATAGCACCTATATGATTGTTCCAACCCTCTTGCCCATATGACAAACCCTCAACCCTTTTTATCATATATGTGCTAAGAGGCAGTGGCTGAGACTCTTTTGTCTTGGGTATAATGTTAAACTCTATCTGATGGTGAAGTTCCAGTTATGGAACTCAGGGAATTTGGAGTACTCCTTGATCACCATTACTCCCATGTCCACTCTGATACAGAGTGGTAGTACATGTTAGGATCTCATCTATGGGTTAAATAGAACAAAGCGAGTTTAAAAAAAAAATGTTTAAAAAAAAAAAAAAAAAAAAAAAAAAAATTGAGTACCCAACAAGAATGAATAAAACAAAACGTCTTTGACATAAAATAACCCAACAAGGGTTGACATGCTGTAAAATCCAACCAACCAATGAAACCAAGTTTGTGTCTAGATTCAGCTAAACATCCCTTGTCTCATAACACTAAGAGATACCACTGCTTAAACCATTACCTGAAAACTCTTCAGACCAAATTTTCTCACCACCAGTGATGATGTACATAATTTTCTTGATATTTACTTGGCTTCATCTGGCATCAGGCCATAATAGTGGTAGCACTTAATAAGATTTGAACTCTCTACAGTATTCGACTTAGAACCACATGGTTCCGGTTTGATACCAGCCTTCGCCAACTCAGTTTATGAGTAGCACAAGGATCTGTGTGGTAAAGTGAGGAGCTGATGGCAGGTGTGGCACTCTGCCTCAGATGCCAAAAGAATCTCCTTGCACTAGTGAAAAGGGGATATACTCTCTTGCTGTCTGGATGATATTGACTTTTGGCCACCCTGAAGACTTTTTACTTACAGTAGGCATTGTCTGTAACCTGCAGGGTGACTGCTATCTTAAAATCTTATTTGTTAATTATACCAGTGATTCTCAACAGGGGGCCATATGCCCCTGGGTGGGGGATCATAAACATTTTTTTGGTCTAGGCAAATGAAAAATATTGGTAATTTATGAGGAAGTGCATCCTGGTCTCCTGCCTCAAAAATTGCTACCCGGTGACTATTAAAATAACGACCCAGCGCAGTCTATTCAAAACTATCCATCTTCATATCTATCTATCTATCTCAATATTCATATTTATCTATATTACTTTAAATACTAAGAATTTTTTTTTTTATTCAGGTTTGTTTAATGTCTTGTTTTTAGTTTAAATAAACAAGAATTACGACAAAAAAAGATGCAACCCCCCCCCCAATATATTTACTTGTCAAAAATATCTATCTATCTTCATTTGTTCATATCTATCTATATTATTTTATTTATCTATCTCAGTCTATTCCAAACTATATATCCATCTTCATATCTAAACAAGAATTACGACAAATTACGATAAATAAACAAGAATTACGACGAGCGGGGGCTGTTATTTTGATAGTCACCGGGTAGCAATTTTTGAGGCAGGAGACCGGGACGCACTTCCTCATAAATTACCAAAATATTTAATTATGAAAATACAATAGGATTTTTAAACATTGAATAGCTATGGAGACTGTTTGATCTCATGATAAATTAACTGGAAATGATCTATCCTAGTCCCCTACTACTCGATATCCCTAAATCAATAATATTTGTTATCACCTGAGTGGTGCTTGAGTATTCAAATAAAGATATTTGGGTGAACACGACTTATTCAGTTTGGTCCTTATCTAAAGGTTGAATTGAGACTAGGTTGACCTAATTTTATGGGATGTATTTATTAATATTCATGTTTCTAATGTCCTACTTTGTGTGTTGTGTGTCCTGCATTCTAGACTTATTTTTTTTCTTTCCATTATACATTAACTGTGACAAGTAGGGCATCCCATCATCATAGTGTAATGGTTAGCAAACTAGTTTCTCAGATCTTTACTCTTGTAACTCTAGTATCAGAGTTAACAGAAAAAATAATAGGAAGAGACAATGAGTATTAAGGATAGAGGAAAAAAAGGTTTACTAAGCAAAGATACAATGTAAACAGAGTAATTAGCAATTGCTAGGTTGAATTAACAAATCTTGTGAGATTTTGTTGTTTCCTCCAAGGTATTGTTACATAATCTCAATCCCCTGTATTTCTAGAGGGGTGGCCCTTTTCATATCACGGGTGGGACTTTCCATGGAATAGTACAGAAAGCCCGTGAAATAAGTCACGTGGGACCTGGTTGAGTCCTCAGTTTTCAGTTGGACGTCGGGCAGAGGAGATGTTCTGCCTTAACTGGAACTCACACTGCATACGCGCGCTATGTTAGTCAGATATTTAATTACATGAAATGTATAGTTAAGGAAATAAAAGCTTAAGAAAAATAACACGGTCTTGTGATTAATGAACGTCTTGGTAACAAGACTGATTTAAGAGAAGAAATGAGTTGAGTGCGACCGACCACCAAGACGAAGTCCCCAAGAAAAAGAACCTAAGATAGAAGATGAACAGAAGAAGTAAGTAAGAAGTAAGTAATGAGAAGGGTATACAACAGTATCATCAGACATTATTTATAGGAAAAACAG
>CM042145.1:62070496-62090496 GCA_023376005.1 Doryteuthis pealeii | reverse complement strand
TAATTAGTTTAAACAAGCAGGAGCCATGTGCCCAGGTTTACAGTTGCATCGCTGTATCCACCCCTTTTTGGTAAATAAAATGCCGTTGACAAGTTTTATGAGGGTCAGTTGCAGTGGTGCAGCCCACAACCAAAAAAAAAAAATTAGTTCAAACTAGCAGGGCCTGTGAATATACCACAGTATGATAATTTAATTATTACAATGTTTGATATGTTTACTTAAGAGCTATTACAGATTATTCAATATGTAAGAAATATAATAATCTTGATTTAACTTTTTTCTCTCTTTTCTTCTTTTCCTCTTTTCATTATGTTTGATTGAAACAGATTAATGTTACCGCTTCCATGCACTCACCCACTCTCTATCTTCCCCATCTCTTTATTTATTTCTTATTATATTTTTCTGTATAGTGTGACCTTTTTCTTTCTTCATAATAAAAACAGAATGGTCCATTATTTAGCTGAGGTGATGACACTCATAAGGAAAGAAAAAAAGAGTGAGGGAGTTAAATCAAGATTATTATAATTTGGTTTAGCTCAGTCGGTAGAGTGTTCGGCTAGAAACCACAAGGTTCCTAGTTCGATATCGGCCCCCGCCAACTCAGCGTATGAGTAGCACAGGGATCTGTGCGGTAAAGTAAGGAGCTGATAGTAGGTGTGGCGCTCCACCTCAGATGCTACAATAATCTCTTTGTTCTAACGCTATTGAAAAGGGGATAGACTCCCTCGCTGTCTCGTTGATACCGACATTAGGTCGCCCCAACGACTTTACTTACATATTGAACTATTGGAATAGCTCTTAAGTAAACATATCAAACATTGTGATAATTGAATTATCATATGGTGGTATATCCACAGACCCTATTAGTATTTTTATCATTGTGTCTTTTTTATTTTTTTAATTTTTGAATGCTTTGTTTACAATTGTATATTGTATTAAATGATTATTAGTGTACATATTTACCAACACAAGCAGGATGTGACACAAGGTCAATTTTTTAGGCTGAGTTTAACAGGTTTGAATTCAGAGTTTTCCTTCTCCTGGACTGGTTGCCTAACCAAGGTTAAAGAACCCAGTCTGCCTTGCTATTTACCTATAGCTGGAGGGAGAGCTGATGGATGCATACCTTTCCCAAGGGTATGAGCACTATATGAAGTGTAGACAGTTTCATCTAGGATTTGAACTTGGGTTGACGAGTCCATTTCCCATGACTCTAGCCATTACACCATGTGCTTCCACCATGATTATTAGTGTAGTTAAATTAACCATGTTGCAAATATGTTAACTAAACCTGATCAACCTTTACTTGAAAGGGTCACATTAATTAACTAGAAAGCAAAATATTATGGGATAAAACATTTGAGGAACTCTTCAGCTAAGAAAGAGAACAAAAGGAAATGTTTTTATAAACTTGATAATCAATGTTGAGTAGAGATGATTAATTACACAAACTTCATTAAGATAATAGTAATTAGTCTAGTTGTTTAATTAACAATGGTTTTCAGGGATGTAAATAATTTAATAAATATACTGAATTGTATTGAAAGATAATGTTCCTTGCTGTATGTTCACAGGAACTCTTTTCTTTGAGTGTTTGTATTTTCTCTCTTGAATGTTTGATTTGTAAATTACCAATTATTTAAAAACAAATGAATAAGAAATTCATTTTATTTGTCCAGATACATAGTAGTAGGATTTGGGGTACTTACTACTCATATTAATCCCCAAATAGGGTAGATGGTACTCATTAGCCTTGGACAGCAATCTATCTAGATATAGAAAAGTCTGTTATAAAACCTACACTGACTAGTGGGTATACCTCATTCCAAGAAATGGCTAGGGGAGTAAACTCCAAAATAAAATAACTTGTTGTTAGCATCTGCCCGTCTACTAAAGATGGTGGCGTAGTGTCCACTTTTTAAAAATCTGTAACTGCATGAGTGGCTGAACAGACCAATGTTTGAATGGCAATCTCTGGTGCAGTGACTGCAAACAGTGATGCTTACTGGAGTTACTGTTGTCTCTCCTTCCTTTTGGCTCTCTTTTCTGTGGTGGCTTCTTTCCTCTCTTGTTTACTCGTTTTCGTTCCTTGTTTGATGAGGAGGCGCCAGGTCACACAGTCTTCTGCACAAGCCTCCCATGTGTTAGTGTTGATGTGGCATGTCTTCATGACCCTCTTGCAGACATCTTTAAAGTAGTATATCCCAAAATATAGATTCAGTTTATTTATGTCTATTATTAATTTCTGATACTTACATTAAAAGCTGGAAAAGAAAAGATTTTATAGAATGTGTTGAATAAACTTAAAAAGCTGAAAATGTGTGCAGATTTACACACACACACACACACACACACACACACATACACTTACTATTTTTCTGTGTGTGTGTGTTGTATCCATTAATCCATCCATATATCTGTGCTTATCTATCCATACATCCACTTGCACCCACACAAATTTTGAAAGAAATGCTCAGCTATTTAATATACATTAAAAGTCTTGGAATATTTCCAAAAAATATTAAAAATTTTTAGGGTAAGAATATTTCCCAAAAATATTGGCATAAAACCCAATGAACATGGTTCTGCTACAACCCCCCCCAAAAAAAAAAAAGAATCAACTTAAACAGATCCAAATAAATCAACAAACAGCAAAATAATAATCCTTGTAAGTTTTATGTTAAAAAGACAAGAAATGAAAGGCAAGAGTGAAAAACAAAAGTTAAGTTAATCAAATATATTATAGAAAAGTTATGAACATTCTCTTCTGAGATGTTTTTGAAGATATTAAACTGTAAAAAAAAAAAAAAATAATGTATATGGTTAGAATTTAACACCTGAAGCACCACCAAACTCCAAAATCTTTCTAGTGCTTAATACACAAAATGCAGAGCAATAACATAATATATATATTGTGTCTGTCTCTGTGTCTGTCTCATATATATATAGTGTGGGATTGTCACTGTTTCAGCTTTTACTGGAACGGTGTGTCAAACGCAGTATTATTGGAAGAGTGCTCAATATAAAATAGAGCTGTTATATAATATAATAAAATAAATATATAAAGGTTTTACATATCTATCTATTTGGTGACAAAGGAACAGTCACAACCATTGTGGTTTCATGCATCAGCAATCATCAGGTGAACTTGTTTAAAAAAAAAAACAAAAAAAAAAAACAAACAAGTTCACCCGATGATTGCTGATGCATAAAACCAAAATGGTTGTGACTGTTCCTTTCTCACCAAATAAATAGATATGTAAAACCTTTATATATTTATTTTATTATATTATATATATTATAGAAGCACATGAAATATTGGTAAATGAATAAGCTTAAGAACACAATTCATCATCTTCTTTCTGATCTTCATTCTTTTTCATGCTTCTAAAACAACCAAAGATGCATATATATATATATATATATATATATATATATATAATATGACATTAGTGAAATGCGCAGCGAACGAAGCGATTGCATGGCTTATATGCTTTTTGGAAAAACAATGTTTCTGGTTTGAATTTAAATTATTTTCTGTTTCTCTCTCGATGAGTCCGGATTAAAAACATTTACATCTAAAAATGGACCTAATTATCATTATGCTCTGATGATGATTTTTTATAAATCGAAATATTGTCAATATTAGTAATGAAAATGATATAAAAATATATTCATTTTAACAACATTGTGTGTTTTCATACCCTTTTATCTATCTATCTATCTACACATACACATATCAGTAAATCTGCTGCCTAATGATGAATAAAATGATTTATTTTGCCCAGCAAATCTCTTTCCTTGTCAGTATACTTAGTAGTGAAATTTAAACTAAGAGACTAAAAATTATATAAACAAAATTTTAGATAAAATTGTGTATATGTATATATATATATATATATATATATTGATTGATTGATTGGAAATAAAATTGTGACGCTCTGGAGATGCATGTCAGTTTACTGATGATTAATCATGTGGTTAATTCACTTGGGTAGGTTGCATAGGTTCCAAAATAAGGGCCACATCCGTACATGAGGTATTTACATGACTACATACTCTTACTTACACATGCAATTTAGTCAACAGGTATTAGTGTTACTAGGTTAAAAGTTGGTTGAGGACTTTGGAATTTTAATCAGAATACCAACCTGTAAGCCTGCATATTGTTTTTCCAGGTCAAATTTGGCATTACCCTTCAGGTGGTTGAATGTTTTCCTTTATGTGTGTGTGTGTGTGTGTGTGTGTGTGTGTATATTAGTCATCCACAGACACAGTGTTTCGACATTTATGTCTCTTCAGTGTGACTCAACTTTAGCAGCTACTTCTAGCTGGGAGCGAAACCTGACTGAATTTTCGTCTGTTGAGCTCCTTATCCTCACAGCTATCAGCAACTATCAGGAAGAGGCGATCAATTAATTGATACACACTTACGAAGATGTATGTTTACGATCACCAGAGAACTCGAGTCTATAAACAATGGACGAGTAAATGCCTTATGCTAAATGGTGAAAGTTCAATTAATGTCTCCTCTAGATTGCTCTACCAGGATATTGGGAGCATATATATATATATATATATATATATTATATATAATGTTATAAGTTGTTTTCTCTTTAACAGCAGTGTGTGGTGTTTTCATTCCATTTTTTATACTCATATATATATATATATATATATATATATATATATATATATATATATATATATGGGAGAATAAGTGCTTAATTGGAGTCCTACCTAATTTTGAAAATTAATTAATAATGAATTAGGCGGGAATACCTATTTAAATGTAAGGCTAAACAAATCGAGAAAAATCAATCTCTGTATGTACATTTCGGCCTATTAGGCCTCATCAGCAGAGCTATAGATTGGAAGACTGCCTTGTGCGTGATTTGAAACCGGACTGCCAAGCTGACAGGCCGATACCATAACCCCTACACCAAACGGACTTCTTAGATTTTACCATTTGTTTAGAGTAGGTTAATATTCCTCTTCTAGTGACTTTTATTACACTTATTCTCCCAAAAATTGTCGGCAAAAAAGCAATTCCAAAAACAAACCGTGAATACACATATATATATATATATATATATATATATATATATATATATATATATATATATATATATATATATATATATATAGAAACAGCATGACATATATCTATTATCAGAATTTTTATCTGAAATTTTCACTGTATAATGTTTATTTTACGTAAATGATATTCACCACTGAATCAAGTGCAGACACACATACATACATACATAATATATATATATATATATATATATATATATATATATATATACACACACACACACACACACACTCGTGTGTGTGTCTGCACATTTACGTAAAATAAACATTAAACAGTGAAAATTTCAGATAGAAATTCTGATAATAGATACATGTCGTGCTGTTGACTTCTTGATCGACTCTTGTAAAATTCTGTATTGTAGATAGATTTTTATATGTAAACGAATTGGCAATTGATCAAATGTTTGAGTGTAAAAAATTAATGTTGAGCAATATTTAAGATCCGTGTTGATATCTTGTGATCAGTTTGTTAAAATGCCTCAAAGAAGAAGAATGGGTAAAAATTCAATGATTGAAAAGAAAAATGTTTGTTAATTTTACAAAGAAGACAGTCAATGTAATGTGATGGATGTGTATAGCAAAGTAGAGAAGAATCTCTTAGAAATGATCTAATTAATAATGGCAAGACATGACTAATGCATTAACATAAAAGGCAAAAAAATCAATAAAACTGAGAACATTGTGTCAGATGTGGAGATAAGATAATGAAATGATAATATATTCAATGAATACTGGAAACTACGTCAGTAAGAATTTAAATAAGTATATTTGGGCAGCATCTTTCCATTCAAACAAATTTATGCTTAGCGTTACCTTGGTGATAAAAAAACAAACAATAGTTTAGTTAAACATTAAACAGTTTTAATAATGAAAGACACATATACTCTGCCTTGATAATGGTTCGGATAAGAACCGAAAGTACTTGGTCTGCCATGAATGGCACTTTCTGAGAAATCCTTAATACCTTTCAATATTGTTAGATCAAAACAATTATTAGGAAGATTGAAAGAAAGAAGAAAAAAAACTTGAAAATAATAAGGATTCTGTTTTGTTTAATCAAATTTGTTTGAAGAATATAAATGTAGATATGATAGGGTAAGAATGGCAATTCAGTAGGAACTAAACAAAATTAGTATTTCATTTATTTTTGTGGGAAGTAAATGGTATGAAAATAAGTTGCTGTTAAATTCTTATATGCAATCAACTGAGAAACAAAAGAAATAATCTATAGGTTAATACTCGTGTTCCTTAAAAGTATGACTTATCATTTTGCAACACCATCTGGTTAAAAATGAGACTGTCCAAATTGTCCAAGATCAAATGTAAATATGGATTATCTGCTGTTGCTTATCCACTGAATTCTTATTTCTTATGAGTGTCGTCACCTCAGCTAAATAATATACCATTCCGTTTTTATATTAAAGATAGAAAGGGAAAAAAATGGACATGCTACACAGAAAAATATAATAAGACAGAGAGTAGGGGCAAGATAAAGAGAGGGGCAGCATCTTTCCATGCAAGTGATAATGCTAATCTGTTTCAATTGAAGATAATGAAAAGATGAAAAAAGTTAAATCAAGATTATTATACTTATTACATATGGAACTATTTGGCAATAGCTCTTAAGTAAGCATATCAGACATTGTAATAATTGAATTACAGGTCCTGCTAGTAAATGTAAATATGATAGGGTGAGAATGGCAATTTAGTAAGAATTAAACAAAATTAGAATTTCATTTATTTTTGTGAGAAGTAAATGGTATGAAAATAAGTTGGTGGCAGTGTGGCCTATTGTCAGCATCAGCTTGACAGTGGGGGAGTATATCCCCTTTTTGCTAGTTCTAGACCAGGGAGATTGTTTTTCTCAAGTTGGAGTGCCACACCTTCTGTCAGATTGTCCAATCTGTGCTACTCAAGTGCTGAGTTGGTGGGGACCGGTATTGACCCTGGAACCTTGTGATTCTTAGACAGGTGCTCTACTGACTTGAGCGAAATGGAATATTAAACAGGAGGGAATTGGGAAGGGAAGTCTGGAAGAAAAAGAAAAAATGGTGTAAGCCGATAAGTAGAAAGTAAAAAAGCTAGAGAAAAAAAATTTAAGAGAATTGTGTGTGTGTGTGTGTATGTATGTATGTATGTATGTATGTATGTATATATATATATATATATATATATATATACTTGGTTGAGTTGTTCTTTTGTCCCCTTTTTACTTCTGACCTGTTGGCTGGGGCGTTAGAATGCACAAACTGCACCTCTGCAGAGGGGTAAGACTCCCGTGATGCTTAAGGATAGAACTCAGGTGGTTGAGCAGTCCATGACTTGCAATACTCCACTTTGGCCCTTTCGTGGGCTAGATCAATCGGCTGGTCACGTCAAGCCCTAGCACCTATATGATTGCCCCTGACCCGGAGTGGTAGTACCTGTTAGGGTCCCATCTATGGATTAACTAGAAAAATATTTTTATTAAAAAAAATTGTGTATCCATTAAGAATTAATTTCTTTCAAAACTTTATCAGCATAAAATGACCCACTGAGGTTGATATGCCATAAAACAAACCAAACCAAACCCTTTTTACCTCTACTCTTTACGACAATCCGTCAGATTTACTCCAATCCTCCTATCCTTATATATAATGTGCATGCACACACACTATTTTCAAATATAGAATAGGATAATAAAAGTAAAAATCTGTAATAAAAACTCGCAGGTGAGTTTCCCATTTCCCACCCTCAGGTAAGCTAGTATTCGACACATGTCTAATGTATTTCACACACTGAAGAAATGCACGTGTCAAATGTTAGTTCACCTGAGGATTGGCAATGTGAAATTTCATTGTGAATTTTTTTTTTCTATTCTGAAGCACAAAAATTGTAATAAAATTTTTAATGGATTGAAAGAACCAAAAGTGAGATAGTAGGGAAATAATTGTACACTAGCAGGACCTGTGGACATACCACAGTATGATAATGTAATTATTACAACATTTGATATGCTTACTTAAGAGCTATTGTAAAATATGTAAAAAGTATAATAATCTTGATTTAACTCTCACTCTTTTTCTTCTTCTTCTTTCCTTTTTATCTTTTCATTATACTCGATTGAAACAGATTAGTGTTATCACTTCCATGTGCTCACCCCCTCTCTCTCTATTTCATCTCTACTCTGTCTTTTATTCTTTCTGTGTAGCATGTTATTTTTCTTCCCTTTCTTTCTTATGACATACTCATAAGAAATAAGAATTTGATGGATAAGCAACACCAGATAATCTGGAATTACATTTTTTAAATTTAATCTTGGATGATTTGAATGGTTTCATTTCTAACCAGAGAGTGATGCAAAATGATAACAGTTGTAAAATTAAGGAACACTAGTGTTAATATATAGAATCTTTATTAGATTTTTTTCCTCTGAAACTAATTCACATTCAAATTACATCTAGATAAAAAATATGGATTTGTAATGATGATGAAAAGGTATAAGGAGAGAGAGAGAGAGGTAAAGAGAGAGAGAGAGAGAGAGAGGAGGTAAAGAGGGAAAGAATAGCAGAAGTCTAATTGATAACTTTAGTTGTCAACCCTTATGTAAATTCCATAAGTTTAGCTAGTCTGAGATTTATGGTCAACACTTCAGTCTGAAAAAAAAAACAAAACAAACTAACAATTCATGAATTTGAAGTGTTAGAATATATAAATGTATCTGTGTGTATGAGGGTATAATATCTTTAATATATATATATATATATATATATATATATATATATATATAAGGAGAGGTAGGGGGAGAGTAGTGTTAGGAAAGTGAGTTAGAGAGAGGAAGAAGAGAGAGAAAAATCAATCAATCAATATAAAATTATTGATAAGCTTTTGACTTTTGGCATTCACAGCATTTTTTTAATGCTAACTAATGACTCACTGAGATATATATATATATATATATATATATATATATATATATATATATATATATATATATGGGTCTGTGTGTGTGTGTGCATATATATATATTTTAAAAAGATATTTTATTCCCTCATACACACACATACATTTTTCTTACATCATTTTTGCTTGACGCTGTATTTTTTTTTGTAAATTTGCTATATCTTAGTAACAGAGGATGGTAAGAGTAAATTTATAATTTCTTTTTGTGTGTGTGTGTGGAGGTGTAGAAACTAAGTCATAATCAAACTGCTAGAATTATTCTTATTTCCTCAGTCAGTGAGTGGTTGAAAATACTAAAGTTCACTTAAAAAAAAAAAAACCAACAAAAAACAAAACAAAAAAAAACTTGAAGGAATTTTATAATAGATGATTATATGTTACTAATTTCACAAGTCACTAACTTTAGAATAAAAATAAAAATAAAAAAGAGTCTCTTGATACTGGCTTGTTTGTTACACAGTGGATATTATGATATCATCAATATACTTTTTTTTGCCTTTTGAAATATTTTGAAAAGACTATTTGAATTTTATTCCATTTTGAATTGAACGACTTTGGATAGTTTTTCATGAAATTGGCTAACGTTTCACATGGTCGGCTGATACTTCAAAGTTAGGATTTTAAACAGTGACTAATCTTTTACCTTTTTTTCCAAATTTAAATCTTTTGAAGGTGTTCAGAATTAGAAATGATCTTTTTATTTATTTTTTTAACTTTTTTATGTAACTGAGATGTAGTTTCTAATAATCCTGTGAAAATGTAAATAATACAATTTAGTTTGTAAGTTTATGAAAATCAACAAGAGAATAATCAGTTTTAGATGGTTCTAAGATATTTCCTTTTTCTTACTATGACTAAAGTAGAACATTTTCCATCAGGCTGAACACGATTATTTTGTTTTTTATAGGCCTTTCCTTCATATATATATATATATATATATATATATATATATATATATATATATATTTTTTATAGTTTATATATTATTTTTTTGTTTTATCCTTACTCTATACTTTTTCAGACTCATTCAATAGTTTAATTCATAGTTTAATTTTGTCTGACTACCATCCCCCTAAGAAACCAGACCTTGAAGAGTATCCTTTTTTTCTCATTTGACTTCCTGTTGCCATGGTGACAGTCTTACAATGAAAAAACAATTTTTTACATTTTTTTTGAGAAGTAAATTTTTTCAGTTATCCAATTCAAATTATCTTGATCTACCATCTGATGAGACAAAATTTTGGGGAGCTATATTAAATCAACTTAGATTTATAAAGGCCCCAATTTTGGTCGAAATAGATTTATTATGGAATTATGGTGTTGAGTTTTTCCTTCCTTTCTAAGATAAATATTGCTCTGTATATAATCTAAAAAGTTTATTATACATTGAGCTCTTTTTAGTGATTTAAAGATTCACTGTATTTATACATACTGGATCATACAATAATAATACAGTATATCTTAGAAATCACATATAGAATCATCCCTTACTTACATCACTGCTTATATCACATTACCCAAAATCGTCATAACATAGAATAAATACACTCAAAATTTGAACATGCAACATTAGACAGTCCTCATTGTTTTTAAAACAAGTTTTAATAAATACATGACTAGTATTATATATCTATATATAGTTTGTTTTATTTTAATACAAATTTAAAGTTTACATTTCAAATTGTTTTATTTTTTAATGAATTTGATGATTTTACTTACTTAGGGTACAAACTCGCTGACAGAATTTTTTACTCCCACCCCTCAGGCAATGTTTCAAAAATCTATTTTTACATCGCCCAGAGGGTGTTTTTTTTTTGTACTAGTGTATATATATATATATATATATATATATATATATATGGGAGTAAATATGGAAAATAAATCCGACAATATTAAGAAAATGACATCTTCACGTGCGTGGATCGCGACTTGCCTTTCAAAAATATAACGCTGAACAAATACAGTTACATAACTAAAAAGATTTTCATCTCCTGTCATCTATAGAAACATCCATCATTTTCTTCACCCCAAGATAGATCCTGATGAAGGTTTAAAGAAACCGAAATGTTTAAACATCAATAAATAAATTCATCCTATTTTCGGAACACTTGTTTTTTCAAATTTTCTTTATTTTATATATATATATATATATATATATATATATATATATATATATAAAGGAAAGAAAATGTTGAATGGATCCCTTTTATTTATTTATCTTTTCAACATATTGTTGAATTCATTTCCATTTTCAACTTACATATACATATATATATATATATATATATATATATATATATATATATATATATATATATATCAAAAGTAACTTAAATTTGGCTTGAGAGAGCTGTGGATTATTTTTTGTGTGTATAAAACCCGACTAACGGTCATTCCCTTTTCTATCCAAGATATCCCACTGGCCCAAATGTATAATAGGTGAATCCTCAGCCTTTTATTACTCACCAATGTTATGTATTTTCCTCTCTGGATTTAATAGTCTATGAAATCAGTTTTCATTTTTTGTTTTTTCTCCTCTTTGTATTGTTACTCACTTCTCTTTGACTGGATTCTTTCATTCCCATGAGAGTCCCAATTCCTTTGTCCAGCATTCCTTGTATGCACATTACCATTCTTGTTTATTTTATTTTATTGAATCTGGCGTCATTGCAAGGCCATTTGTTATTTTGGTTTTCAAAGGAATGGTCTAATCATAAAATGGTCACTTGATAGTTTGGCTGTAACAGCTTGGTGGACAACAGACTAATCCTTCTAATTTTCATATCCCCACACCCTTTTCTTTCTTTCTTTATTTATTTATTTATTTAAAAAAAAGATTTAAATCAGTTTGCAGGTTTCTAAAGTGTAAGCTTGTCTTTGAACAGACATTGCCCCCCCCTCCAAAAAAAAAATGACTCAATATTTCTTGTCCTTTGATCATCAATCAGTTTGTGTGTCCATGTCTGTGTGTCCCCTCCAATAAATTTAGTTATTTGCAGATTCAGAAACCAATAATTACTGGAATGTTGTCATGTATGACTTCAAATAAAGGGGTGGGGGGCTGGGTGTTGTGAATGATTAAAAAAAATTTGTCTGGTCTTTTGTTCTCACACAAGTGTTGTCGATAAAACCGCCATGGACAACACGTTCTCAGTCCTGTCGTCTGGGGCTTTAGAATACCCTGACTGCACTTCTGCAGAGGAGTAAGACCTCTCTCCGCAATGGGGGCCACCTGTTGGCCATGGGTGGTGACCTGTGATGCTTAAGTATGGAACCCTGGTGGCTGAGCAGTCCATGACATACAACACTCCATTTTGGTCCTTACTTAGGCTAGACGAGCGGTCGGAAAGGCCCCCTCCGATCAATCGAGTGGTCATGTCAAGCTCTAGCGTCTATATTATTATCCCAACCCTATTGCCCTTATGGTAGACTCCAACTCTTTTTATCATATATGTGCTAGAAGGTGGTGGCTGAGGGTCTTGATGTCCTGGGTATGAATAGTAATTCGCCACCATGAGAGACTCTCTCGGCTTTTATGCCTCCTCAATAGCTGAACCACTCCAACCAACCGGGGGTAACAGGAGTCTTTCCAAGAGTCACCATTCCATTTTTATTATAAAGAAAGAAAGGGAAGAAAAAGGACATGCTAAACAAAAATAATATTATGAGAGTAGGGGAAAGATAGAGAGAAAGGGGTGAGCACGCATAAGTGATAACATTAATCTGTTTCATGAAAAAAAGGAAAGAAAGAAAAAAAGAAACTTAAATCAAAATTATACTTTTTATACATATTATAGCTCTTTAGTAAACATATGAAATGTAATAATAAAAATATCATGCTGTGGTATATCCACAGGTCCTGCTAGTAATAAATAATACTATATTTAAAAATCTGAAATTACAAACAAGAATAGAAAAAAATGTTTTTTTTAATAAACACTAAATTAATATTTTTGAAAAGCATTTTTAATTTCACATGGTTTATTTGTTTTGATGTGTGAATAAAATCTTCAAATGAAATGAAATAAATTGTATAAAGATATAAAGCTACAGTAAAGAGCCATTTTAGAACTTTTCTTTTCTTGTTAAAACTTGTTACAGATCAGATAAAACAGGAATGGATATACGAGGGTCAGCTGAAAAGTTCATAGGCTAACCAAGATACTCTCTTGGAATGTGACCAAATGAGGTTTATCTTGTCTGCTTAATGGTCCACCCACTTCTCCCATCAGTGTTGCAGTGCTTATATCTCATTGGTAAAAAAAGTCATCAACAGCATATATATATTTACCAACCCCTCCACAAGAGCAGGATGCGACACAAGGTCAATTTCTTAAGCAGAGTTTAACAGGTTTGAATTCAGAGATTTCCTTCTTCTAGACTGGTTACCTAGCCAGGGTTAAAGAGCCCAGTCTGCCCTGCTATTTATCCATAGCTGGAGGGAGAAATGGATTCATACCTTTCCCAAGGGTATTAGCGCCATGTGGAATGCAAAGAGTTTTTCGTCCAGAACTCTGGTCGACAAGTCCAGGAATTTAACTCTGGTCGACAAGTCCATTTCCTACGACTCTAACCATCAGACCATGCGCCTCAACAGCATATATGACATCATCATATGAACCTTTCTGCCCACCCTTGGTATATATATAGATATATAGAAATAGGTATATTTGGGCAGCATCTTTTCATTCAAACAAATTTGTTTTAAAAAAAAAATCCTTATTGTTTTCAAGTTTCTTCTTTTTTCTTTCAAGTTTTCTAACAATTTTTTAAAAATGTTATCTTGAAAGGCGTTAATCATTTGTAGCGACACAAACAAAACAGTAGTTTAGTCAAATAATAAACAAATCTTGATAATGGTAGTTTAGAAAAATATAAACGGCCTTCATAATGGTTAAGAAAAGAACCCAAAGTACTTGGTTTACCAATAATGACCCTTTTGGACAACTGATTAATGCCTTTCAAAATGATAACATCAAAGAATTGTTAGAAAACTTGAAAGAAAAAACTTTAAAATAATAAGGATTCTATTATTTTTAACTGAATTTGTTTGAAAGATATATAGAAGATACATATGTTGGGTTATTTAAGATTAAAGTCAGTCTCCCCAACCCCTAGGCATGAATCCTCCCGTTCTTCCTCTTAACAATTATGGGTAAACTGATTTCTTTAGCCTTGGTTAGGCAACACATTTAGGAGAGGGAAACTCAATTCAAACCAGCTTTAAACCACCTAACTATTGACCTTGTATCACATCCTGCAAGTGGCAGAGGGGTTGGGTAAATACAATGATTCTAAAGGGATATACATTAGGGTACGTTGAATTTTCACTTAAAAAAAAAATCTAATTCACTCAAACAGCGAAAATTGTGTGTTGGTATAATGAGTACTAATACCAAAAACTAGATCTCATATTTACACAATTGTTTGAGGAAATAGCATCAAAGATCATCTACTAAAATGTATCAAAAATCCACATTTTTATAATATTTGGCCTAGAAATGGGTTAGCAATTTCAATATTTAAAACAGAAAATCTTGTCCTTTTTAAACGAAATGAATAAAATATAACTAGAATTCAAATTGAAAATATGTCCCCATCACCACCGACACAGCTGATATGCTGCTTTTTACCTAATAAGTAAGCTATAACAATGATGACATTTAAAAAAATTGAAATTTATTTCCTCAAATGAAGGCAAAGTTTTGAAGAAAAATGTTTTGTGTGGTAATTCTTTGTTAATTTGCAACTTTCGCCAGATGGGAGATGTTACAGTTCTAAAATTGACCTACCCTAATATACATTGTCGAGAAAATATTGCTGTGAAGTGAAATCCAGACAGTCTCGTCTAGGATTTGAAATCAGTTCACTGATTCCATTTTTTTTTTTAATGATGATAACTGTTATACTACGTGCACTTCCTCATTAGAAGGTAAAGGGTTAATCCTACCCCCCTCACCCCCCGAACTTTAAATACCGATATTCTGTAATGATCTGTGTGTGTGTGTGTGTGTGTGTGTGTGTTTTCTCAAATTCCATCTTGAGATTTTTTTTTTTTTATTAAAAAAAAAATCTCTTTTGTAAAAGCATTTTTTTTTGTTTGACTATGACTACAAAGAAATAATCGTTTTGTGCCTGTTTTAATAAAGAGATCTTTACAGAAACATCTGACATGAAAGAGTTAAAGAAAAGAATCCAATTAACCCTTGTTGTATTATTTCATTGCTTTTCAGTCGAATGGAAACAAAAGAAAAAAACAAAAACAAAGGCAGGAACAAAAAAAGAAAAAAAGAAAAAAAAAGTTTTCTATAAATTTCAGTTTAGTCTTCATGAAAACTAATACTAGGCAGTTAATTTGTACTGCAATGAATAGTTCTTTTCACTTTTTTGTACACTAAATTCAATCTCCACCCCCACAAAAAAAAAGGCACTCAAAATACACCTCCCACTTTGTTGCTTAGTGCACTCATAACTTGTCACTCTTTGTTTCTAAGAGACTAAAGAAATTTAAAGAATTTTTTTCTTTCTTTGCCAGATATTTTTTTCAGATCAATTATGATGTTTATAAATTTGGTCAAAGTAATGATATCTTTAGGCCACTTCTCTTTGTATTTTGGTTAGTATACTTTTAGTAGTATCAATCTACAATATATATATATATATATATATATATATATATATGTGACATCAAAGTAGGCAGACATGAAATATTATTTTGTGAACATTAAGATAAATCTCAATGGTAAACAAATGGTAATAGTCTATTCACTTTACACTATTTGGGATATCAGGTGAAATGTGAAATTATGTAGACATTTTGTATGACATCAGATTATATCTGTAGATTTTTAAGTACATACGTGTGCACACACACACACACACACACACACACACACACACATATATATGTATATATTTACCAACCCCTCTGCACAAGCATGATGTGACACAAGGTCAATTTCTTAGTTTACCAGGTGTGAATTTCAGTTTTCCTTCTCCTACACTGGTTACCTAGCCAAGGTTAAAGAGTCCAGTCTGCTTTACTATTTACCCATAGCTGAAGGCTTACCTTTCCTAGGGTATTAACGCTATGTGAAATGCAAATAGGATTTGAACTCTAGTCGATTAGTCCATTTCCTTTGACTCTAACCATTACACCACATGGCTTCATCTACAGATAAAAATTTTTTTTTTTTTTTTTTTTTTTTTTTAAGAATTAGGTATGTTAAAGGTGAAATTGAAGCATTTTGTCTCGAATGACATATATAGTAAATGAAGAAAAACTCTAAACTTGCTTCATTACAATAATTTATTTCAACCGTATTAATACGGCATCTTCAGGTAATCACTAGAACATGACTCTTACAGTAAGAGTCATGTTCTTGTGATTACCTGAAGATGCCGTATTAATACGGTTGAAATAAATTATTGTAATGAAGCAAGTTTAGAGTTTTTCTTCATTTACTAAATTTCTTGCTCTGTCCTTTTACTCACTGATATTAGGCACATTGAGCTCTCCTTTTGGTCTACCTGCATCAGCTTGGTTAAACCATACATGGAAAGACCCTAACTACGGAAAAAAAAAAAACTATATATATATATATATATATATATATATACACACACACACACACACTGGTGACAGGCATGTATATAACACCTGTCACAAGAAAATTCCATTACAATTGGATGGAAAAATGATGTTTGCATGAGGCTCAGTGTTACTTGAAGCAAGTAAGCATTATATTACCATAATAGCAAAGTAATTGTTTAATTGACTCTGAGTTTAAAAAATGAAGTAATTACTTTTGTTTCCTTAAAAGAAATAAAAAGGGAAAACAATTCTCAACAATGATGATTCAAGAAATTTTCAAACTTGATCCCCGCCCTGTCGGCTGGGGTGTTAGAATGCAGCGACTGCACCTCTGCAGAGGGGTAAGACTCCCCCAATGGGGCCACCTGTTGGCCGTGGGTGGCGACCCGTGATGCTTAAGGATAGAGCCCAGGTGGATGAGCAGTTCATGACATGCAATACTCCACTTTGGCCCTATCTTGGGCAAGACGGGCGGTCGGAGAGGCCCCCTCCGATCAATCGGCTGGTCACGTCAAGCCCTAGCACCTATATGATTTTCCCAACCCTATTGCTGTTATGGCAAGCCCCAATCCCTTTTTATCATATGGGTGCTAGAAGGCGGTGGCTGTGGGTCTACATGTCCTGGGAATGATGTTAAACTCTATCTGATGGCGAGGTTCCAGTTTTGGAGGTTTGGGAAATGTGGAGCACCCCTTCATCACCATTGCTCCCTGGTCCACTCTGACCTGGAGTGGTAGTACCTGTTAGGGTCCCATCTATGGGTTAAATAGAAAAATGTATTTATAAAAAAATTGTATTATCCATTAAGAATTGATTTATTTCAAAACTTTATCGGCATTAAATGACCCACTGAGGTTGATATGCCGTAAAACAAATCAAACCAAATAAAAAAAACAAAAAACCAAAACCAAACTTGATCCAACTATTTTTACACTTTTATTGTTTTTAGTATTTTCAAATTTTTAAAATCTAAATTCACAAGATTTCCAATAAGCAATACTACTTAGATTCAATTTAAAAAAATTATCTCTCTCTCTATATATATATGAATTTAACATTTTTAGAAAAAACAAAAGATGTTATTAGTTTTCTGACAGAATCTGTTTTGACCTTTTAATAGAACGGTCTTCATCAAGAGCAACATATGAATGAAAGACGGAATAAATACCTCCTATCTAACGGTTATTTATTCCGTCTTTCATTCATATGTTGCTCTTGATGAAGACCGCTCTATTAAAAGGTCGAAACAGATTCTGTCAGCAAACTAATAACATCTTTTGTTTTTTTTCTAAAAATGTTAAATTCATACTGTCGGATTAACTTCCATTTACTTCATATATGGGTGGAAATAGATCTATGACTGTGAATATGACTGATATTTAAGTCTTTTTCTTTACTGAATATATTTCTCTGTATATAATTCCTAAATTATGGTATATTGAGCTCTCGATATAGAGCAAACCAAATTTAACATTCCGTTATTAAAAAAAAGGCCCAACTAAGTATCGGTGCGCTTATCTTCCTAGATATTTGTAAGTATAAAAGTAAAATAAAGTTGATGGAGTGACCAATTGTAGGTATCATCCGGACAGTGAGGGAGTCTATCCTCTTTTTGCTAGCACTAAACCAGAGTTTTTTTTTTTCTTTTGCTGAAGTGGATTGCCACATCTACCATCAGCTCCCCACTTTACCACACAGATCAGATTAGCCAATCTGTGTTACTCATGCACATAGTTGCCAGGGACTGATATTGAACCTGGTACCATGCAATTCCTAGTTGGCTGCTCTACTCACTCAGCTAAACTGGCCCTTTGACTGTAAAGAAAAACAAAACAACATAAAAATTACTTTCCAATAACAATAATAAACCAAATAATAATGATAAAAAAATGATAGTATAAAATAGATATATATTTTGAATACCCCCCCTCCTCCTCCATATGTTTTGTTGAGAAATTACTCCATTAATCCTCAGGCCACACATACATACTAGCTGAGTAACAATGTTATTGATCCAACTTCCCATCACCCTCTGCGTTTTTCTATTAGAATTCTCAGCAGCCTCCTCTCTGGGTTGTAAAGATGATTGTGGGTAGGGGAAACCAATAATAATAATGATAAAAAAAAACAAAACAAAACAAAAAAACTACCCCCCCAAAAAAAAGAAAAGAAAAAAAATTAAACAAAAAAAAAAACTACAACTTTAAAAACCAACAAAAAAAAACCTTTTAAAAAAAGTTACAAAGTCAACAAAACAAAAAAAACCCCAAAAAACTACAACTCCAAAACCAACAAAAAAGCAAAAAAAGGGCAACCCCTGCTGAGTGTGGCCCATATGATTTTCCTTGTCATTGTGTGAGTGACTAATGGACAGTGTTATTTGCCAACAGATGATAGGTGGAAACAATCTAATGTGAGAATCTGGTGAGGAAAAAAACAAAAAGGTGAAGATGATATTTTGAGTTAAACACAATAAATTCAAGAAATTCCTTTTTTTCAGCATTTCATTATATTTTTTTTAAACATTTTTTTTTCTGTCTTTGATGTTTGTTTATTAACAACTGTGGCTGCAAATTGTGGATTTCAATAAATTTTATTCAAGGAAAAAGAAAAAAAAAAAAAAAAAAAATTCATTTTCTCTGGTCAAATATAAATTCAAATGAGTTCATTAATTCTTAGTTTTTAAAAGGACAAAGTTTAATAGAATTTTTTGATAATTTTTCTTGAGTTTTTATGATGTCTCTTTCTGACAAGTGTAGAATCTGTTTGATTAGTGTGTGTGTGTACCTATACGATTATGTGTGTGTGTGTGTGTATATATATATATATATATATATATATATATATATATATATATTAGAGAGAGAGAGAATTGACATGAATTCAGAGTTTTCGTTCTCTTAGACTGGTTACCTTAGCTAAAGTTAAAGAGCCCAGTCTACTCTATTATTTACCCATAGCTGGAGGGAAAGTAGTTAGATGCGTACATTTCCCAAGGGTATTAGCGCTATGTGAAATACAAACAGCCTCATCCAGGATTTGAACTCTGGTTGATGAGTCCATTTCCTACGACTTGAACCATTACACCATGCATCTCTGTGCAGTTATAGAACTGTTGTATATGATTTTATTAGAATGTGTATGTGTGATAATATTGTTATGAGTACACACTTATTTATAACTAATTCTTTTTATTTAATTGAATTTTAAAATGTGTATTGCCTGTAATTGAGAAAAGACAAATACAACATGATATATAGGCAGAGGTGTGCTCAGCGTAATGGTTATTTGTCATAGGAAATGGAATCTATGACTGGAGTTCAAATTCTGGACATGTCTGTTTATGTTGGCTAACACTGGCATA
>CM042145.1:62007996-62065496 GCA_023376005.1 Doryteuthis pealeii | reverse complement strand
TATGCTGCACTTGGACGAAATAACCCCATTTATTTTCTATGTCTCCAATTTCTGTCTCTATAGTGAATTCATTATAGCATAAAGTATGACAATACAATCACCATAAAATTATCAATCCCAGAGAAAAGTTAGTTTTAGTCTAAAAGAGAAACAATAGATAAAAAGGGAGATTATTCGTCAAATGACCAAAAAGACTTAATCTTTTATCAACAGGTGTTAGTGGTTTTACCTTTTGAAGTATAAATTATTTCTTTCTTTAGAATGATTGTCTCTTTTGTTTGTAATGATTAAACTAAGGTACTTTACTCCACACTATCAATTCAGGTATTATAAAAGCATTGTTCCTTATTGTTAGGTTTTTAATTTAAAATATTTGAACCTTCCAGTACAAAGTTAATCATAGCTTTGTAAATACACTGTTTCTCTACTTGCAACTATATTTTTATCTCTTGTATCTAAATGATGATTTTGGGAGTTGCCCCTTTTTGAATAACGTGGTCCTATTATTCAAAATGAAGATTAACTTTTATATTCATGACGGTGGGGTTTTTAATAAGGTATAGACTTTTATTTTTATTAACTCTGGATTAATTTGCTATTGGGTGTATTATGTGAACTTTGATTGATTATATATATATATATATATATATATATATATATATATATATATATATATATATATATATATATATATATATGAATGATAAATCTAATGAGTCAAACGAATCTACTATTAGTTTTGCTTAATGCTCTTCAGGGCTAACGCTTGGTATATTAAATTATATATATATATACTAGACAAAACATGACACATTGGGTCACCCATTGAGCTCGGGGTAGATAACTGGGATTAAGAAAAAGTCAGATTGCAAAGCGAATTAAAATTAAAAAAAAAAAAAAAAAAAATGAATACATTAAAATCATTTTGTAAGATTTCTAAGAAAGGGAAAGTTTGACCTAATTTAAATTTATTGAGAGCCAAGATCTTGAAACTACTGGCTTGCTGCTTGTGAAATTTGACATACAAATACGTTTTGCACACTCCAATCTCTCACTTTCTACTCTCAATGAGAAACTAACATATATAATGAGGAGGTAATCAAGATATATATAGAGAGGGAGAAAGTGATAAACAATGTGAAGTGAGAGACGGGTCAGTTTTTGACTTAATTGCAAATTACGACTAATTAGAACCAATGGAATTTTTTTCAAACATAACTCAATCCTGGAACTAAGGAATAATTTAGTATATTTTTTGTGTCATCAAACTAAACAATAAAAAAGCCTTTAGGACACAAAAATGAATTTCCTCAACTTTAGTATTTTATATATATATATATATATATATATATATATACTCTGCAGTGACAATAAAAATCCACTAAGTAAACAAGTATACAACCTTATTTACTTCGGGATTTTTTCTCTACAATTGATTAAAAAAAATGCTCAATATAAAACGATCTGTATATTAAACCATTCAATTTTAATCATATATATACACACACCTCTCAACAGCTCCTGTATATTTATTGTATCTTACAATATGCTGTACATATGGTTGGTATAATTCAATAATCCTTTTCTCTTGAAATTTTCCAAATGTTAATGGTTGGGTTTTTTCTTTTAACTTCTTTTTAAAAAAACCTCCTAATCAACATCTGATGGTTGGCCAATTTTGAGATTTATTTCCGGGAAAAAGTCACCATCCTTAAAACTCTGAGTCTGGTTGGATAATGTTTCATTTCCTTTCACTTCCCACATTCTGTCAGCATCTTCACCTACTTTGAGGCCCAATTGAGAGAAAGAGGGAAACAAAAAACAAAAAGTCTTAAAAATGTCGGAATTTTAATACTTATATCCATCATTATAACCGTCATTTACCTAACCTCTCTACACAAGCAGCATGTGACACAAGGTCAATTTTTAAACAGAATAAAACAGGTTTAAATTCTGTTTTCCTTCTAGATTGGTTATACTACCAAAGTTAAAGAATCCAGTTTGCCCTGCTATTTTATCCATAGTCTAGGAGAAGGAAAACTCTGAATTCAAACCTGTTAAACTCTGCTTAAGATATTGACCCTGTGTCACATCCTGCTTGATTTTTCCCAACCCTATTGCCCTTATGGCAATCCCCAACCCTTTTTATCATATGGGTGCTAGAAGGCGGTGGCTGCGGGTCTACATGTCCTGGGAATGACGTTAAACTCTATCTGATGGTGAGGTTCCAGTTTTGGAGGTTTGGGGAATGTGGAGCACCCCTTCATCACCATTGCTCCCTTGACCACTCTGACCCGGAGTGGTAGTACCTGTTAGGGTCCCATCTATGGGTTAAATAGAAAAATGTATTTATAAAAAAATTGTATTATCCATTAAGAATTGATTTATTTCAAATCTTTATTGGCATTAAATGACCCACTGAGGTTGATATGCCGTAAAACAAAACAAACAAACAAACATCCTGCTTGTGCGGAGGTGTTGGTAAATATGTATGTTAAGAAAAAAGGATGAAGAAGACTGAATCACATTGAAGATTATGTAGCTGCAACAATTCATAGAATATAACACTTTGCATTGTGAAACACTTCCTCATAGAATGTGGAGCTTTTACTTTCATCAGAAACTGCTTTTTTTATTGCAAATAATATGAAAGATATTTTTGAAAAAGTCAACATGGATGACATTGTATCCTTTTTGAGAGAAATAAAATTGTACCAAAAATATAAACACAAACCTTGTCAATATCATGCAAAAGTAATTTAACATAATGACCGACGATGCTAAGAAATGTTGGAATATTTTGGGTATATAAGGTGTGCTACAATTCACCACCTAAATTTATAGACTAGGCGGGATCACGTGGTTTATTCCTCCGCCAATCAACAGCCATAATGCGTGGCTAGTTGACTACTTAATCACTGATACTGACAGACGTCCATTTGCAATCATTGACGAAGGAACTTACAACCAAAAGATTCTTTACCAAAGATTTCTGCGGGACAAGCGCTCTTGCCTAAAGGATGGCCCATATAAACGTAACAATCATTAAAACTGTTAACTTAAAAAGTGTAACTATAGATACAACATGTATTCTCTCCTCAGGTCTCCAGGACTCTTCTGAGTATTATAGCCAATCTCAACGATGCTATTGTCAGGATGGTCTCAATTCTTCCTCTGATTTTCAGTTCCTTTAGTTTGTTTTCTAAACTTTGGGAGACCATTCCAAGTGCTCCAATTACAATTGGTATCACTTTCATCCTCATTCCACAGTTTTTTTTGTTTTTTTCTTCAATTTTCTCGCAAGGTCCAGATATTTGTCTATCTTTTCGTTTTCTTTCATCTTCACCCTGTGATCTGCTGAGACTGCAAATACACCAGTTGATAAGTAGAAAACTTATTAATCAATACTTGGGCTGGTCTTCTACCTAGGATTAGGTGATTTGTCTTTATCTCAAAGTCCCGGAGAATTTTATGTTTCATTATCAAGAACAGATTCTGGTTTATGCATATACCATTTTGTTGTATTGTCAAAATTTAGTTTCTTGTACAATTTCCAGTGGATCACCTTTCCTACCCAGTTGTATCTAGCCATGTTCTCTCATTGTGCTAGTTTTCTGCATTCACTTAATACATAGTTTATTGTCACATCTCTGTCAACACACCCTAAATTTTCTGTTCATTTGTCATTTGAAGAATTATTATTATATCTGATATTCATGTCTGCTTGCCAGTTATATCTATTGGAGTGTTGGCTAAATGTTCTCTGGTTTGTCTAAATTTCAAGTTTTTCATCTAACAAAAATAGCAACATTTAATTAGTTTTTAGTTTAGAAGTTGTGAAAAAAAAAGACATTAAAATATATTTTTATATATTTGAATAACATGAAGTTTGTTTGATCATTTAAATTATCATTATTATTTTATTTATTTCAATTATTTTCCCATTCTGTTGTTAAAATAAAAAGAAAGAAATGCCGACTAGGTTTTTTTTTTCTCTGTTTTTGTATTTATATTCACTAGCCCCTGTCTCATAATAGTTGTTACATTTGCATATAAGTTTCATCTACTAAATGTACCAACCATTTTGGGACAGGAAGTCTTTATTTTTTCTTTCTCTGTTAAACACAATCAAAGACTCTTTTGGCATTAACATTCACACCAACTTGGGTGGAGTTGTTTTACTGGCCGTTTACTTAAATAATTCCCCGCTATTTATATATGAAATTTTATAGTTTAGATCTTTGTGGGTTTTTATTTATTTGTTGACTGTTTAATAAGTAGCTCTTTATTTTTTAAATTTTATATTACATTAACAAATGTATATTACATTAAGTAATGTGTATTTCATATCTATCTCTATATAATGAACACTGACTTTTTTGTTAGTTTGTCCATAACTTCTCAGATATGGGTGTAGTATTTCTGTACCTTGTCTATGTAACCCAGCACTACCTGTTTCTTAGTCTGTTAATCAGCGACCCCACAGGTTTTGTCTGGTGAGGAGGGTGGCAAGACACCCTGCAGAATGAAAAACAAGAACTGTAAAATGGTGGAGGAAGCTCTTTGCTTAATGGCTATCTTGCATATTATTTTAAAAGTCCAACTGCTCCTCAGTCTCAGCAGCGCCATGTAAACTTGGTAGTGTCAGAGCCATGCTGTCGGGAACTTAAGTTCCTGGTAGAGCCTCTCAAGGTGGGCAGATCTGACACCCAGTGGTATTAGGGCCACAACCCAGGCAAAGGGGCTCTGGTGAAAATCCAAAGGTTGTCTCCATTGTCAGTAATCAACAGCTTTTGGTCTACTTGTCACTGCATCTGTGGAAAATCTGTGACAAACAAAGACATCTCTTTCCTCCGACTGGGATATACATGTGGAGTTTGGAAACTGCTTGTGAATTTCCTATTCCTTTGTTACTCCTTCCATGAATTTGTTGGATGGACCTAGCTCAACCGTGCCAGGGTGAAAACCATCACAGAAACAGAAGAAAAGAAACCTTGCTTAAGATGAAAATATTTCTTTCCTGCACTTCTGCCTAAGATCAGAGCGTAGTATCTGTAACTTTAGAAACTGTTTCATGAGTAGGCATATATTGTTTTACCTATTTTGTATTTATTTTTGAAGACATTAAATTTAAACTCTTTGAAATTGTGACAACTTTTGTTACCTGAATCAAAAAGAATGCACGGTTTCATGTATCTTTTGCGGAAGTGGCCATTTGTAATGTGATACATGCGTATGCACAAGTTTGAGTCTTTATTTTACTATTGCTTATTTGTATGAATTTACATAAGTATTCTAAAGTGACAGCTGGAAGTATTTTTTAGTGAACAACTATGTGAAGTGAACCAGAACAAAAGTGACACTTGGTTGAAGCATTTTCAGTTGGACCTTTTAAGAGGGAAAGAGAGTAAAGAAATGAACATTGTTGAAAAAAAAAAACTACAAAAAAAAACAAAAAACAAAAACAAAAAACAAAAACAAACCCCAGACTTTTTTGTGAAGAAGAAAAACAAGTTCTGTCTCTCTTTTGTTGGTTAGAGGTCACAAGAAACAAGTTTCTTGGCATTGTCTGTTACAGAAATAACTGTTCTATGATATAATAACTGTTGCAATTCATTTGCAAGAAACTCCCATATCCACACTACCTTAACTCAAATATAAATGCTCTATCAATGATATTGAGCGCTATCTGCTTAGAAATATAGCACCCATATTAACTTATATATATATATATATATATATATATATATATTATATATATATATATTACACACCAACCCCTCCACAAGCAGAGAGTGACACAAAGTCAATTTCTTAAGCAGAGTTTAACAGGTTTGAATTCAGTTTTTTTTTTCACCTAGACTGGCTGCCTAACCAAGGTTAAAGAGCCCAGTCTGTCCTATTTACCTGTAGGTGGCTGCATACCTTTCCCAAGAGTATTAGTGCTATATGGAATGGAAACAGCCTTGTCCAGGAATTTATCTTGCGTTGACAAGTCCATTTCCTATGATCTAACCATTACGCTACACACATTTTCTTTTTCTTTTTTTGTTTTATCTATATAGTCTAGTTTGACATTTTAGCTTTTATTTCTAAGCATATTTACCTATGGTCACTATAATAATCTTGCAGACAAAATGTGTTGAGAATTAAGAAAGATATTAACCAAAAGAAAGTAGTGGGGTAGGGTGTGTGCTCAAATAAACATCAAATGACACCCCCTTATCCAGCAAAAAAAAACAAAACAAAACAAGAAAAAGGTTAGGAAAAAATAAGCAAAGGGACTGATTTGCATTGAATATTGAAATAAATATAAAATAATTATTGGTCAGATTAAGAAGGGTGTGCCTTTTGTTTAGACTTCAAAACTATCTTGGTTATATTTATTTTCAGGACTGTAATCAAAACAGGGTTAAAAGCTTTTGAATTATCAATTGACTAATTACAAATAAATTAGTGACTCTGTGTGTGTGTGTGTGTGTGTGTGTGTGTGTGTGTATATATATATATATATATGAGTAAGAAAAGGTGGAATGAAAACATCACACAATGCTGTTAAAGAAGAAAACAATTTATAATATAATCATAGCTGATATTGATCAATATTTCGATTTTACAAAAATCATCATCAGAGCTCATTCACTCCCGTAGTTGTTTGGGTCGGAGAGGTTTTTTGTTTTGTAAACTCATTTTGACTTTCCTCTCCGACCCAAACAACTACGGGAGTGAATGAGCTCTGATGATGATTTTTGTAAAATCGAAATATTGATCAATATCAGCTATGATTATATTATAAATTGTTTTCTTCTTTAACAGCATTGTGTGATGTTTTCATTCCACCTTTTCTTACTCATATTGTCGGATTAATTTCCTTTCTTTTAACTTATATATATATATATATATAATATATATATATACAGAGAAACCAATCTATTTGTAATTAGTTTTCCAATATTTCTGTTTCTGTCATGAAGCTGTTTGTAAATGAGGATTTTTGGAATTCTATCATATCTCATTCAGATGAAATTTCCACTCCATCTCCATTGTGATTGTATGGGGAAAGTTTCTATGACTTTAATATTTCACTTAGCAAAAAGATTTGAATTTGAAATTCTTTCTTGCACTGTGTATCTACAGATTGAGCAACTCCAACCTGGGTGGTAAAGTCCCCAATTATAACCAGTTTACCCTTGTATTGGACACCGGAGACGACAGCACATAATTGGTTGTAAAATTCAACCTTTTCCTGCTCGGGCCAAGACATGGTTCAGGCATAACAGAATGATGGAAAAATTGTTATTTAGGTCAAGAGTTGGTGTTATAAGACAATCTGTGACAAATTTTGGAAGAGAAGACAAGGATTTGGAAGATTTAGTAAACACATATTTCATAGCAAAGTCAAAACCTGATAAGTTTAGTTCTTTACTTTTACCTTTCCAATATATATATATATATATATATATATATATATATAGCCCCTTTATTTCCGCTAACTGCGGTTATCCTGTAAATGAGTTTTAATAAGGGCAGAAAATATTGGTTACATTTCTGCAGCTTGAGATAAATAGGCGCACCATTTTTCGTTCCACCCTTATATATATGTGTGAATAGCATAGATGCAGCAGTATTGGGTGACTCTCAGTTTTTCACTGAGATATCTGAGAAATTTTTTTTGAAGTGAAGACAAGGATTTAGCAAGTACAGCTTTTTATGGAAAAGCCGACATCTGATGGGATGGGGTTCTTCTGCAAAGGGGACATGGAAAATAAACCTAATGTGGTCACATTCCATGGGAGTGTCTTTATCATCCTATGAACTTTTCAGTCAACCCTTATATATTTACCCAACCCCTCTGCATGAGCAGGATACAATACAAGGTCAGTTTTATTTGCATGTTTAACAATTTTGAATTTATAGTTTTTCTTCTCTTGGACCAGTTACCATACCACGATTAAAGAGCCCAATCTGTCCTATTTACCCATAACTGGGAAAAGAATAAAAAGTAAAGTTGTTGGGGTGGCCTAAAGTTGGTATCAGCCAGACAGCAAGGAAGTCTCTCCTTTTCACTATCGCTAGACCAAGGAGATTGTTTTGGCATCTGAGGTGGAGTGCAACACCTACCATCATCTCCTCACTTTACCGCACAGATCTCTGTGCTACTCATACGCTGAGTTGGCAAGGTCTGATATCGAACCAGGATCCTTGAGTTTCCCAGCTGGACACTACCGACTGAGCTAAACTGGCCCTTATTGGATTCATACTTTTCTCAAGGGTATTCATGCTCTGTGAAATGCAAATGGTTTTTGATGAAATACAGACTTGGGCCGAATTGCCCCCTCACAGATGATTTGATTAGCGTGCTGAGGGCTTGTATTGGACCAACCACACTTTTTAGAAGTGTTGAGAGCAAATGGTGGTGCCAATGGATGCCACAAACCAAATAAATGGCACCCCACATGTTTTGTTATCTTGGGGGGTTTGACCTCTCCAGATATGTTTTATTGCATAGTATCTAATTACACTCCTCAACAGACAAACCTGATGGTGGGGGTGGGACTGGTTTAGTCACTCACTACTTGACTATGCAATTGTCAATTCAAAATATATGAAACACTTCACAAACAAAATAATAGTAATGATTATAAATAACATTATATATATATATATAATTATAATAGATTATATTAATTATATTTATCTATACATATATAAAGAGCAGTTTGTGTGTATGTATGTCCGGATGAAACTATGAAAATAAAACAATTAATGACAAAGTAAATCTAAATAGACATCAAATATCACTGGTTCTTCCTTTTTGTGTAAAAAAATTATGAAGATTTGATTTATATTCAAAGATATTTAAAAATTAAAATATACATAGAAATAGCATTGAAATTCTACTTAAAAAATGTCCAGCATTTGTAAATCTCAAAAGTAAACAAATTAACACACCAGGGATCCCCCTATCTTCTACCCAGTCACTTCTAGTATATTATAAATTTTAAATGATAAATTCTGTTTATTAGAATAATTATTTACTTGATGATAACGCCATTCTTTTGAGTTTCAAATATGCAGCAATAATGGTAAATGATTGATATAAACAATATGCAGCTATAAAAGAGAAATCTTTAAAGAAAAAATATAGATAGTAAGGGGGGGGGGGCTAAGAAACTATAAAAACCGCAATATTTTAATACATAATTTATGCTTTTTTAACCCCCCCCCCAATACCATTCAATAAAAATGTATGTTAGATGTATTAATATGAAAACTGTAACAAAAGTCAAATAACAAAATTATAAAATAGAAATATTTTAAAAGGATGTACATAGAATAAGTACAACAAATATAGACAAACATTTGTCATGAAAAACAATAGAATTATTCAGAAAAGAAAAATGAAACAAATGGACTGAAATAAACAATGAAGAATTAAACTAAAATCATTGAAAATGGGACTGAAGTTAATTTTTTAAATCAAAGTTTATGAATTTAATAATGATAATAATTACCTGGACCTTGTTAGAGAATTGAAAAAAAATGAGGGTGAAAGTAACTCCAATTGTATTTGGAGCACTTGGAATGGTCCCCAAAAGTTTAGAAAACAGACTAGAGGAATTGGGAAATCAGCTAGAATACTCAGAAGAGTCCTGGAGATGTGAGGAGACTTGCTGTCACTCAGACTCCAGTGAAAGATCATCAGCTAACACTGGGGGTGAAAAATTCACAAGGAGTGAAATAATAATGATAATGATAATATGATGCTTATAAATTGAATAAATCTAAATTACAGACTAGAATTATTAATAATACTAGCAAATGTATGCACCCTCCGGGTGCTAGTATTTAAGTTTTAATATAATAAAATATCATATTAAATTAGAAAGGCTAATGAAACTGAATAAGAATGTAGATAAAAGATTTGGAACAGAGGGGGTATGATTGAAAAATCGATTTAACATAAGGGATAAGATTTATTGAAGAGATTTTTGCTCATATTCATTAAGAAAAAAACAAACAATTAGAAAACAATAATCTTTTAATATCAATATGCAAATTAGCTTTCCTGTTCAACTGTAACCCGCTATTTAGTTGCATATATAAATACAATTGCATGTTATTAGAATGTAGATAAAGTCAAAAGTATTAATAGGTATAACAATTTTAAGGTTAAATAAAAATAAATTCATGAATGTGACGTATAACTAAGGGAATTGTGACTTGAGTAGTGATTTAGTTTCGGCTTCAGACAGACAAACACACAATCCATTATAATAAGATATATATATATATATATATATATATATATATATATGACATCTACAAGGATTTACATTAAGACCTGTCTCTTAGATTTGTTGCCCTACTAAGGCTAGAGAACTCAGTCTGCCCAACTATTTTGACCGATATAATATATATATATGTGTGTTGTGTGTGTGTTGCTTATTGTGTGTGTTGTGTGTGTGTGTGTTGCTTATGTGTGTGTGTGTGTGCTTATTGTGTGTGTGTGAATGTTGCTTATTGTGTGTGCGTGTGAATGAGTTGCTTAGTGTGCGTGTGGAATGAGTTGCTTAGTGCGTGTGGGAATGAGTTGCTTAGTGCGTGTGCGTGTGCGAATGAGTTGCTTAGTGCGTGTGCTTAGTGCGTGTGCGTGTGCGAATGAGTTGCTTAGTGTGTGTGTGTGCGTGTGCGAATGAGTTGCTTAGTGTGTGTGTGTGTGGTCTATGAATCTACTTGTTAAAAAAATATTTTTGTTGTATAAGAAAATAGTTTTGTCTGCCTGAAGAATTAACCTTGTAATTGCATGAATTGAAGAGAATTTTTCTTTTAGTCATTTGTTGGTCACACTAATGAATATGTGTCTGATGATTGGGAAATTGAATTATGGATTATAAATAATGACTAACATTCATCTTTTATGTATGAATTCATTTTCTAAATTCATTTTTCAAAAGACTTGACATCCTTCGAATGGAAATAAGTTTTCTTTGTTTCATATGACTTTTACTATTTTTCTGTTTTACCAATTTTTAGAATATCATTTCTCATCTTATTATAATAGAAATTTGGCGTCTGTCTGTAACCAAAACTACGGTACTACTTAGGTCATAATATCTTAAGGAAAGGCCTAAGTTTATCAATAAGCATTTATTTTATAGTCAAAATAATTATTACATAGAATAACTCTTATTAATAAAGGTTTACATAAAATATGGTGTGGTTAATTTGCATACTGATTTTAACAAATAATTACTTGTATGATGAAAACTGATACTAATAATACCATAAAAAAACTTGGTCCACTGTCTCTCTATGTAGTTCCTAAACGTGTTTGTTCATGCTAAAATGAACATAATTATATGAAATTAATGACTTAAAATTGGCTAGAATGGAAACAGTAGAGATAGTATGACAGAGAGGCTAGCCGCTTAATCATTAGGCCAAGGGAGCACTTACAATAGATTCTAATTTCTTGGAGTTGCTACGTGTTGCGTTTAAAAATTTGAGTTGAATGTTGTTGAGGTAATTATTTGAATGAGTTAGATTAATTATTTTTCTAATTAAATCTTGTTTTCTAATCTGAAAGTTTATTAAAGAAAAATAATTAAAAGAAAAAAAAAAAGGTATTTTTAAGATTGAGAACTTTTTTTTTTTTTTTTTTTTCAGTCTTATTAACTTTTTTTTTTTTTTTTTTCTTACAAATAATTTCCTATTTAACTGAATAATTATTTTAAAAGGAATTTTTAAAAGGATACATTTTTAAGATTTAGAGGGGGTGGAAATTCAAAGAGAAATTACATTTTTTTTCTTCTGTCTTCTCAGATTGTGCATTTTGTCTTTTTTGGCTCCAGAGTAAAAATTTCTGATTCAATTTCCAAAATGAATCTGAAGGTCAAACTTATTTTGAATTTTAAACAATTCAATTTTCATAAAATGAATTTTCCTTAGAGAGAAGAGCAGAGAAAGTTTTTTTTTTTTCTTTTAAGTTTGGGAGTGTTTTATTTCAACTTAGATGTGGGTGACCAATGACTGAAGTATTTACTTATATAGATGTTAGTGACACTCACATTTTATTACCAGGCCATGTAATTAAGTTTTATATTAAATTCAAATGGATTTTAACTTTTTATTTTGTTTAACCATTTGTCTTCTAGCTTTTCTATTGATTTTATGTTGAGATATTTTTTAATTCTTTCAATGATTGTGAATTTAGCATCTCTGTTGAAATCATGACTGTCTGAGTGGAATTGTGTTTCCACAGGTATTAGTTTGTTGTGATTCATAGATTTTTTATGAATGTTAACATTAGACAATCCCCAAACTTTGAGTTTCCAATTCCAAAAATTGGTGGAGTTATGTTATGTTTACCTCTCCAAATAATAGAAAAAAAATTGTCATAGATGCAGTGCTATATTTTAAATTTTTTATTGATCTTGCTATGTGTTGTAGAGGAGTTAACATCCCTACAAGATGGACTGGCCCATAGCCTATTGTTGTAGAGGAGTACAAGATGGACTGGCCATAGCCTTATTGTTGTAGAGGAGTTAACACCCCTACAAGATGGACTGGCCCATAGCCTTATTGTTGTAGAACCTACAAGATGGACTGGCCCATAGCCTTATTGTTGTAGAGGAGTTAACATCCTACAAGATGGACTGGCCCATAGCCTTATTGTTGTAGAGGAGTTAACACCCCTACAAGATGGACTGGCTCATAGCCTATAAGAGTTGATGTAACAATGATAAAGTCGGAAAATATATTCGGACAAAATCACTGTATTTGACTACAGACATTTGACCCTCCTCATTCTTGTAAGCTTGTCTTGTGATTGTACTACTTCTTGTTTTATGTATAAGTATCTGTTAGCACCAGATACAAGTGTTGAATAAAATATATATCAAGCACACTATTTCTCTGTGTATCTTTTTTACCACCTCAACGATACAACACTCTGAAAAATAGGTTACAAAAAGTCACCATTTTTCACGAATTTGTAGAGCTAAAAATGACATAACTCTGCCAATTTTTGAATTGGAAGCTCAAATTTTGGGGATTGTCTAACTTTATCATAATCTACACTTGGACAAAATTTCAGAAAAATTGAAGGGGTGGGTGACATAGCCTGGATGATTTGACATGGAATTACCCCTAAAATAAAATGACCATTCTGACTTTCTAGCATATTGTTTTAGCAAATCTAAACACAATATGACTTTGCACATCTAAACACAATATGACTTTGCACATCTAAACACAATATGACTTTGCACATCTAAACACAATATGACTTTGCACATACACATCAGTCAAGATACCTGGTCTCACTACAGAATAGAGATCGTCATTTACTATGGGGAACACAAGGAATTGTCAATACAACCATAATGAAATTTCTCATTAACCAACAGAGTTGGCCGGTTTGGCAATTTGTTTCGGTATCAATTTAATTTTTTTCTCCCTCGATACCATTGTTTTCGGTTTTTAATTTAGTATTTTTGCTTTTTAAGATGCCATTCATTTTCTTGTCTAATGATAAGCACGTTGTGTTGACAGCACAGATATTGACAATCTCTCTCCAAACATCCCTATCTGTCACTGCCCCTGGGAGGTCCTCTGTACAGCATCCAAAATTCACACAGAGCTGATCAAAATATATATATATATAAAGTCACCAATACAAAGTTTGTCTTACCAATGGTTTCAGATGTTTATCTGTCATCAGAGATGTTGACTTTTTATATATATATATTATATATATATATATATATATATATATTTACCAACCCCTTCACATGAGCAGGATGTGACACAAGGTCAATTTCTTAAGTGGAGTTTAGCGGGTTTGAATTCAGTTTTCCTTCTCCTAGGCCGGTTACCTAGCCATGGTTAAAGAGCCCAGTCTGCCCTGCTATTTACCCATAGCTGGAGGGAGAATGGATTCATACCTTTCCCAAGGGTATTAACGCTATGTGAAATGCAAACAGCTTCGTCCGGGAATTAAACTCAGATTGACGAGTCCATTTCCTATGACTCTAACCATTAGACCACACGCTTCCATAGCTGATAAATATAGGTCCTTGCTAGGCGACCCACACTGGTGTGCCTATGTGTAGGTTTCCAATTGGTGCAGCTATACAGTAGCACTGATACAACTAAGGCTTGGAAGAATTGTCGCTTTAACCTATCATATATGATCCACATGTAAATAATCCATTTTAGTGTGGCTACTGCTATGGTCTTATATGTAAAAATGTCTAATTAGAAATTCATTAAAATGAGCCGACTGTATTTATGGCAACAGCTTGGTTCCTGCAGGTCATGGCACAAGAATTCCATGAATCTCATTTTGAAGAGACAATGTCACACAGTTTAACATGAGCCAGATTTTATTGAAATCGGCGCCAATTCAAAGTAGCAATGAAAAACATCCTCTGCTGCCGTCTGACAGTTTGGAATGCAATTTTAAATTTTATGCTTCACTTCTGTTTGTCTGATGTCATCACAAGAAATAATTTCCATACAAGTCAGTTAATCATAAAAACAAAATGGATTTAGTTATTAAATTAATGGGTATATCTTTTGAAAAGATTTGTATCAATTAATTATTTTTCTCTACACTTAGACTGGTTTCTGAGTCTATACAAGCACATATCTGTACTTGCATTCACACTCGGTGCCAATGTTATATATATATATATATATATATATATATATATATATATATATGTGTGTGTGTGTGTGTTTAAATATGCATGTATATATGTAACCTTCAAAGAGGTTATCAGTAAGTTATGTATATTATGTCATTCATGGTCATATAGTTCATGAATTATTCTTTAAAAGACCAAGGATACTAAATAATTCATACAACTTGGTTATTTTATAAGAATAAATCATTACAATGAGCTTTAGTTGACAAAACAAAAATAAAATTGACAGAACTTTTATAGCTTTGTTGGTGAGGCTCCAGTTCTGTAGAAGGGTGTGAAGGGTGGGGAGTACCTGTTCATTGTCATTACTCTCAGGTCCACTCTGATCTGGAGTGGTAGTTCTTGTTAGGGTTCCATCCATAGATCAAAAGTTATGTTAAAAATTATTTGTACTTGATAGGAATACTTGATTGCCATATAGTTGTAAATTGTTTGTATTAAGTATAGTTACTTGAAGCTATAATTGTTTACTAAAGATTAGTATTAGTTACTTGAAACCATTGTAAGAATGGTTCTTGGTTATACATACTTTGATATACAAAACTCTGACGAAGGTTAACAGACAAAACATTTAATATAGTACAGCATATGGATATGACGAGATACAATGTACGTAGGTAAAAGGGTACATAAACAAAGAGTACATAAATAAAGATGAAGACACATTCATGAATGGTACAAGATAACATATAAAAGCCACAGACATGAGACTAGGGATAGTCCATGCTGTGTGAAGAACTTACAGTAATGTAAGTGGGGCCAAAAGCCCCAACGAGACGGGGGAGACCTTAGCTACCCCATGTGTCTTGTAGTATCAGGAACAGGAAAAGAGGCCGAAAGGGTTTGAACCCGGCGCTTAAATACTATAGCCCCCTAGTGGGCACCAGCAAACTAAACCGGGCAGACAACTCTCCCAGGCAAATACGAAACTAATGCTACACCATCATTTGTTTGAACACAGTTATGATATCAAGTGTTCCTATCTAATACAAATAATTTGCACACAGTTATATGGTTTCAAGTAGTTATTCCTATTTCTATTAATAATGGAGATTGTCTGTTTTTCTGTCTGTAACAAAAACTACATCATAGCTCTACGTCACAGATTACGTCACAATATTCTTATGCTATATACACTCAAAATTAGAGTAAGCAAGTTTACAAATAAATGAATACCTACTATTTTGTGTAAAATTGATGTGGAAAATATTCAAAATAATTGTTTGATTATTACATGCACGTAACATTTTATTTGAGAGGGATGGGGCTCAGTTTTCATTTAAAATTGGTTTATTTTTTTTTACTCTTTTAATAAATATGAGGATTTTGCTTACTTATGATACAAACTCTCTGACATTGATTTTTTAACTCCCACCTTCTCAGGCAATGTCTTTCAAAAATTAATTTTTACGATGCCCGGAGGGTGTTTTCTGTTGCTAGTTAATAATAATGATCAATTGTTTGCACATAGTTATGTTACAATCCTGGTAGCCATTTTATAAATTTTAATGTATTCCTTGAATTAGTTTTAAGGGAGAAATAATGTAGTGTCTGTAGATACTCCTTGTTAGACAATCTGTAGTATTCTTTGGTAGAAAGATTGTATCGGTTATTCTTTGTGACCTGTAGCATTCCTTCTGGGTGGAGGGAATCCATTCGGCAACTGAATTAAGGACCATTTATCAACAACCCTAAATCCGTTTGTTATTTTTTCATTGGTCAATCCAGCTCCTGCTACTTGGAACAGTCTATAAATATAAGTGGTGACTTTTTGTACAGCTTATACCCTCAGAAGCGCGTGGTGTAATGGTTAAAGTCATGGGAAATGTACTTGTCGCCCTGAGTTCAAATCCTGGATGTGGTATTTGCATTTCATTTAGCACTAATCCTTGGGAAAGGTATGAATCCTACTCTCCCACCAACTATGGGTAAATAGTAGGGCAGACTGGGCTCTTTAACCTTGGTTGGGCAACCGGTCTAGGAGAAGGAAAACTCTGAATTTAAACCTGCTTAAGAAATTGACCTTGTGTCGCATCCTGCTCGTGTGGAGGGGTTGGTAAATATATATATATATACCCTCAGATAATTCAACAGGTATCGAGTATTCCTATCCAATACAGATAATTTTTCAAACGGACCTATTTGACCCATAGATGGTATCTTAACAGGTATTACCATTCCCAGTCAGAGTGGACCTGGGAGTAATGGCAATGAAGGAGTTTTCTATACTCTCCAAAACTAGAGCCTCACCACCAGATAGAGTTTAGTGTTATTCTCAGGAAATGATAAAAATCTTTGTATCTAAATAGCCTAATTAAATGCTGAAAATGGTTTGGCACAAGAAGAACTTTGTTGGTCCATTCATGAATGTCAGTAATTTCATAGACATTTTCTTATACCAAATGTTCAGATAATTGAACCAATTCTTTGAATTCTTCATAATACAAACACAATGCTTACTACAATCCATTCTTCAGCCATTATCAAGTCTCTAATATGTGAGAAAAGAAAAGCAAAGTTAATATTCTAGGATAACCAAAATCATTAGAGGAAATAATGCTAATATACCAACCAGACCATTCCATTCTAAAAGTGCTAGGCACCTCTATCCCTATTGTCCTAACCCTATTGCCTTTATGGCAAGTCCCAATCCTTTTTATCATATGGATGCTGGAAGGCAGTGGCTGAAGGTCTTAATGTCCTGAGTATGATGTAAATCTATATGATGGTGAATTCCAATTTTGGAGCTCTGGAGAATGTGGAGTACCTCTTCATCACCGTTACTCCTAGGTCCATTCTGACCCAGAGTGGTAGTACCTGTTACGGTCCAATCTATGGGTTGAATGAAAAAATGTGAGTTTTAAAAAAAAACGTGTTAAAAAAAATTGAGTACCCATCATGAATGAAGAAAACAAAACGTCTTCAGCGTAAAATAACACAACAACTATTATTTAGACTATTGTCCTTATTTTCATTGTTATTCGCACAACGTTTTGGCTGATATGCTCTCCACCTTCTTCAGGTGTTTCTTGTCAGACTTGAGAACCTTCTAGTTGATCGGCCAAAACGTTGTGTGAATAACAATGAAGATGAGGACAATAGCCTGAATAATCAAAATTATCAAATCTCATCTAAAAAATCCAGAGAAATTGAACCCAACAAGGATTGACATGCCGTAAAACCCAACGGACCAACTAATATACCAACCAGACCATTTCTATTCTAGAAATTCTTGGTTCATAGAATAAAAGAAAGTTTCTTTTTTACATTCATGGATTATTCACATGACAAGAGCTGAAGAACAGATTGTCTAAAACATTTGGTTTAAGAACATCAAGAATCTGAAGGTGGTTTTAAGTTGTCCGAACAATATTTGCTATCTTAATCATTCTTCTCCAACTTATAGGCAATACATTATCTTTTGTTGTTGTCTCCGTTTTCTTCTTGATATATGTATACACAGGCATGAACAATGTTTCTAGTAGATAAAAATCACGAATGAAGTGAATGTGATCTGAGGAAACACTTTAGTCTATTTTAATTGGTTGTTTTAAGACTGTACAAGATTTTCAAGGTTGGACTTGTCTTTGTATAAATCTTTGGCTTTTTAATGAATTCCTCTTACCTTGAACCCCCCCAAAAAAAAAAAAAAAAAAAAAAGAAAATTGAGTACCCATTAAGTATGAATAAACCAAATCGTCTTCTGCATAAAATGACCCAACATGTGTTGACATGCCTTAAAATCCAACCAACCAACTTACCTAGACCCAAATATCAGTTATCTTCTAAAGAATTTGGCAACCACACTGTATCTCTATTGTTTAAATGGTAAAGGTTGATACAATTAAAAAACGAGATACCCCCTGAATCACTGTATCCCCCCAAAAAAACACCAGCCACATAGAATACCACAAAATATACCTACTCCCCCTCCATCGTCAAATATCAATTATGTTTTTAAAAAAATTTGGCAACCACACTGTATTTTTAATTGTTTAAAATGTCCAAGGTTGACACAATTGAAAACGAGATACTCCCCCACAAATCACCTTATCCCCCCAAAAAAAACACCAACCACACAAAATATACCTATCCCCCTCCCATCGCTCACCATACAAAAGATATATAAATTCAGTTACTAACGACTACAATTTAAGAATTATCCAATCGTTTATAACAATTTCTTTAGATTCCACTAAACTTTGTGTAGTTAAATCTTAAGATCACTTATTAGTTTTGCTTTTTGTAAATAATTTTCCAAATTACATTTTAATCAAAATCCATTAACTTTAGAAAATTTTTATTCCATACTTTCTGAACCGGAAGCGACTGACTAGATGCTATATAAATCTTAAATTAATTCACAATAGATCCAGATGAAATCAGTAAGTCAACTGTATTTCTTTAGTATTAATCCATATGAATTATCAATTGCACCACTCTCTCATGCTTTAAAAAACCCAGTACATTTGTTTTTTATAACCTTGAGTAGGAAGCACGTGGTGTAATGGTTAAAGTCATGGGAAATGGACTCGTCGCCCCGAGTTCAAATCCTTGACGTGGTAATTGCATTTCACTTAGCGCTAATACCTTGGGAAAGATATGAATCCTACTCTCCCTCCAGCTATGGGTAAATAGCAGAGCAGACTGGGTTCTTTAACCATGGCTAGGTAACCAGTCTAGGAGAAGGAAAACTCTGAATTCAAACCTGTTAAACTCTGCTTAAGAAATTGACCTTGTGTCGTATCCTGCTCGTGCGGAGGGGTTGGTAAATAGATAGATAACCTTGACTTCAAATATATTTTAATGTATTTTCCAGTTTTTTTAATTGATCTTTTATATGCTTGGATAATTACAGATGGTAGATAGGTAATTGGTACTTAGTACTTGTTTATAATTTCTTTAGTAGTTGAGCACTGGACTGTAGACCACTCGGTGTTTGGTTAGTGATTTTCATATGAAAATGTCACATCTGAGATTTGCTACAACCAAACATCCCCTTGGGAATGGCATGACCCCCCATCCCCAGCTATGGGTTAAATACTACCACTACTGTTCTAGCACCTATATGATTGTTGGAAGTGTGTGGTCTAGTGGTTAGAGTTGTAGGAAATGGACTCGTCGACCAGAGTTCAATTCCTGGACTGAAGCTGTTTGCATTTCACATGGTGCTAATACCCTTGGGAA
The DNA here is from genome assembly GCA_023376005.1 of Doryteuthis pealeii. Lineage (NCBI taxonomy): Eukaryota > Metazoa > Mollusca > Cephalopoda > Myopsida > Loliginidae > Doryteuthis > Doryteuthis pealeii. The sequence continues at coordinate 62,045,595 of CM042145.1, read as the reverse complement.
AGGTATGAATCCAATTCTCCCTCCAGCTATGGGTAAATAGCAGAGCAGACTGAGCTCTTAACCATGGCTAGGTAACTATTCTAGGATAAGGAAAACTCTGAATTCAAACCTGTTAAACTCTGCTTAAGAAATTCACCTTGTGTTGCATCCTGCTCGTGTGGAAGGTTTGGTAAATATATATATGATTGTCCCATCCTTATTGCCCATATGGCAAGCCTCAACCCTTTTTATCACATATGTGCTAGAAGGTGGTGGCTGAAGGTCTTAATGTTCTGGGTATGACATTAAACTCTATCTGATGGTGAAGTTCTAATTTTGGAGCTCTGGATAATGTGGAGTACCCCTTCTTCACCATTACTCCCAGGTCCACTCTGACCCAGATCAGTCAGTTGGTCATGTCAAGTCCTAGCACCTATATGATTTTCCCAACCCTGTTGCCCTTATGGCAAGCCCCAATCCTTTTTATCATGTGCTAGAAGGTGGTGGCTGAGGGTCTTAATATCCTGGGTATGATGTTAAACTTTATCTTATGAAGTTCCAATTTCATAGCTCTGGGGAATGTGGAGTATCTCCTCATCACCATTACTCCCAGGTCCACTCCTCAATGAAATACCCTCCACAATATCCTCAGAATCTGAGCCAGTGGGATTGGAATTGAGGGTACAGCGAGAGACCTGATGGTATGTTTTTTGTCATAAATTCTCTGTAGATAACTTGATGAATTTTTCAATGCATCCAGCCATCATCACTCGTCATAATGAGGATCATAAACTGGCAAGATACTGTTTGCTTTTGTACAGATTTCTTTTTTGTACCTATTGTTGGTTGGTTAGTTCTTTTACGGCATATCAATCCTCTTTTGGGCCATTTAATCCCGAATTTAATCATTTCAATAAACAAAGGACTCTGGTTACTTATAGTACCTGCTGTTGCTCAAGTGGTCACCCAATAAGTATTGAACAGGCTCAATGCTGCTTAACTTTGGTGATCTATTAGGAACTGGTGCCTTCAATAGGACTTGACCATAATGTGTACCTATTGTGGTTAAATTGTTCGATTCCCTAGACCCTTGAACAACCTCCCTACTCTTACACTTTGAATGGAGCCCTGAGAGGTTGAATGGTTGTTTCAAAGAGTGCCATTCTTTGAAGCCACACATTTTTCAATTCTTTCATCTGAGTTAATGGATTGGTATTGACCGCTATTTTTTAAAAATTGCGTCATTATTGAATATAATGTTTTAAAAGATATTAAAAATTATATTGATTTTGAATAGAGGCAAATCTCCATTTCTCTAGTGGTTTAATGAGGGTGTCTAAAAATTTCTCTATACCCAGAAATTATTGATACTATTTTATTTCAAAGTATCTTATTAATATTCTTGGGGACCAATTATTATACTTTATAGTGTGTAGGCCCCTCCTCTGCCCTCTAATCAACAAAAAAACAAAACAAAAAACTCGTAGGTTTTGTATGAGAAATTGATATATCTGGTTGGCTAATGTTTATCTATATGCCATAGACTGAGCCTTACTTTATAATACTGTAATGTTAAATATAAAAAGTGTGTGTATATTATGTTTGGATAGCAGAGACATAAAGTCAACAGCACTTGGTAACTATCAGTTTCTCGCCTGTGCAATTTTCAAATCAGGTTTGAAACTCACATAGGCGAGAAACTTATTGTTAGTTAGGGCAGCAAAGACTAATCTAAGATATACATACTCTATCAATGATATTAGGCACTCTTTAATTATAGATATAGCATACTATCAGTATTAAGATATATATATATATATTTGATTACATTATTATGTCAAATATTTACAGAATCAAAAATACATTTTATACCTTAGATTCATTGGTTCATATTCTCTCTCTCTCTCGCTCGCTCTCAGAAACAGCCCTGTTGGCTGGGGCTGTAGAATATACTGACTGCACCTCTGCAGAGGGGTGACCCCCCCCAAATGGGGTCACCTGGTGGCTAAGCAGTCTATGACATGTAGCACTCCACTTTGGCCCTTAATTAGGTTAGGCGGTCAGTCAGGGAGGCCCCCTTCGATCAACTGGTCACGTCAAGCCCTAGCATCTATATGATTGTACCAACCCTTTTTATCATATATGTGCTAGAACGCGGTGGCTGAGGGTCTTAATGTCCTCCGTAAACTCTATCTGAAAGTGAATTTCGAATTCTGTAGGTCTGGGGAATATGGAGTACCCCTTCATTACTTCCAGGTCCACTGACCCAGAGTGGTGGTACCTGTTAGGGTCCCATCTATGGATTAAATGGAAGAAAATGAGTTTTAAAGAATGTGCTTAGAAAAAAAAACCACTAATACTCATCAAGAATGAATAAAACAAAATGGCATAAAATAACCCAACAGGGGTTGACATGTTGTAAAATCCAACCAACCAACATCTCTTGTAAAAAAGAGCTGTTATCTGGCCTGCTCTTGGAAGGTTTCTGTTTTATTCAACAGTTTAAATAAAGGCATCAATTCATTTGAGGCAGTTTACATTAATAAGACTCAAGTCATAACCTTTTAGAGCCAAAAGACATGATATAAACAGAAGAATATTGGCTTTTATTATAGACACACTATTCATTTGTCACTGTTATAAGATGAATGCTTTACCTACCTTTTTAGTATTCATAATGAAGAGTTCCACTTTTCTCTTCTTGCAAAATCAATAGTCTTACTGACAGATTGAATAGTTTGACAATATACATTAGTAAGTAATAAAAATCTTTCCCTTCTTTTCCCTCCCAACTTTTTCTATAATTCTAAATGCCCCAGACATATTTCTAAATTAGATTCTTTATTATTATTCTTTCTCTTTTATTTTACATTCGAAAGAACTAAATCTAAATATCTTATTATAATGGAGATTCAGTGTCTGTCAGTCTGTTGCTGAAACCCTAAGGAATTTGTCGAATTTATCAATGAGTATTTAATTTATAGTCAAAATCATTATTAATCCAGAGAATAAATCTTATTCATTAACAATGTCTCTATGAAAATCTGTTACATTTTCCTCAAAACAGCCCTTGTTATTAGTGTGTTTAAAATCCTGCTATGTGTCTTATATATCACTAAGAAATAAAGGTCTACATAATATATGGTGTGTTAATTTGCATACTGGTTTTAACAGAACCAGGTTTGATAAATAATTACTTGGTGTTATTGATCTCTAATATTTTTTATTCTCCAATGTATTAAAATCAATCCTATGAATGATTTTATATAGAAACCAATTGAAATATAATGAAAATAAGTGTAATCTTTTTATGTGTTCTTATTTAATTTCGTTTGTCTTTCTAGTCTATATATTAATACTCTTGTTCCCTAATCTACCAACCATTATCACCTTGCAACACCCTCTGTTTAAAAATGAGACCGTCCTCCAAATCATCCAAGAGGAAATGCAAAAATATAAATTCTGGTGTTGCTTATCCGTCAAATTCTTATTTCTTATGAGTGTCAGCTAAATAATGGACCATTCCACTTTTCCTTTTTAGAAAGAAAGGGAAGAAAAAGGACATGTTACACATGCTAGATTTTGTAAAGACCTTTTTATTGCTGTGATGATCAATTCGTGTCCTTATCAACAATGGCACAGTTCATTTATAATTTTCGCTTTTATTATAGCAAAGCCAAATAGATTGAATCGCTTGTGCAGATTAGGGTTTTTTAAAAAATATTTTATTGAATGATATTAATTACTATTCAGGAAATTTATTTCATATACAAGATTGACAAAAGCCTACATATTGTGCGAGTAGTAAAACTAGTTGAGGGGTAAGGGAATGAAACCCAAAGATCAGTGATGTGATAAAGCAATATTTACACCTTTATAAACTTTCTTTAGAAAGTGAAAAAAAACAAAAACATTCTTTTTAAGATTTTAAATAATTTCAAACGTCAATTTAAAAGCATCACAAACAGCAGGACTTAGAAAAAAAATTATAGTTTGATCAAAGTAGAATATCAAAATGAATGATAAAAAATTGTTTAAAGCATTTTTTTTCTTCAAATCTGAAAATAAGACAAACATTAAATCATTTCATTTTTTTTAAATGTAGGAATCAAAAATCTGCAAAGTTGTTATTAATCTTCTTTTTAGTATTGGCAGAAAAGTGTCGATCTTTGAAAACTAAGGTAGATCATCTGATGCCAGGTGATTTGGCTAAGAGAGATTACTTAACAGATTCATTAGCTGGCAGAGATTATCATTACACTTATCTTAATTACTGTTACTATCTGCTGTACTTGGCACAACATACCTCTACTACCATTAGTTCCATGACCTCTGCTGTGCCAACGAACTCATTTCCTCACCAAATATCTCTTTTCACTCTTTTTCTTTTCTGATTGCCAAAATCATTTCTTCTGTTTGGTTGGAGGTTTTGGAAAAATCTTAATTCTAACTCATCTAGAAAAATACAAATGAACACACACTCTTACTTACCCAATTTTTAAATATACTTACTTTTATACATTGGTGTAAAATCTATGGCAAAGACCGCCCTGTCTGATGGGGCAGAAGAATACACCAACTGCACCTCTGCACTTTATCTTGGATTATTTGGACAGTCTCATTATCAACCAGAGGGTGTTGCAAGATGAAAACGGTTGTACAATTAAGGAATTCAAGTATTAATATATAGATTGGGATTAAGACATTAGATAGGCGACATGTTTGATTATGAACTAAGAAATAATAATACTATAAGCTGTTCCTGTCAACACGTTAACATGGAGGACATTCTGTCAACATGGAGGACATTCTGTCCTTTTTGAGAGAAATAAAATTATACCATAGAATATAGACATAAACTTAATCAATATAATACAACATGATCCCCAATGGTGCTAAGAGATTGTTAAAAACGAATTACTAAAAAGTATAAATATAAATACACAACATATATTACTTCCTAACCGTTAGGCATGACATAACCCCAGACGGGTTGATATGCCATTAAAATTAATAAATACCATAAACAACAACTACAGGCTGTTCCTGGGTAATGAAAGAAATCCATTCCTAAGTGAAGTTTTAAATCAATTTTTGGACCATATGACCTTTAGGCACCCCTTTTGCGATCTCAATTCTTGGGGACATTTTTTTCCATTCACACCATCAAAATCCGGTTAATTGTTAACAGCCGATTTTTAGAGTTTTTTTTTTTTTTTTTTAATTATAAAACTAAGCCCTAACCAACAGCCGGATTTTGACAGTGTAAATGAGAAAAGTGTCCTTGTGAGTCGAGATCACGGAAGGGGTGCCTAAAGGTCATGGTCCCAATTTTTTAGGTAAGTTAAAACAGGTACATATAGTTCTTATATAGTGTCAGAATGTCAGTCTGATTATATATTTTTACCTTTCTATACATCTATATATCAATACTCGTGTTCCTTAAAAGTACGACTGTTATCATCTTGCAACACCCTCTGGTTAAAAGTGAGACTGTCCAAGTCATCCAAGATGAAATACAAAAATGTAAATCCTGATTATATGACGTTACTTATCCAAAATTTTATTTCTTATGAGTGTTGTTACCTCGGCTAAATAATGAACTATTCTGTTTTTATTATAAAGAAAGGGAAGAAAAAGGACATGCTACACAGAAAAAATATAATAAAGAGAGAGAGGAGGTGAGCGTGTAGAGTGATAATGCTAATCTGCTTCAATCGAACGTAATCAAAAGATGAAAAGAAGGAAAGAAAAAAAAAATGAGTTAAATCAAGATTATTATACTTTTTACATATTGAACTATTTAGCAATAACTCTTAGGGAAACATATCAAACGTTGTAATAATTAAATTATAATACTGTGGTATATCCACAGGTCCTGCAAGTATTAAATAATACCATATACATCCAAATAAATCTTAAACATAATAATACAGTATACAATACGTTATGAGTAGTAATAATACAGTAATAACAGTAACTACATATGGTACTACATTGAATAGTATGTGTGTGTATAATAGTGTAAAAATGTTAAAGAAACAGTTCCTGATGCAGTTTAGATAAAAAAAAGGAAGAAATAAGACTAATCATTAAAGGTTAACGCTTACTTATGTTCCATCAATGTCTTGTATGTCGGAAAGGATATTTATGATGTAACATTTATATCATGATGTAGGAAAGGATAATGATATCATGATGTAGGAAGAAATGATGGCTCTGATGTTGGACAAGTGCTATATTTAATTCAACAATTTGTAACTTAATAATAGACTTTATAAAAGTCTCTTTTTATAAATTGGCTGTTCTGGGGATTTACTGTATTTCAAAATATATACAGCATTAATATTCTGGTTAAATTATTGATCTAAGTTGTGAATCGGAAATATTTGAGAAAAATTTGTATTTTTTGAAAGGTTGCTAAAATCTGGTATATTTTTATGGCATCCCCCCCTCCCTACACACACACACACACACATATATATATATTGAAGAAATAGATACAACAGAAACCTACTCGAGTTTCATCGCTAGAATCATAAGGGTTAAATCCCCTGAATTAATCGAGTTACCGATTAATTGCAGCTGATCACACGTATGTTCATTGAATACGTGTGATCAGCTGCAATTAATCGGTAACTCGATTAATTCAGTGGATTTAACCCTGATGATTCTAGCGATGAAACTCGAGTAGGTTTCTGTTGTATCTATTTCTTCAATAAATTTGCTCTACTTTGTATTGAGCACTTTGTATTTATTTTATCACGGACTTAATCCCTGGATCCTGTGCACCTCTAACGATCGTGCCCATATTCACCGGTAAGCCACCCTTTATATATATATATATATATATATATATATATATATATATATATATAGAGTATAGATAAAAGGATATGAAAACAACACAATATGCTGTTAAAGTGAAAATATTTTATATCATATTCATAGCTGATATTGAACAATATTTCGATTTATAAAAATGATCTTCAGAGCATGTTTATACTCTGGACTTATCAATAGCGGAGACGAAAATATTATGAATTGAAAATGAAAACCTTGCTGTTGCAAAAAAGTTATGCGATAGTTTCAAATATAAGCACATCCGCCAACGCTTTTTCTCGGTCAGCGACAGTCATGTATCTCTTATTGTAACAATTTTTGAAAAAAAGAAGGCATATTCCAAAATATAATTATTTATTATATTTTTTTCAAAAACTGTTACAATAAGAGATACATGACTGTTGCTGACCGAGAAAAGCAGTGGTGGATGTGCTTATATTTCAAACTTCCGCATAACTTTTTTGCAACATCAATGTTTTCGTTTTCAATTCATATTATTTTCGTCTCCGCTATTGATAAGTCCGGAGTATAAACAAGCTCTGAAGATGATTTTTATAAATCGAAATATTGTTCAATATTAGCTATGAATATGATATAAAATCTTTTCACTTTAACAGCATATTGTGTTGTTTTCATATCCTTTTATCTATACTCATACCGACGGATTCATTTCCTTTCTCTTAAAAAATATATATATATAATAGAAAATATGAAAACTGTTTACATATAAAAAAGTGCTCAATGCTAAATTAGCAGAACAGATTTAAAATCTAAAATAAAATATTCTGGTACTAATTTACCGTTACTAAAGTTTCATGCATATTAGGCAGTGTATAACTTGATGCGTGTTCATGAGAATATAATTATGCAAGACTCATAGCAAAATGTGGAGTAGCACCACTACCAACAAGATGGATTTAATTGCCATATATTAAGGAACATACATTAAAGAATTGAGAAAAATGTAACTGCATATATATATATATATATATATAAAGACATAGGTAGTTACTTTTCAATCACCCTATAGAACTCAACTTACTGATTTTATCTTCTTAGACAATAACCATTGTGTCATCTGTGTTTCCATATATGTGTATGTGTGTATATATATATATATATATATTCTTTTGTTCTCATACATTTTTCCTAATCCTGAAGGGAGAAGTGTAATCCTACAGATGTCAATAACACAAGGCTTTTTCATTAGCGTTATTGCTTTGTTCAGTAAACTTTCTTTCTCTGAATTGGCAAGATCTTTCTGTTTGATATACTGCCACATCAGAGTTTAACTCTTTGCCTATTTTGAACTGCTCATAGTGGTTCTCACACCACTGTAATCCTACCGTAAACCGCTGGCAGTGGCTCTCGCTTCATGTCACTTGTGTACACTGAAAAATCACCATGTGAACTCCCATGTCATCTTTTGTTTTGTCTGTGAGCCTATTGCTAAGTCACTCACAGTGGTGAGAGAACCAATGTGATCCTACCGTAAACTGCTGGCAGTGACTCTCACTTTGTGTCACTTGTGTACACTGAAAAATCACCATGTGAACTCCTATGTCATCTTTTGTTTTTTCTCTGAACCTACCCTGAGACTGGTACTTGATACTTGACAATAGGGGTTATACAAGTAAAAAAAATATCAAGAAAATTTGGTATCGCTGTGGGTGAAAATTGGTAGGCAAAGAGTTTTCTACTATTTTCCCTATTATTCTCTCCTTAGCCATAGATAAATTGTTGGGCAGAAAGGGCTTTTTAACCTTGGTATACCAACTAGTCTAGGAGAAGGAAAACTCTGAATTGAAATTCCATTGAAGAAATTGACCATGTGTCGCATCTTATGTAGATGGGTTGGGTAAATGCATATTAGGGTTATACTTCAGTCGGTAGAGTACCTGCCTTGGAATCACAAGGTTCTGAGTTTGATATTGGTCCCTGGTGTATGAGTAGCACATATTGGGTAATCTGATCTGTGTCGTAAAGTGTGGAGCTGGTGGTAAGTGTGGCGCTCCACCTCATCAACACCATTTCCCTGATCTAGCGCTAGTGAAAAGGGGATAGACTCCCTTACTGTCTGGCTGATACCGACAATAGGTCAAGCTGCTAATTTTACTTTTACTTTATTTCTGCCTTATATTAGTTGTAAGATTTGCGTATGAATTTCCAAGATAAAATGTAACAATTGTTATGAGACATGGGTAGTAAACGATTGTATCTTCTTGGAGAGAAAGTCTTATTCTCACATTTGAAGTAACAATTTTTAATTAAGTTTTCTTTTTATCTCATCAAAGATAATTAATTTTCATAACAATTTATTGATTTTCCCGCTTATAACCCGTCCTGTTGTAGCCTCAAAGGAATAATCCATATATTCAAAAAATAAAAAATATAAAAATAAACAAAATAAAACTAAAACTATCTGATAAGTTATTTTTGATGCTAAGACCATTTTTAAAAAGATAATTTTGTTCGTTTTTATTAGTTTTTCTCAACAATCCATCAAATTAGAAAAGTCTAGTCGTTCAATTTGCACATTTACAAGCATAACTTTTTATCTTTGCTATCTCTTACCTTTTTTTTTTTTTATATCTATTTTTTTTCTTGTTAATATTTCTATTTCAGGAAAATATTCATCATGTACCTGAATATAAACACCATTCCTACACTAACCTTAAAAGTGACCTCTTTCGCTCACCCCTGTTTTTTTGTGTTTTTTTCGTCTCCCTCTGGGGTAACTGAATATTTTGTTGGCATAGCAATTCATTTTTTGAGTAATAACCAAATAAATTTCTCTTTTTCTATTCCTTCTGATTTAATTTCCAAATTGAATCTTCCATTTTTCATCTGTCTGTTTATAATCTTCTCTTCCCTTGTCTGTTTATAAACAACTTCATCACTCTCCCACCAGCCCTGTGCGATCCATGATGCTTAAGGATAGCATCCTGGTGGATGAGCAGTCCATGACATGCAACAATCCACTTTAGCCCTTAGTCTAGACAGGCAGTCGGAGAGGACCTCTCTGATCAATCGGCTGGTCAAATCAGGCCCTAGCACCTATATGATTGTCCCAACTCTATTGCCCTTATGACAAATCCCCTTTTTATCATGTATGTGCTAGAAGTTGGTAACTGAGGGTCTTAATGTTCTGGGTATGATGTTAAACTCTATCTGATGGTGAGGTTCCAGTTTTGGAGGTTTGGGGAATGTGGAGCACCCCTTCATCACCATTGCTCCCTGGTCCACTCTGACCCGGAGTGGTAGTACCTGTTAGGGTCCCATCTATGGGTTAAATAGAAAAATGTATTTATAAAAAAATTGTATTATCCATTAAGAATTGATTTATTTCAAAACTTTATCGACATTAAATGACCCACTGAGGTTGATATGCCGTAAAACAAACCAATCAAATCAAATCAATAAACTCTATCTGGATCTTTAGAGAATGTGGAGTACTCCTTCATCACCATTACTCCTTCATCAGCATTACTCCTAGGTCCATTTCTGACCTGGAGTGGTAACACCTTTTAGGGTCTCATCTATGAGTTTAATAGAAAAAAAATGAGTTTGAAAATGTGTTTGAAAAATTGAGTTAAAAAAAAAATTGAATGCCCATCAAGAAAGAATAAAACAAAATGCCAAGGTTTGACATGCCATAAAATCCAACTAACCAACCTTATCTGTTTATAAAGATCTTTACCACCCTCCCACAGATGAATATTTATCCTTCATCTTTTTCCAAATTTGGAAACTCATTTCCTGTTCTTGACAGGGGAATTGCTTTTAATCTGTTAGGCATTTCCCTACTGAACGAATCTTCTGTTAGTTTTTCCCTTTTGGAAATATATTATCTTCTTCTTTATGAATATATTGACCAAGTTTGTTTTTGCATCTTAATATTGGGTTGCTACATAAATATTTTGGCAAATTGGTAAAAATTCAGACATGTTCTGTTTTGTTATCGGAGAGTTTGTGAGGGACCCACCCAGACAATTTCCATACTTTTCCAAGCTTTTTGAGACAATAAATGATAGTTGAATGGTCCACATTGAATTCTTCAGCCAAAATTCTAGTTGTCAAGGTTTCGTCCTCTTCTACGGCTGCCAGAAGTAACTGGTTGTTGAAATTTGATGGTCAACTTCTTTCTTCTTCATCTGTGATGTTTGTATCGAGGATTATTTTTATGAGACAAATTGAACAAACTGCCAATTGTTTTTGTTGAATAAAATTTGTTGAAAAAAAAAAAAGCTGCAATAATTATGCACCAAACCAATTAATTTAGGTTATTTCCTATAAGTCTAACATGATCAAAGGGGAACCACTCTTGACTGATAAATTATTCATTTTTCCATTAAACTAACCCTAAACCTAACCCTGTCTTCTTTTTTCCTAGTAGATCAATAAATAAATAAATAATTTATCAGTTAAGAGTGGTTCCCCTTTGATCATGTTAGACTTATAGGAAATAACCTAAATTTTGATATTACATATAGATACCTTTTTTGTTTCCATTACCATTGGCTTTGAACCTATAGATTTTTAAAGTTGATAATGAAAGTAATTAAAGAAAAAAAAGTATTTTAAAACATAATAAATGAAAATGAATAAAGAATTCAAATGAAATACAAGTTTATTTAAAAAAAAAAAAAAAAAAAAAATCAGGTATAGATTGAAAATAATTCATTCGCTCCTCATGCACATTAGAAATTTATCCCTTCTCTTGTTTTTGATAACTAAACATTTTATTCAATGTTTAAATACAAAAATATAACAGCAGCAGCAGCAGCAATCATGAGCTGAAATGACAAAGACTTTTCTTAACTCATCCCATGATTACCATGACTTTGCTAATCATTGCCATATATCATCATCGCATATCTTAATCTTCTATCTTGTCTTCTTTTATCATTGTTAGTCATTGGGCACCATTCAGTCAATTTTTTTCCGTTATGTTCTGTTAACCTCCATTTTTACCCGTGTACTTTTCTATCATCTCTCTCTCTCTCTCTCTCTCTCTCTCTCATATATATATATATATATATATATATATATATATATATATATTTTTGAAGGCGTAATAATGCACATTTATGTTTAAAAAAACATATTTATTCTTTTTTTTTTTTTTTTTTTTTTCAGGCCAATGCCCATCATCAGAGGATTGAAAGATTTTTTTATAATTTTCATCTGATGAAAATTATAAAAAAATCTTTCAATCCTCTGATGATGGGCATTGGCCTGAAAATATTTAGGACTCATAAAAGGAAAAAAAAAAAAAAAAAAATATGTTTTTTAAACATAAATGTGCATTATTACGCCTTCAAAAATATATTATTACATTTTAATTAATGCTTCGAACTCACTATAAAAATAATGATCTAAAAAATCTTTATATATATATATATTCAGGGATTGACATTTTCTCAATTTGTTTAGCCTTACATTTGAACATATATGCCTGCCTAAATTCATTAATTATTAACTAATTAATTTTCAAAATTAGGTATGACTTCAATTAAGCACATATCCTCCGAAAATTGTTGGCTAAAAGCCATATTAAATAAACATGTTTGTTTACTTACTCTCATATATATATATATATATATATATATATATATATATAAAGGAGTAACAGATTGGGTAAATCCGACAAAATGAAGGCACTACTTTGAACCCACAAACTGCCGCACCCCTGTTGACAATTCCCCTTTCTCTTTTTCCTCACCTTTCAAAACATCTGCCCTCCCCTCCTCTTCTCCCTCTCAGTTATTTTTTTCAACATATAAACAGACTGTAGTCCCAGTGTCTCAAATAAATTCTGACAAAGCTTCATTACACATTGAGCAAAATATCAATTGAATGAAGTTGTTTTGTGTTTTATCCGTATTTCCTCAATTTTCACACACACAACACACATCACACACACACATACATATATACATATATATATATATATATATATATATATCACATAAGAAAAAAGATACCTTTTGTTATCTTGGTAAGAAATCTGATCATGATTAATTGTATTTTCTGTTGTAAATTTCTGTCGTACTTGTATTTCTAGAAAGAGGATCGCCAAGATTTAAATTATCTTTAAAGTTGTCATAGTAATTTCAAGTTATGTGTTTGTAACCAAATATTGTTTGCATTTTACATAGTGCTAATACCCTTGGGAAAGGTATGCATCCAACATATTCTCCCTCTGGTTTTTGGTAAATAGTAGGGTGGACTGGCCTCTTTAACCTTGGTTAGGCAACCAGTCTAGGAGATGGAAAACTCTGAACTGTACGGTCACATACCCCCCCATCTCACAAACCATACGAGTAAGACGGGTTAGGCATGCAGGACACTGCTGGAGAAGCAAGAACGAGATCGTAAGCGACGTACTACTGTGGAAGCCAGCACATGGGCACGCTATTGTGGGCCGCCCAGCCAGGACCTACATTGACCAACTATGTAGGGATGCTGACTGCTGCGCGGAGGAGCTCCCAGAGTCGATGAATGATAGGGAAGGTTGGCGAGAGATCGTCATGGATATCCGTGCAAATTGTGCGACATGATGAAATGCTGCTTAAGAAATTGACATTGTTGTCACATCCTAATCAAGCGGAAGGATTGGTGTATGTATATATATATATATATATATATATATATATATATATATATATATATATAATCATCAAAAGTTGCTACATTTTCATTGTAGTAGCATTAGTAGTTAATCCAAAAGTGCTCAATATATTTCGTAAAATATAGAGCATTTATAGTTGTGTGTGTGTGTATGTGTGTATGTTTGTATATATATATATATATATATATATATATATATATAATGATAGAGAGAGTTGTTATCTGAAGAAAGGAATAGTTTTCTCATGAAGGTCATAGCTTAAAGATCTTGAAGAAAGTGAAAGAAAGAACTTTGGATATTCCCCTTGTGACCATTTCTAGAATCATTCCTTAAAATCAAGAGGATCAGTCTCCAAGAGAAATTGGATGTGAAAGAAAGAACAGATGCCAATGCCAAAAGCTCTTTGATTAGAGAGACAAGAGAGATAACGGGCCAAAATGGCTTCCACTATCAGGAAGCTGGCAATCACTTTGTCCAAGAAATATCATTTCCATTAAAAGAAATCTCTCTTCTCAAAGATATTGGCATTACCAAGTTTTTGTATAAGCTTCAATTTGAGACTTATGGCCAAATCAGGCTGAAAGCACTTGTGTCCCGGGTAGATTTTGTACAAGTGAAATATCAGCGTTTGCTTAGAAACTGAAAAATGAAGTTCAATAATACTCTCTTCAATTAATTAAGAATGCTGTATGGAGTTCATTCCATTAAACATACTTGCAAGTATATACATCCTCTGGGTGCAAGTGTTTAAGTTTTAATGTAAAAAAATATATTAAATTAGAAAGGCTAATGAAACTAAATAAGAATGCAGATAAAAAGATTTGAAACAGAGGGGGGGGTATAATTGAAAAATAGAACAACTGAAACTTACTCTTCTATCACTCCCGTCTTTCATTGCTAAATTTTCCTAATTTAACTATTTAGTTAAAATAGGAAGTAAATAATAAAATTACAGTTATTTCTTTTTGTTAATGGATTTTTAAAAAAGATTTATCCCCGAGATTTTTGTTTATGTTAATTAAGATAAAATCAAACGATTAGAAATCAATAATACCAAGCACATATTAGAATCAAATTTTTGATATCATTATGCAAATTAACCTTCCTGTTCACACTGTAAACCGCTATTTTGTTGTATATATAAATTGCATGTTATTAGTATGTTGATATGGTCAACAGTATTAATAATGTGAAACAATTTTATCAATAATTAAGGTTTAAATAAAAAATAAAATCGTGGAGAATGTGATGTAAATAACAAAGGGAAGTGTGACTTTAGTAGTGATATAGTTTTGGTTACAGACAGAAAAACACACAATCTCCATTATAATAAGATATTTGTGGAAGAGCTTGGTGTAATGGTTACCGTTGTAGGAAATAGACATGGCAAGATGAGTTCAAATCCTAGATAAGGCTGTTTGCATTTCAACATGGCACTAATATCCTTGGGAAAGGAAAGCATCCAATTATTTTCCCTCCAGCTATGGGCAAGTAGTAGAACACGCTGGGCTCTTTAACCTTGGTAGGCAACCAGTTTAGGAGAAAGAAAACTGAATTCAAACCAAAGGGTCTCTCTTCTCGTCAGTCAAAACTACTTTGAGAGCTCCTCCTCACCCACCTAATTCTATAAAGTGGCAGAAAGACGAATGTAAAAATTTCACTCTTCAGTATTGGCAAAATTTCTATGTTAGTTCAACTAAAAAGCCTATTGGAGCTAATTTGAAACGGAAACTTAGTCCTGTCCCTCAAATAAAATGTTGTGTGCATCTATTAATTATTAATTAATTAATTAATTAATATTTTAAATATTTTACACATAAATTTTCCATAAAATCTTAGGTATTTATTTATTTGTAAACTTTATAGTTAATTTCTTGTTCCTGAAAAAAGGGCAAAAATAAAAAATAATTTTTTAAATTCATTACAAATTTCGCAAATATCTTTTCCATTTAAAGTAATAGTATAATTTATTAATTTCATAGTTTATGTATTACAATGGAAATGAATCAAACGTTGAATTATAAGAAACAGCTTTTATTTATTCTATTAATATTATTTGTTCTTTATTCTATGTATTGATGATTTTGGTAATTGTGATGTAAGCAGGGACATAGTTTTTGTTACAGACAATGGAAAGCCAATCTCCATTATTGATACTAGCAAATTTATGCACCCTCCGAGTGCAAGTTTTTAAGTTTTAATATAATAAAATATCATGTTAAATTAGAAAGGCTAATAAAACTGAATAAGAATGCAGATAAAAAGATTTGGAACAGAGGGAGTATAATCGAAAAAATAGAACAACTTTGAAACTAACTCTTCCATCATTTTTCCTCACTCCCGTCTTTCATTGGTAAATTTTCCTAATTTAACTATTTAGTTAAAATAGGAAGTAAAGAATAAAATTACAGTTATTTCTTCTTGTTAATGGATTTCTTTTAAGATTTATATCCGAGATTTTTGCTTATATTCATTAAGATAAAACCAAACAGTTAGATATCAATAATACTAAGCATATATTTATTAAAATCAATTTTTAAAGATCAATATGCAAATTAGCCTTCCCATTCACACTGTAAACCGCTATTTTGTTGTATATATAAATAAAATTGCGTGTTGTTAGTATGTAGATATGGTCAACAGTATTAATAATGTAAAACAATTTTATTAATCATTGAGGTTTAAATAAAAATAAATCAAGGAGAATGTGATGTAAATAACAAAGGGAATTGTAACTTGTATACAAATATAGTTTCGGTTACAGACAGACAAACCCACAATCTCCATTATAATAAGATATATATATATATATATATATATGACATTCATAAGAAATAAAAAATGTTTTTTTTAAGTAACAAAGCTTTCTTTGTCAAATATATATATATATATATATATATATATATATATATATTTGACAAAGAAAGTTTTGTCACTTAAAAAAAAAATATTTTTTTTATTTTTATTAGCTAACTGTAAAAGATTTTAACCTTCCAAATAAGTCTAAGTCAATGACCGATAGAATGTGTTTGATAGGAGGGGATTTTTCCCCCCTTTCTTCGTCTCTCTCTCTCTCTCCCTCTTTTCCTATCTTCTTAGTCAGCTTCATCAGACAATCTTCAACTTTTTGGCAAATTTCTTCTGGGTTGATTAGATCGTTTCTTTGAATCCTAAAACTCTTTGAATCTAATTTGATTGCCGATTCCTTGATCTTCTTTGCCAAAATGTCTATCAAGCTGATCACACCTGACTGTCTGGCGATTTACATATTCATGGTGGTTTTTGTTAGATTAAATACTTTATTATTGCATCTCTTCACTTTCTCTCTGTGTCTATCTCTTGTTGTAGATATTTCAGATTAGCTGTTGATACTAATAGATATCTAGTAAAATAGTACTGAACCCTAAATATTAGACTTGTGTGTGTGTGGGGGGGGGGGGTCAAAGGATTAATATCATGTTGGTGTCTGTGTAAAAGTTAGGATCAAGTTGATACGGAAGTCGGTAATTTATGAGCAAGTGTGTCCCGGTCTCCTGCCTCAAAAATTGCTACTCGGTGACTATTAAAATAACGACCCAGCCCAGTCTATTCAAAACTATCCATCTTCATATCTATCTATCTATCTATCTCAATTTGTTCATATTTATCTATATTACTTTAAATACTAAGTTTGTTTTTTTTATTCAGGTTTGTTTAATGTCTTGTTTTTAGTTTAAATAAACAAGAATTACGACAAAAAAAAGATGCGACCCCCCCCCCCCCCAAAAAAAAAAAAAAAAAAAAAAAAAAAGAAATTCATTTACTTGTCGAAAATATCTATCTATCTTCATTTGTTCATATCTATCTATATTATTTTATTTGTTTATCTATCTCAGTCTATTCCAAACTATATATCCATCTTCATATCTAAACAAGAATTATGACAAATTACGATGAATAAACAAGAATTATGACGAGCTGGGGTTGTTATTTTGATAGTAACAGGGTATCAATTTTTGAAGCAGGAGACCGGGATGCACTTCCTCATAAATTACCCGGAAGTCAAGGCGAGAGAAAAGTTAGGATCAAGTTGATACAGAAGTCAAGGCAAGAGAAAAGTTAGGATCAAGTTGATATTGAAGTCAAGGCAAGAGAAAGGAATATTATTCATTACAAATGTTGTCTGCCAAGAAAATTAAAAGGAATCTATCTTATTTTTTTTAAAGATTTTAAATTCATAAATAGACTAACTGGACCTCTGGATATACCACAGTAAGATAATTTAATAATTACGTTTGATATGTTTACTGAAGAGCTATTGGGTAATAGTTCAATATGTAAAAAGTATAATAATTTTGATTTAACTCTCTCCCACCCTTTTTTCTTTCTTTCCTTCTTTCCTTCTTTTCATCTTTTCATTATGTTCGATTGAAATAAATTAGCATTATTGCTTCTGTGTGCTCAACCTTTCTCTCTGATTTTCCCCTACTCATTCTTTCTGTGTAGCATGACCTTTTTCTTCCCTTTCATTATAATAAAAACAGAATAGTCCATTATATAGCTGAGGTGATGACATTCATAAGAAATAAAAATTCAGCGGATAAGCAACAGCAGATAATCAAGATGTATATTTTTTCATTTCATCTTAGATAATTAGGACAGTCTCATTTTTAACTAGAGGGTGTTGCAAGATGATAACGATCCTAAAAATAAGGCACAGGAGTATTAATATAAATTATAAGATATAACCTTTTATATTGAAAATTTTCGAGATACTGTCTTGCTTTTTATGGTACCAATAATTTTATAAATTGGTCTTTTTTGGATGCTTTGTATTTTGCAAGTACTTTACAGCCACTGATAATGGTGACACTTTTGATGATTGGTATTGAAAATGGAATCCTGGCTTTGGTCTTGTTTGGCTTTGATTAATAGTTGAAAACATTGCCAAAAATCTTGGACTTTTCTTCTTCTTCTTTTAAATAGTGATTCTATAGAGTATTGATTCTATAGTTGATAAAAAAATATTTACTCTTTTTAAGAAAACTGATTCGACATTGTTGTAGTATTTCTTATCTCTAAACACACACCTGTATTTTCTTAGGTTTCTTATTCAGGTTTTCTAACCTTTGACCTTTCCCTTTCTCCTATTTCTATTTGACATCTTCAGTAATTTATTTATTCATTTTTTATTAGTATATCCTCTTTCTCCATGTGTGTGTGTGTGTGTGTGTGTATATATATATATATATATATATATATATATATATAGTGTGTGTGTGTGTTTATTTGTGTGTGTTTGTTTTTATTCATATATATATATAGTGTGTGTGTGTGTTTATTTGTGTGTGTTTGTTTTTATTCATATATATATATGTGTGTGTGTGTGCATATATATATGTGTGTGTGCATATATATATATGTGTGTGTGTGTGTGTGTGTGCATATATATGTGCATATGTATATACGTCTATTCATTTGTGTGTGTGTGTGTATATATATATATATATATATATATATATATATATATATATATGTGTGTATATTGTGTGTGTATATATTTCTGCTAAGTTAGGCATAAACATATCTAGTCTACAGGTATTTAGGTCAGGAATTGCAAGAATGTGAGTAATTTGTTTAAAGATGCTTCTGACCCCCAAATACTTTTGGTTGAGTTATGGATGGTTGGAGAAGTGTTGGGTAGATCTAAGGGATTTAGATGATGCCTGAACAGTGGAGGTTTGCCAGCCAAGATATACACATCTATGAGATCATCCTTCACATAAAACTCTTACTCTTTAGCAAAAAAAATACAAAAAGCCCTACTGTAACAAGTAATTAAAATGGAATATTTTTTTATTAAGATGGATTTTGTTACAGTTAATAAAAATAAAATTCCTTACAAAACAAAAAAATAAATTTATTAAAGTTCTGTTTACAGATTTTAACAGAAAACATGTTGAGTTTCTAGTTTCAATAAATCCTTATTTAGTATTTTCATATCTTGTCAATCATTGAATAATTAATTGATTTTAATGGCAAATCAAACCATCTAGGGTTATTTTTTGCCTAGAGGTTATGGAATCATTCATTGTACATGCATATTTATGTTTCTTGTGTAGTTTTTTCAGTTTTTTTAAAAAATTGTGGATGATTGTGTGCACACAAAATTACATAAATCTACCTCCCTAATTTTGACTTTCGTGCATTCTCTATCGTAGTTCTTCTTCCTGTGGTAATCCTCTGTTGAGACTCGGGTAAAAAACAAAGGATTCTTGTTAATGATGAATCCGCTTATGGTTGCAATTCTCAAATTTTGTACCCACAAAAACTGTCTAAATATGAATGTACAATGAATGTGATTGAATACAAATAATTTTTAAACAGATCTATTTGACCTATAGTTGGGACCCTGGGGTCTTACCCCCTCTGCAGGGGACACAGTAAGCATATTCTTGGCCCTCACCAACAGCTGTAAATCTTTTAAGTATTATTGATTATTGTATTGAGGGGAGGAGGCTTGTGGCTTAAAGTTTTATTAGTATCGACTAAAGTCTTTTTTTTTTTCGATTTCTGATATCAATAATATCCTTTCATCAAAGCAAAGAGACAGTATTGTTTAGTATTGAATATCAATAATCAAAAGGATCTTGTTTTAACTCTTATGATATTGCTTGATAATAATAATGAAACACTTTTCTATAGAAATTATTTACATCTTTAAAAGAGGAATAATAATCTGTCTGTCTGTTAATGTAATACAGCAAGAAGGCCAATTATATCCCTATAATCCATTATTAAATGGAGATTCAGTCTCAGTTTGTTTGTAACCGAAACTATGTCACTGTGTTTACATCACATTACCCAAAATAGTCCATATCTAGAATAAAGAACAACCTTGTTTTATATACATTCAAAATTTGAGTATGCAAACATACACGGTCCTTAATGTTTTTTTAAAACAAGGTTTGATAAATACATGCCTGGTATTATATATTCATATATAGTTTGTTTTATTTTGATACAGATTTAAAGTTATCTAATGTATAAAGTTTTACGAGAAAATTATTTACAAACAAGAAATAGTATCAAGAAATTAACTAAAAAGTTTACAAATAAATAATTACCTATGATTTTGTGCAAAATTTGTGTAAAATATTTGAAATAATTATTTAATTAATATTTAATAGATGCACACATTTTATTTCAGGGGGACAGAACTAAGTTTCCATTTCAAATTGTTTTATTTTTTTTTTTACTTTAATAAATTTGATGATTTTACTTACTTATGATACAAACCATCTGACTAAATTTTTACCCCTCAGACAATATTTTTCAAAAATTAATTTTTATATTCTGCCTGGAGTTTTTTTTTTTTTTTGTGCTAGTTTACAAAATATCTTTTGATTGCCATTATAAAAAGTAAAGTCGTCGGGGCGGCCTAAAGTCGGTATCAGCCAATCAGCGAGGGAGTCTATCCCCTTTTCAATAGCGCTAGACCAAGGAGATTGTTTTGGCATCTGAGGTGGAGCGCCACACCTACCATCAGGTCCTTACTTTCCGCACAGATCCCTGTGCTACTCATACTCTGAGTTGGCGAGGACCGGAATCGAACTAGGAACCATGTGATTTCTAGCCGAACGCTCTACCGACTGAGCTAACCCGCACGGATGGTTAGAGCAATAACCATTAAATTTTCTGTTTACTGACAAGACAATGGAGCATGACATGATTTAGCATATTAGGTTAATTTTACATTATTAATATAATGCTGAATTGGATCCTTTATGTCTCGCAAATTAACTAAAGTTAATCTTTTTGTTTAATCATATAAAGTACACATCTGGTTTGAAATTTCATTATAGAGGGTGTTGCAAGATGATAACAGTTGTACTTTTAAGTAACATGAGTATTAGTATATAAATTCTATAAGTAGCATGTGACTTCATATTGAGCTTAATTGCCACTAAAGGCGGTTTTTAATCAATATCTTTTTAAAGGAAATTTCAAAAAGTAATTTTCTGCCATTATTACCAACCAGGTTTTTTATTTATAAACTTTTTCAGTTAAGTTAGAAAATTCTGTTTTTATTTGATACATTAACCTGTTTACATCACAATCAAATAAACTGAGGTCATATTTTGAATTAACATGCCATTTATTATCCATTCATTACAATTGAATATCTCATTACATAATAGAATAAAAGTCTTTTGTTTTGAATTAGGAAGTTGTAGGAGGAAGCGCATATCAAAATGTACAGGTTTAAAAAAAAATTTTTTTTTTACTATTGATTTAATTGCTTCTGGTCATGCATAGAACATAAGCATTCAATCTTTATTTTTATGGAATAAGGAAAATAGATTAAAACTGGTTTTTTTTTTTTTTTTAAATTTATTTTTTACTTTTTTTTTTCTTTTTCTTTTTTTTTTTTTTTTTTTTTTTTTTTTTTTTTTTTTTTTAGAAGATTGCTATAGATTTATTGTGATTATTTTCCTCTGAGAATAAAATTCAGATTTCGTTTTTGTTGGAACTTTTTAGATGAGCCATTGTTAGTGTTAATAATTAATTTGATTTATTTGTTAATTTATCAACATTATTATTTCTGTTAAGATTTATTTATATATTTAATACATTATTGATATATAGTAGTTGTCGACGGGGCGGCCTAATGTCGGTATCAGCCAGTCAGCGAGGGAGTCTATCTCTTTTTCAATAGCTCTAATCCAAGGAGATTGTTTTTTTTTTAGCATCTGAGGTGGAGCACCACACCTACCATCAGCTCCTTACTTTACCGCACAGATTCCTGTGCTACTCATACGCTGAGTTGGCGAGGACCGGAATCGAACTAGGAACCTTGTGGTTTCTAGCCAAACGCTCTACCGACTGAGCTAACCCGGACCCTATTTTCCAATAGGGGATTGATATATAACATATTAATATTATTAATAATTTATTTGGGTGTATGCGCACACACACACACACACACACAAGTTGAAATTATGTAAATTTTCTTTTGTTATAACTATAACCAACTAGAAATTATTTATTTGTGTGTGAGTACATTATACTAAGCAAGTTCAAACTCCAGTCACACTATGTTCATTTTTGGACTGATACCCTTGGGAAAGGTATGAACCATTGTCATCACACCAGCTGCAACTTATATAGTACCACTACAAGGTTGCCCTTGGCATTAAATAACCCCCAAAAGTTTGATGTTCTATTAAACAAAGAAATAAACATTATTCTATTTTTCTGCCAAATTTGATCAGATTCATATTGTGTGTTTTTGTAAATAAGTCAAGTATATAAGCACCCACTTTTCAAAGTGAATTGTAAGTAAAGTAAAAGTCGTTGGGGCGGCCTAATGTCGGTATCAGCCAATCAGCGAGAGAGTTTATCCCCTTTCCACTAGCGCTAGACCAAGGAGATTGTTTTTGCGTCTGAGGTGGAGCACCACACCTACCATCAGCTCCTTACTTTATCGCACAGATCCCTGTGCTACTCATAACGCTGAGTTGGCGAGGACTGGTATCGAACTAGGAACCCTGTGATTTCTAGCCGAACGCTCTACTGACTGAGCTAACCCGAATTGTAAACAATAAAATGTTAATAATTTTGATATTTCAGACTGTTGTCCTCATCGTTCTTGTGGTATATATAACCTCGGGTCTTGTTTAGGTATTTCTTAATTACCATAAAATAAAGTCGTCATCAGATGATAATCTTGAATTCAAACATTGTTTTGGGGTTTAAAATATTGTTACCACACGTTTGAATTGATGATGACTCTATTTTATGGTAATTAAGATACACGTAAACAAGTTCCAAGATTACAGTGGTCTGAACATTGTGTTTATACATACCACAATAAGATGAAGACAACAGTTTGAAATATCAAAATTATTTATAACAAGCCTCATCTCATGAATAAATACAGACAAAACAAATATTATATTTATGTAATGTATAAGGGAAAGAAAGAAAGTTGTCCAATTGTTATGATGATATATATATATATTTACCTATTGTTTCCTATAAAGGAAGAACTAATAAAATCTGGCAGGAAATTAACCATCTTGGAGAAGATGAATTGTGTTTATATTTTCATTTCCACAACTGGTTAATATAATGTAGGTATTAGATGAACTTATGTTGGGTGGGGGTGGGGGTGGAAGTGGTCATAAAGTGCATTGTTAGTCATTCTTTGGTAAACTATTATTGATGTCAAAACGCTTAAATGTATCTCTTGCTTTGTGGCTTCTTTGAATCTTACTCCAAGAACAAATGGTAAATTTTGGGGTTAATTTCATATTTATTATGTGGCTACCCGGCGTCGCCTGGATATAGGGGGGGGGGAGAAAACAATGTTAGCCTTGCAGATCCATTATTTTCTGAATTGCGAGTTGGATCCTCCCAGAAAAAAAATTAGAAAGAAAGAGTAGGAGAAAGATAGAGAGAGGGGGTGAGCATGTGATTATACTAATCGCAACTCATCCATCATCTCCACACAACATTTAACCACATGTCCTGATAAAGGTTGTATAAACTGAAACGTTATAATGCCTACTTCACCACCAAGAATAAACCCATCTTTTGTAATACTTTGTGTTCTTCAGTTTTTTCTACGTACTGTCAGATTAATTCTCTATTTTACTCCCAGATATATATATATATATATATTGCCCTCCCTTAATAATCGACATGGATTTTTTGATATATCACCGTTTCTAGCTAAAATAGTTTTAAATAACTACAAAATACCAGGCTTCATTTAATTATTTTGTTATCATTCCCACTTTGTTCTCATAAAATCAGTCCATTAATACTTTTTCTTGTCTTTTGTTGAATGAATTTCTCTGAGTTGCGTCACGCTTCATGACATCTTCGCGTGCGCGGATCGCGACTTGTCTTTCAAAAATATAACGCTGAACAAATACAGTTAAACAACAAAAAAAAAGATTTTATAAAGATTTTCATCTCCTGTCATCTATAAAACATCCATCAATTTCTTCACCCCAAGATACATCCTGATGAAGGTTTAAAGAAACCGAAATGTTTAAACATCGATAAATAAATTCATCCTATTTTTGGAACACTTGTTTTTTCAAATTATATTATATATATAATATATATATATATATGTAAAATAAAAGGATATTTAATCCGACAATGTGAATTTGATATATTGAAAAAACAAATGATGTTTACAAATGCATGGGATCATCAGGAGAGAATGTGCACCGTTTCAGGGCCTTCCTCTCAATTTTGATACTTAATATACACTTTTTATACAATTTTACATCAGACTCTTTGGAGTCTTATTATATACTGTAATGCTTCAGATTTTAAAAAATTAAAAAATAAAATTCATTTTATTTTTAATACAGATAACGCATATTTTGAAAAATTCCAGCATTGACTAACAGCGTTCTGTTTGCGCATTCTTCTTCTAACATTCATTTCATCCCGTATTTGCTCTAGTTGAAGACCGATCTATTACATACGGTCGATACAGTATTCCGAGGGACCTTGCAACAGTGAGGGGGGTCGATGTGCAGTTAAAACCGTTGAGAGGAAGACCCCGAAACGGTGCACATTCTCTCCTGATGATCCCATGCATTTGTAAACATCATTTGTTTTTTCAATATATCAAATTCACACACACACACACATATATATATATATATATATATATATATATATATATATATATGCATTATTTACTTGCATGTTTGCATTTGTATAAATGTGTGCTCATAGTTGTGTGTCTTCTCTGAAGTTTGCACACAACGATGGAAATTTTGTAAGTTTTGAAATGCATTCATGCATATTAACTTGCATCATTGATTTTCAGAATCCTTCTATGTCTATCCTTTATGAATGACATATTTATACAAAAAGTGTGTACTTTTTTCATTCTTTCTTTCTTCTCAAGCGCATATTATGAACATTTTGGTTTGTTGCCAATGATTCAATAAAGAGGTGTCTGTCTGAAAGAGACATTGGCTCACTTGCAATATTCTCTTGAATATCATCCACAGCCCTTCCAAAAAAAAAAAAAAACCTCTTCATTGATCAGAGGTTCCAAATTAAAATTTGAGAAAATTTACTTTTACTAAAGGATGGTTGACCGACTCTAATCAAATCACAAGTGAGCACTATTAACATTGGCTCTTCTTCTTTGGTAACTCTGATTTCTCTTTTATCTTAAAATCTTTGAGTCACACCTACCTACCTACCTATCTACAGTATGGATTATATGTTTAGTTCTATCATAACACTTTCAATTTACTGTCTCAAGTTATTTTTAAGATTCACTAGCAAAAAACGTAAAAAAAAGGCCTATTGTCTGAGGCAGGGGGAGTTAAAAATTCAATGTCGGAAGGTTTGTATCATAAGTAAAATCATTAAATTTATTAAAGGAATAAAACAAAAATGAAACAATTTGAAATGGAAACTTAGTTTTGCTTCCTTCCTCAAATAAAATGTTCAGTGCATCTATTAATTATTAATTCAATAATTATGTTGAATATTTTACACAAAATCATAGATATTTGTTCATTTGTAAACTTTTTAGTTAACCTCTTGATACTGAAAAAAAAATGACTATTTCTTGTTTGTAAATAATTTTCTCATAAAACTCCATACATCAGATAACTTTAAATATCTATTAAAATAAAAACAAACTATATATAAATGTATAATACAGGACATGTATTTATTAAAACTTATCAGAAATAAGGACCGTCTAATTTGAATATGTCATATTCAAATTTTGAGTGTATATAATACAAGTTTGTTTATTCTATGTATTGACAATTTTGGGTAATGTGAAGTAAGCAGTGATATAGTTTCGGTTACAGACAAATTGAGACTGAATCTCATAATGAAAAGAAGGAAAGAAAAAAAAATTGAAATATTTTGCAAGAGCTCTTAAGTAAAAATATCAAACATTGTAATAATTAAATTATCATACTGTGGTATGTCAGCAATATATAGCTCTTATGTAAACATCAAACATTGTAATAATTAAATTATCATACTGTGGTATATTCACAGGTCCTGCTAGTGAAACACAATAGAAACAAATGAATAATGTAAATTGTTGATTAGGCTCTTTAGTTTTTGATCATAGGATTGATTTTGATATGTTGTTAGAATAAAACAATTAGAGATCAATAACACCAAGTAATTATGTATTAAATCTGGTTTTGTTAAAACCAGTATGCAAATTAACCACACTATATATTATGAAAGATTATGATAAGAAAATCTTAAGACTAACAAAAACAAACAAAAATACTTTCAATATGTGATATCACATAAAGCAATATCCAGTCGCAATTAAAGGGGTTGTTGGTTTATAAACAGACTTAGCCGGGGAGGGGTGGGTTGGAAATGAAAACTAGGCTAGACCAAATAGAAGTGAAGAGAAAGCAAATAAGAAACCTTTTTTATAAAAAAGATTTACTTACTGAATGACCTGAATTTTACAGGTTGTTTCTCGATTTTTCTTATTTTTCCCCTCTTTTTTTAATTTTTTATAAAGAAAAATGAAATTCCTGAAAGATAGCAGATGTGGAATGGAAGTTTGTGAAGGTGGGGGTCCTGACTTGGGTCTCGGGTTTTATCAGGAACACCTTTCTAATTTATGACTTGTTTGTACATTCATGATGTCAAAAACCAGAGGAAAAGGAAAACATTTGAATGGTCTGTGGGTGGGTGGGGAGGTTGTGTTTAATATGGACCATCTGAAGTATGACTGTTAAGAGAGAAAAAAAAATGTTTGAATCTTTGTGATACTTTGGAAAAATTATGATATTCCGAAAATTGATGAGTTGGTAGAGTGTCGGGCTAGGGACCACAAGGTTCCTAGTTTGATACTGGCCCTCGCCAACTCAGCATATGAGTAGCACAGGGATCTGTGCGGTTAAGGAGCTGATGGTAGGTGTGGTGCTTCACTTCAGACAAAAACAATCTCCTTAGTTTAGTACTAGTGAAAAGGGGATAGACTCCCTCGCTGATTGGCCGATACCAACTTTAGGCCACCCTGACGACTTTACTTTTTTTTACCATCTAAAATAATCCCTTCAGCTAATGAGGCTACTGCCTGTAAGCTTTCATAGACATCATTAATAAGTAAGATTTATTTTATGTATTAATGATTTTGACTATAAATTAAATACTCATTGATAAACTTATGCAATTCCTGATGGTGTTGTGATGTAAGCAATGATGTACTTTCAGTTACAGACAGACAAACACTGAATCTCTATGATAATAAGATAGAAATTTAAATGTTATTGTATATGTAAATGGGTTTATTTTATCTTTCCTTCCGTTTTATTCAGTGTTAGTATATCATGGATATGCTAATATTGGTGCTTGGAGAATGAGGACACATCTAAATATCTCCAAAGTTTTCTAATAAGTGTATCAAGTTAATTTTTCATCTAAAAAAAATGATCTGTATTTTTGTTTTGAATTTCTAACTCTGAAAATTACATTATGGATCATAGTACCCCCCCCTCTTTATTTATTTATAATTTCATTTATTTTTTGTTTCAATCTGTTGCAGGAACTCAAAGGTGGGAGATCATTCCAGAAGCTTGGATATGCAGACATCAATTTGTCCGAATTTGCAGGAGCTGGTATCCTGTCAAGAAAATTCCTCCTAAATGGTTACGATTATAAAAATCGACAAGACAATTCAACATTGAAGGTTACAATTGAAATGACGTTGATTTCCGGTGATCCAGTCTTCAAAGTGTACGTACAGATTCTTCTTCTCTTCCCCCCCACCCTCACCAATATTTTGTTGAAACTGATAGATTTTTTTTTGTGGGGGAGGGGATTTTCTATCCAGAGATCACTGGATTTTCCAGTTTTTGTTTTGCTTATTTCATAAATATTTGAGCTTCAAGTAACAGGAAATGCCATTAGTTTGCTTGTTAAGTAAATTTGCTTGGTAGTATTTTGTTCACATTAGATCAAATTCTACACACTCTAGCAGTATATGCTTCACTGTAAATCCCTCTTGGCATGTAGTGCATACTGGGGATTCTGTGCCCTCTAGTAAATGATGATGGGTGATGTAGATGTGGCCTATGTGAAGGCAGGTCAACACAAACTGTTCTCTTCTATTTTTGTTGTATTTTAAGTTCCAAGCAAATAATTTGAAAAGATTTTTTCACAAAAATAAGACCATCCAGGATTTTACATTTCCTAAGAGAATTGGGATTGTACTAAAAAATATGAGCAATTAAACAATAGTTAAAATCTATACATATATACATTTTTCTATCAAACTATCACTATGAATCCAAAACTTAGTTGGCATTAAATGACCCACCGAGGTTGATATGCCGTAAACCAAACCAAAATGTTAAGTAAAAGTTGTCAAAAGTATTTTTTCTCTCTCTCCCTTTTTCTTTTTCTCTCTCCCCTTTTTCTTTTTCTCTCTCCCCTTTTTCTTTCTCTCTCCCCTTTTTCTTTTTCTCTCTCCCCTTCTTTTCTTTTCTCTCTCTCCCCTTTTTCTTTCTCTCTTTTTAACACTTGAGATCAAATCTACTTTGAATAACCTGATCAAGTTGATAAAGTAAAACCACCATTTTTATTTTTTGTCTATTCAAATCCATCAATATTAGGTGTTATGTTAAATATCCTTTATAAGTGTCAACATATTGTACTTTCTTTACAAATTGTTGTTCTATCCAATTCTACCTGGCTGATTACTTATTTTATTAAAAAAAAAAAAAAAAAATAAATAAAATAAATAAAAAGGGAAAATAGTGTTCATCTACCTCTTTCTCTCATCTTGTATACCTGTGTTTGTATGCAGGTATACTTTTCTTTGCTTGGATATTTAGCTTCTGTTTCTTTTATCATGCTATCTTTCTATCTTAGCTTGGGCTGTATCTGTCTATCTCAGTGCTGGTGGCTGGATTTCTTAATCTGGATCTGATAGATGTTATCTTAGCTGGATCTTCTGTTATTCTGGATCTGATCTCAGACATCTTGTGTTGTTATTTTGTTCTTAATTAATGACACAAGACTTACTTTTTGTCTCAAGCTCATATTTTATTTTTATGAATCCCAGACCCAACAAACAAACACGCAGAGATTATGACTATTGGGACAAGAAACACCATACGTCTTTCTCATACTGGGACAAGGAAGACGTATGGTGTTTCTCGTCCCATCACTCGGCAAAATCTGATTTTCTAAACTAACTTCCCAAGTTTGCACTGGCGTATCAGAGAAGTGGTCAATACAGGGTTACATTGTGTCACTCACATTCCCTGTATATTTCCATTAAACCATTATTTTGAATCTACACTACACTTGTTGTACATAATTAATAGGCAACCCATCAATTATGTAACAATTATTATGGGACAGAGGTAATATCATTTTAAAAAAAAAAAAACAGTAAAGTCGTCGGGGTGGCCTAAAGTCGGTATTAGCCAGACAGCGAGGAAGTCTATCCCTTTTTCACTAGTGCTAGACCAAGGATATTTTTATTTTTTTATTTTTAGGTGGAGCGCCACACCTACCATCAGCTCCTCACTTTACCACACAGAGCCCTGTGCTACTCATATGCTGAGTGGGCGTGGGCCTGTATCGAACTTGGAACCTTGTGGTCCCTAGCCTGACACTCTATTGACTGAGCTAAACCGACCCTCCATTTTAAATACTGGATGAAAATCTCTTTATAAAAAGAAACTCAAGATAAACAAAAGTTTTGAATATCAGTTTAGTTTACTTAACAAAAGTTCACAACGTTGTTTATACAATGGCTAAACATTTTGCACAATATATTTTTCACGTCTTACCATTGTTAACTTGGAAAAGAAAAAAACTTTTTTTTTTTTTTCATTTCTTTGTATTTTTTCTCTTCTGTTTAATTTCATGATGTCTACTTGTTTGGACATGTTTGTTTACTTTTGAGGGAGAGATAGATTTACCCCCCCCCCCCAAAAAAAAAAAAAAAAAAAAACCAACAAAAAAAAAAAACAACAATCTGGTTCTAAATACTTTTTATATCATTCAGTCTCACTAAAATATTCACCAACTACATGACTATGCATATTCTCATGTTAAGATTTGACCTTATTTGTGCACTAGCTAATTAGATATTTGCTTAAAAGCCACCTTTGGTGACCAGTAAGCTTATATATTATTACTTGTGTTCTATTCCTTTTTACACACACACACACATATATATATAGTCATCCACAGACACCGTGTTTTGACATTACATCACTCTTCAGTGTGGCTAGACTTAGCAACTACTTCTAGCTGGGAGCGAAACCTGACTGACTTTTCATGAGTCTGATTCCTTATATATATATATATATATATATATATATATATATATATAACAATGTACTCAAGTTTTTGTGCAAAATGTTTAGCCATTTTATAGACAATGTTGTGAACTTTTGTTAAGTAAACTAAACTGATATTCACAACTTTTGTTTATCTTCAGTTTTACTCAAGTTTCATGTGTATCACACAATCCTCAGATAGGTGAATAGTAATCTCTCTCTCTCTTTCTATATATATATATATATATATATATATATATATACATATATATATACACACACACACACACACGTTTTGTTGAACTGTACAGACAATTCCTGTCGAACAAGTTTTTCGTTGATCCGTTCCAATTTTCAGGCCATCTTTCTGGTATCGGGGTGTAACTGGTATAACAGTCCCCCAAAGGTTTCAAAATGAGCGCTTTTGGCAATACAATTTGCCGTCCTCAGGTAGGAAATGATGGTATACTGAGGATGGCAAATTGTATTGCCGAAAGCGCTCATTTTAAAACCTTTAGGGGACTGTTATACCAGTTACACCCTGACACCAGAAAGATGGCCCGAAAATTGGAACGGATCAACGAAAAACTTGTCCAACAGGAATTGTCTGTACAGTTCAACAAAACTTGTATAAAAGAAAAAATGCTGCCAAAATACACTTATTTTAATATATATATATATAT
Organism: Doryteuthis pealeii; assembly: GCA_023376005.1. Taxonomy (NCBI): domain Eukaryota; kingdom Metazoa; phylum Mollusca; class Cephalopoda; order Myopsida; family Loliginidae; genus Doryteuthis; species Doryteuthis pealeii. The sequence goes on along the minus strand of CM042145.1, from coordinate 62,014,141 downwards.
ATATTCATTCATTGGCAATTCAGTCTCGAAAGACTATGATAAAGTTTTTGTGTGCCCCTGAAGTTGCAGCGCCTCCTGTGACTGTGAAGTCCGATGTTTAAAAAATATTCTCGACCACAGATTTGTTGTCGTTGCTTTCTTCTGGACCTCTTAGCTTCATGATGTTGTATCAGGGTGACTTCTGACATGTACAGTCCTCTATGGAGATTTTGCTGCCACCGAGGGTGGTCTTGAGCAAAATTTTCCCAGGTGGAAGGGACAATGCCAAAGCACCTGAGGTCATTTTTGCAGACATCCTTGAATCGCAGCAAGGGGCGACCAATCTGTCATATATATATATATATATATATATATATACACACATAATAAGACTGGACAACAAAATTTTGGTTTAGTTAGATCTGACACTTGTTTTTGAATATATTTTAGCCTCTGAATAAAAAAAAAAATTTTTTTTGTATCACATCAACTTTTTGAGCTACAGGATACCCTTACATTGTCCCCAAAATCATTAAAACATTGTGAATAACAAATTTGTGCTTATTTTATAGAATGTTATAAAATTTTACATCCAATTGAAAATAACATTGCTTGACTAATGTTTGTACAAATTTATTTTGCTCCTACAAAGGATATTGTTAAGGTAAGTTAAATTGTGTGCAAGTAGTTATTGTAAAAGTTTACCCCTATAGCTTTTCCTAGAGTGTTCATCAATCTGTGGACAATTTTGCTTAATGCTCCAACAATAATCAGTCATCATATTTACATCCCATCTACCCATTCTTCCATGACTTTCAAATCTTGGTGGAATTGTTCACTTTGCTTATTGCTCACCTTACCTTAGTTGTTGTTGTTGTTCAAACCAACAGCATACTAGCTCACTTTAACATACCCAGCTCACAACACAGCTGGATGCTAATCACCCAACAAACCTCTACAATGCATTTTTAAGAAAGTTCTTGATAAAATCTTTGAAGGAAAACCAAACATTCTTTTCAAGCTCTAACATTGTCCTGATGAAATGTTCATCTTTGATGGGCTACCAAATATGTGGACCATCAAACACACTGCAGCAAGAGAAGAGACATCTTGTGGAGTGAGGACTTGTCTAAGTCCATGATTTAGGTGAGGGGTTGCTAAGATGGCCCCCAAAAAAACCCTGAATGTGTATTGCTTTCCTTTGCAGCAGAGAAAAAAAAATACATGCCTCCCATGAAACTGGACATAACAAAAAATGTTTGTGAAAGGTGACGAGTCCATTTATATGATAAGTTGCTTGTGCTGATTGGTCGGCAATATAAATGTAGTGTTGCCTGAACACAGGGAAAGCAAGACGATACAAGTGGAAAGTGTTTAAATAACATTCAGGGGAAAATTTTTGTTGCCCCCGAAAACTATACAAACTGACCTTGATGTTTTTTTTTTTGTTGTTTTTTTTTTAGTTGACTGGCCAGGAAATGCCAAAATGAAGTACTTGAAACAGTTGCCTTTGGTTGGCAATGCTTTAATGAATTACTTTATGAGACCCAGTTTTCATGTGCAGAGGTGGCAATATAATTTTGTTTGTCAACAATTCAGCTGACCAGTCCCTATTACTTATGGACAAACAATACAATTGTGCTTATTCAGAGAGAAACCTGTTGAGAAAAAAAATTGATGTGATAGAAGAAAACTGTCATTTTTAGTCTAAATTAAGTGAAACAGAAATTATCTTAAATTATTGATCAGTGTAATATATATATATATATACCAACTTTGCTGCACAACTATGATGTGCCACAATGTTAATTTATTAAGCAGAGTTTAACAGGTTTGAATCTTCTTTTTTTCTTCTCCTAACCAAGGTTAAAGAGCCCAGTCTGCCTTACAATTTACTCATAGCTGGAGGGAGAGTTGGTGGATGCATACAGGTTCCCAAGGGTATTAGCGCTATGTTAAATGTAAACAGCCTCGTCCTGGATTTGAACTCGTATTGACAAGTCCATTTCCTATGACTCTAACCATTACACACACGTGCCTCCAGTGTAATATATATATATATATATATGGAATTTATATAACTCAACAGTAACTATACACACTACATCTTAAATGTTTCTCACTCTCTGAAGTCCTTTTCACTTAGCAACATATTGTGTTACATTTTGTCTTCAACATATAAAATATAAGTGCAACATCTAAAAAATGCTGAATAAGATTAATGTATGCAGTTTATGCTGTATCTTTTGTTAATTGTTCAGTTTTAAGGGACTGGTTTAGCTCAGTCGGTAGAGCACTCACCTAGGAATTGCATGGTTCTTGGTTCGATACCAGCCCTTGCCAACTGAGTGAATGAGTAGTACAGGGATCTATGCGGTAAAGTGAGGAGCTTATGGTAGGTGTGGCGCTCTGCCTCAGAGGCTAAAAAAAACAATCTCCTTGGTCTAGCCCTAGTGAAAAGCGGATAGACTCCCACGCTATCTGGCTGATACTGACTTTAGGCTACCCCGTTGACTTTACTTTTTATATATATATATATATATATATATATATATATATGTGTGTTTGTGTGTGCACACCTACTCTAAAAATCTGTTAACTGCAAGAAACTCGAGTTGGCCTGGTACTTGGCGTGATTTTACCTTTTAGGGTCTCATCTATGGATTAAATAGGAAAAATGTATTCTAAAAAATTGAATTAAAAAAATGAGTTTAAATAAATTTTGAATACCCATCAAGAATCAATATCCCCCCCAAAAAAAAAACAAAAACAAAAAAAACAAAAAAAAAACAACAAAAAACAAAACCCACAAACAAACAACTAACATTTAATTAGCTAAATTATCCCGTTGTTCACGTCAGAGCTGTGATCATATTTTCAAATTATTTCTAAGAATCAAGTTCTTTTATAATCTTGTAGCGATAATTGGTTTTCAGTAATTCTATTCGTAAATAACCCCCCCCTCCCCCCGATCGTTGTTTATAAATATTTTTGCTGAGATATCAAATCGTTTGATGTCATTAAGCAAAAAAAAGTCTAAGTGTGTGGTAACAAAAGAATGGCAACTTATTTCCCTTCAAGTGCTTTACACAAGACCATATCCTGTGGAGGATTATTTTTTAAGTGGCTCTCCTTTTTAGCTTTCATTTGGCTCTCCTTACTCTCCATTTGCAACATGAAGGTTTTACTCTCCTCCTCCTCCTCCTCCAGGTGTATTAAGATTCAGGAAATGCCTTCAAAATACTTTGCATATTTTTAATTTATTTTTTAAGTGACATAAGCATAAATGTTGGGTACGCGTATAGATACGTTTGTGGAGGCATGTTGTGTAATGGTTATTGTTGTAGGAAATGGACACAGCGAGATGTGTTCAAATCCTGGACAAGGCTGTTTGCATTTCACATAGCGCTAAGACCATTGGGAAAGGTTTGCATCCAACTATTCTCCTTCCAGCTGTGGGTAAATAGTAGGACAGGCTGAGTTCTTTAACCTTGATTAGTGTTGTATTGTCGAGGTGAAATGATACACTGAAGAAATTGAGTGCTTAATATATTTATTCAAAAATAAGTTACAAAACGAATAACAAGACAACTTACAAGAAATAGAGGAGGGTCAAATGTGGCATAGCCAAACACAATAAGATCAGTCTGAATATTATTCAACTGTTGAAGTCCTTAATTGTAGACTATTTAAGGCTATGAGCCAGTTCATCTGGTAGAGTGCTTGAAGGGCTGCTAGCTACTCTACAACAGTTAGGCAACTAGTCCAAGAAAAGAATGAAAACTTTGAATTCAAACCTGTTAAAATTTGCTTAAAAATTGACCTTATATCACATTCTACTCATATGTAGGGGTTGGTAAATATGTATGGATGTATTGGTATATATATATGTTTATTTTATGTATACTAGCAAAAATATGCACCCCCTGGGTGTAAATATTTAAGTTTTAATGTAATAGATAAATTGAATTAGAAAGACTTACGAAATTAAATAAGAACACATGTAAAGAGATTACACTTATTTTAATTATATTTTAATTGGTTTCCTTATAAAATCATTCATAGGATTGACTTTAATACGTTGGAGAATAAAACAATTGGAGATCAACAACACCAAGTAATTATTTATTAAACTTGGTTTTGTTAAAACCAGTATGCAAATTAACTACACCATATATTATGTAAACCTTTATTTCTTAGTGATATATGTCATATTGCAGGATTTTAAACGCACTAATAATATGGGCTGTTTTGAGGCAAATCTCAGTCAGATTTTCATAGACATCATTGATAAATAAGATTTATTCTATGTATTAATGATTTTGAGTATAGATTAAATACTCATTGATAAACTGAGAGTATTATGACATAGTTTCAGTTACAAACACAGACACCAAATCTCCATCATAATAAGATATGATTACCTGTGTATATAATATCATACATGATTGTATTTGTTTGAATTTTTGCGGTGATGCTTGATAATTTGTATTATTTAAATTTTTTGGACTGTTGTCCTAATCTTGACATGAAGAAGGCTGGAGGGCTCATTGGCCAAAATGTTACATATATAAAAAATAAAGATCAGGACAACAGTCTGAAAGATCTAAATGATGTCTGCAAGATTATATATAGATTGTACAGTATAAAAGCAGGAGTATTAGGATAGTTATTAATATTACACAATAGAAAAACAAACTTTCCTATGACTTTGGCACCATCTTGTGTGAAAGAGTTTTGTGTTTATATACATCTGTTGCTTTGCATCAACAGGTAATTATCGACAATGGGTTGCATACAAGAGAGAGAGAGAGAGAGAGAGAGAGAGAGAGAGAGAGAGAGAGAGAGAGATCTTATTTTATGCAAGTGTTACCTGTTATCTCCTCATCCTCACATTCCATAAAGTTTTCTTGGGTTATTAGGGTACCATGCCATGCAATTCTCCTTCATGATATATTTCCAGGCAATGAGAGGGTTACTTTGGGATGCATTTTTCCGATGAAGGTATCTTTGGGGAATGAGAAATGTTTTACTAAATGAACCAAAGTCTGCTCCATTTACCAAAACTTTTCTCATTCCCCACTGATACTGTGGGGTGGAGGTGTAATGGTTAATGTGGTATGGGTTAAATAGTACCACTACTGTTCTTCAACAAGGATTGATTTGGCATTAAATAATCTATGAAGGTTAATATGCCATTATACAAAGAAAGCAAACCAAACCCCAATGATTCTTGCATCAGAAAAATAGGGTAAAAACTGTTTGGCTTTAGGTTACCATGCTTTTAACATTGACTGATATTATCAAAATACTTTTTAAATTTAAAACACATGCACACACACAGTTAAATGAAGCTGCAATTAATCGTATCGCATCATATATATATATATATATATATATATATATATATATATATATATGCACATTAAATATTAATGGTTCCTGCTTTTTATGCAAAATTTGAATTTGATTTATATTCAAAGATATATAAAAATTGATATATACATAGAAATAGCATTGAAATTTGATTTAAAAATGCCGAGCATTTGTAAATCTCATAAGTAAACCAATCAATAGACCTGGTTTCCCACTCTACCCATTCAACACTGGGTAGCTGCTTCTAGTTAAATATATGAGAAAGTCCATGGGAATAAATATATTTAATAAGAAAAGAATAAAACCTCTTGAAATTTAGAATTCTATTGGTAAATAAAGTCGACTCAATATGCACTTGTCCTTTCATCTCCGCTAACAAATGTATTTTCCCCAAACACAAGTCAAATTTTAAAAATCCAGCTCAGAAGAAATCATTAAATAAATTAGTTTTAATTTCATCTTCACGAACAAAAAACAAATCCAATTTTCTTTTTGGAAGACTTTTTTTTATTTTTCTGTTGTCAGACATCTGTCATGACATAATTTTATTTTCAATGACAAAAACTGATGTTAAAAAATGTCTAAAACTTTCTTTAAGTTTGCAAAACTTAATTTTAATTTTTTACAACTAACTTTTCTCTATTTTCTTACCATTGAGGTTTCCAGAAGATATTTAAATCGTTTAATATACTAGCCAGAATATGCGCCCTCTGGGTGTAAGTATTTAAGTTCTAAATATATTAAATTAGAAAAACTAACAAAATTAAATAAGAACACATATAAAAAGATT
>CM042145.1:61997996-62005496 GCA_023376005.1 Doryteuthis pealeii | reverse complement strand
AATTTTTTTTTTTTTATATAGATGCCCATTATGTTACTACTTTTTGACTAAAACAAAAATCTGACCTTAACTAATGGATTTAAATAATTTTAGTTTGTTTTTACATTGAAAATGAGCCAACATTTTGGTGCATATCACATAAATGCATCCTGGCCTCCTGCAACCCCCAAAAACGCTAAGCGGTGCCTGCTGAAAATCCAAACTGTGCTACTTATGAACTCCCTAGCTGTTTGAAGTAGTTTTTCCCGAAAAGTTAATGCGATATTTTGCGCTCCCAAGTCTTTTCTCAACATGTAAATGTAAATATTTTATCCTCCCTATCTTTGATATTGTTTTTTTTAGTGGTTTGAAGGCATTTTATCGACAAATAACTTTTTAAGTGGTTTGAAGGCATTAAAAAGTAAGCCACCTCCAGGTTTTTTTTTTTTATCGACAAGCAAATGTATATCCCCCCACTTTAAATATATCTTTTTATTTTTTTGGTATTTTCATTTTATTCTAATTCAAAACAGCTGTCACAAATTTTTTAAACAGATACGACAGAGTTTCACATTAACTTTTCTGGGAAAAACGCCTTCAAACAGCTAGGGAGTTCATAAGTAGCATGGATTTTCAGCAGGCATCATGTAGCGTTTTTTTTTTTTAAGTCAGGAGGCGAGGACACATTTATGTAATATGCGCCAACATTTTGGCATTACAATTTAATGAAGAAGAAATATGGCCAGATAATTCAAAAGATGTAAATAAATTTAAGTGGAATTGAATGTAAATGGCAATTAAAATAAACGAAAGAATTTATTTACTAAAAGAATAAGTAAATGAAATTATTAGTGAGACAATACAACTGGATAATTTGGTAGCTGAAAATGTAATTTTAATCAACTTATTTTCTAATAAACTCTTGATTTATTGTTTTGTATTAAAAACTATAGGGAACATAAAAATAATGTAAAATCAGTAGGTATCACCAATATCGGGTCACATGATCAGTTTAGGCCATATTGAATGAACAAAAGTAAATATTTTTTAACATTCTTTTTTAAATCTCACAAAACCGTAACGATTATACGGAGTTGTTACAAAGAAAAACAGTTAATTCAAAGATCAAATTATCCGATTGGGAAGAATTACACTGTTATCTTAAAAAAATAAATAAAACTGTCCGTTTTACATGCAACAGGGTAATTTTTCTGTAGAAACCAGGACTGCAAATTTACATATTATCTCTCTTTGACAATTATACATTTAAATGTATGAGTGGCTGTATTTGACATGATTGTTTTCTTATATCATATTCAATATCCGATTATTGGCTTTCAATGATTTTTGAAAGATTTTTTTTTTTGTAATAGTTTCAGAATAACTCCGGAATATTTTTTTAGTTGAACTTATAGTGTAACTAAAGCAAAGAAAAGACAATAAGTATTACAAATATTGTCAGTTTTCTCTTCCATAAGAATCAAACATTACTATTCAACAATAAAAATTACAAATTCTTTTAAAAATATTGATATATCGTGGATCGGACAAATTTTTAGTTCACCTGAATTCTAAAATTCAGTGTTATATTATATTTAAATATTAGTGAAAAATTCAATTTGTACACACAAAAAAAAAGATCTTTAAACATTAAAAAAGCAAAATTATTTAAGCACACAAAAGATCTAAAATCTCCTAAAAATTAATTTCTATAAAAATTTTTTTTTGTTTTCTTGAAAATTTAATAGAATATAGTACATTATTAATTAAAAAAGCAAAAAAAAAGTTTGACATTTGTTAACACTTTTTATTTCAGAATTCATGATTTTTTTCTACAAAAAACTACCGCCTTGAATTTTATGCAAATCTATTGATATAGTTATTCAGACTCTTATCTTTATTTAAAAAAAAAAAAAAAAAAAAAATCGTTTCTTTCCAGTTCGTTTTTTTCATATCTCACAAAATAAAGAGGGGGTGGTTTAGACCTCATAAAAAAATATATTTTCCCCTAATATATTTTAGGAAAAAACTATTTCAGACATATTTTCATCAAAAGAAAAGCAATTCTGGAAATTTTCGTGAAAATTGGATCATTAATTGATTTTTCATAGGATTTTTAAAAAAATCCTCTTGTCGTAACTTGTTTTTGGCTACGTTAAATTTCAGTTGATTTGACGGTGCAAAAATGAAAACATTGTTTCTCAATCATAATTTTCATTATTTCCGTAAGCTGAAATTTTTTTAAAGAAATCATCAGGAGTTTTTTTTATTTTTTTTTAATGTTTCTTCTTTTGAATAGAAAAAAAAGTTTCATTGTGTTAAATATAGGAGGGGGGGGGTTAAATTTCACAGGGAAAATTGGTGGTAACTAAAAATCAGAAGCATATATTAACATTTCCAACTAAAACTTAGTTACCATAAAAAGGTATTGTTTTTTTTTTTTCCTCATTTAATTCGTACAATTTTTAATAGCAAACCATCACAAATCTTGATTTTATAACAAAATAAGTTGATTTGGAACTTGCACCCCCCCCCTTTTTATTTTAAAAATTTAATACCGTTTATTTTTACTTGTAGTAAGAAATGTTGATAGCGATTATCAGTTTTGGGTTTGGAATGGTAACAATTAAAGAGGGGGAGGGGACAATTGAAATGGATCATGAAATTTTATTAACCTATGGACCTTCGATGAATCTTGGTATGCAAATAAAGTCAGTAGTTATGTCTCTATCACAATGACTCTCCCACTCCCGCTTACTCCCGCAGAGAGACTAATACTTGTATATAGAGAAGGTAATCAAGATATAGACAGAGGGTGAAAGTAATATGTAGAATCTGAGTCAGAGATTAGTCAGTTTTTGACTTAATTATTAATTATGACTAATTAGAACCAATTAAAATATAATTTTTTTCAAACATAATCCTTAAAGCAAGGTATATTTTAATATAAATTTTGTGTCATTAAAATAACCAGGAAAAAAGCCTTTAGACATTAAAAGGTGATGATCTCAGCTTTAGTATAATAATAGTCAGCCACAGACACTGTCTTTTGACGTTCCACATTTTATCAGTGTGGCTAGACTTAGCAATTACTTTTAGCTGGGAATGAAACCCCGACTGACTTACCATCAGTCCGACTCCTTTCCCCTCAGCCGTCAGCAGCTACCAGTAAGAGGCGAACATTTAACTGATATCTACATACACCAGTAGATATATGTTACAATCACCAGAGAACTCAAATCTATAAACAACAGATGAGTATTGCCTTATGCTAAACGGTGAAAGTTCATTAAAGTCCCCACTAGAGAGCTCTACCGGGTTTTGGAAGCATATAATAATAACTGCCTTATCATATATATATATATATATATATTAGTTTTGCTTTTGTACTTGTAAAATCTGTTATATATATTTACCCAGCCTCTCTGCCAAGAGTAGCATATAACACAAGGTTAATTTTTGAGCGGAGTAAAGCTGGTTTGAATTATAGGAGCAGTTTTCCTTCTTCTAGACTAGTTACTTTGTCAAGGCTAAAGAACCCCAGTCTGCCCTACTATTTAACCATAGCTTGGGGTAGAAGAGATGGATTCATTTCTTTCCCAAGGGCATTAGTGCAAAGGGAAATGCAAACAGCTGTGTCCAGGAATTGAACTCAGATTGCTGATTCCATTTCCAATGACTGCAATGGTGGATGAGCACTCCATGACATGCAACACTCCACTTTGGCCCTTACTTACGCTAGATAGGCAGTTGGAGAGGCCCTCACTAATTAATCAGCTGATCATGTCAAGTCCTAGCAGTTATATGATTGTCCCAACCTTATTGTCCTAATGGCAACTCCTCTTTTTATCATATATGTATTAGAACATGGTGGTTGAGGGTTTTAAGTCCTGGGTATGATATTAAACTCTATCTGATTGTGAAGTTCCAGTTCTGGAGCTCTGGGGAATGTGGAGTACCCTTTCATCACCATTACTCCCACGGCCACTTTAACCCAGAGTGGTAGTACCTGTTAGGGTTTGTCTATTGTTCAATAGAAAAAAGTGTGTTTTAAAAAAAATATATTTAAAAAAATAATTGAGTTTTAAAAAGATATTGAGTACCAATCAAGAATGAATAAAACAAAACATCTTGTGGCGAGAGAAACCACGAATGTAGTGGTTCGAAGCGTGCACGACTGTGTTTGGCATGCAGAATGAGATCAGAGGTGAGTGGGGAGATTGAACTCGCATCCTCCTGATCGTGAGTCGTGGCCTGACGCAGGTGAATTGCTAAACTGTCCAGAGTGGCCCGGATGTGAAGGATTGACGCGTGCTGATTAATGTCGCATGTGCTGCACGGGCAGGTCAGAGTAAGGAGCCCGGATGAACACTGTAATTGTGTATTTAATGACCAGCCCTCACAAACCTGGGAGAAAAGCTTGTAGTGGCATTTTGGCTGTTGTTACGAGTGGACGAGAGAAAAGATATTTTGATAGTGTTGGTGAGAAGAGTGCAGCATTGTTGGGAGAGATTGTTTCAGACTGAACACTTGGTCAGTTGGGAGAGTAAAAGCGTCGGACTTAACTGTGCCCCCCCCCCCCGAGAACATTCATATTAGACATCTTCGGAACCCCCCCAAAAAAAACAAAAACAAAAAAAAAACAATAAGAAAAAAGAAAAAAAGAAAGAAAAGAGTACCAATCAAGAATGAATAAAACAAAATGTCTTTGGCATAAAATAACCCAACAAGGGTTGACATGCCGTAAAATCCAACCAACATGCTAAGTGTACCTCTAATCGGAGTTGTATATTTTCTATTGGTTGACTTTATTGATCCTTCCCTTAAAGATGTTAACTGTGTCACAAAGCCGGAGGGTTTTAGTAATGAGAGCTTAAAAGAAAATAAGTGTGCTTTTTGATTTATTTGTAATTGAATTGAGGAGGGTTGCTATGAAAAAAAGTGTAGTGGTTTCTCTGATCAATATGTACTCTTGCATTGAAAGATCACTAACCACCTATTTTTCTATTCTCTCTCTTTACTCCCCTCACCTTGTCTTTCCTGTATTTTTTATCGTCATATTTGTTCATGCATGAAAGATTTCATGTTCTGAATCACCTTATTAATGAATGTATGAACAATTGTCACCTTTTTAGTTGCCAGGTAAACAGAACGGGACCCCTTTGTTAGTCCCCAAACTAAAGCTAATATTCATAAAAGTATGGCAGCCCATAAAAGAAACAATTCATGTGCATTTTACTTGGAGAGGAAATTGGCACTATTTCTCTGAACTTTTTAGATGAGGCTTGATAATTTGGATTATTTGGATTGTTATTTACACAATGTTTTGGCCGATATGTCTTCTGGTCTTATTCACTTAACTCTGTGGATTTAATAAAGAATTTGGTTCAAAGTTCTGTGATGTCTCCCAATTATAACAAGAAGGTTCCCGAGTTCGACAAGAAACACCTGAAGAAAGCCGGAGGGCACATCAGCCGAAACATTGTGTATATAACAATAAAGATGAGGACAATAGTCCGAATAATTCAAAGGGATTGGCACTGTTAAGTATTTATTCAGCAAACTCCTCTGCCACAAGCAGGATGTGACACAAGGTCAATTCTTAAGTTTGAATTCAGTTCTTTGGCACTTAGACCAATTTCCATACCAAGGTTAAAAGGCACTCTTGAACTTTCTTTTTTTTTTTTTTTTTTTTTTTCAGAGTAGGTAGCTGCTTCTTGTATAAATATAAAGTTAAATTTGGATTTATGCTTGGAAACATCAGAATGAAATTTGTTATGTTATATACTCCTTTACTCGGGTGTATAATGGCAAGACAGAGAGAGAGACAGACATACACACACACAGATATAGAGACAGAGAGACAGATTACGAGACGATGAGGGATGATCAGGGGTTCTGATTTATTCAGTAGCTATTTTCCTTTAGCCTACTTCTGTGGGTTGATTTCTTCTTTCTATTTGGTCTGTTCGGGTTGGTCATCTCTTGTTGATTAATTAAGAAAGACTTGTTGTTTTTCTATTTCTTTTATTGAAAACAACCCCAACCCAAAACCGCGCAATGAGAAGCGGCATCTTGAGAAAATGTCTTCTCTCAGTGAGTGAATCGCCGAAACTAATTAAACTAAAACTAATTTCTGTCTCACGTCTTCCTTCAGACAATCAGAAGTCGGCGTGCACGTGAGGCGCGAGGTTACATGCTGTCGATCATAGTAATTTTTTTTTTTTCAAGCAGTGTCCAGTAAATTCTGTTTAATAAAAATAAGACCATTAAGTGACAGATGGTTTTGAAAAAAATGCTTTATTGTAGGATGCAATCTTAAGGCACAATGTGTTCTTTTGTATCACATATCACAATTTAAGGTTCAGAGTCTAAAGGTTATTGTGGTAAGAAATGGAATCTGCAACTAGAGTTCAAATCCTAACAAAACCTTTTGGATTATTTGGATTTTTTTTTTTACTATTGTTATCATCTTTATTGTTATATACACACATTTTGGCCGATGTACCCTCCGGCCTTCTTCAGGTGTTTCTTGTTGAATTTGGGAACCTTCTCAAATGCCTGAGTTTGACAAGAAAGCCGGAGGGTACATCGGCCGAAATGTTGCGTAGATAACAATAAATGTGAGGAAGAATAGTCTGAATAATCCAAATTTTCAAGCCTCATCTCAAAAATTCTGACAAAAAGCTTTTTGTGTTTCACTTCCCACGAATGCCCTTGGGAAAGGTCTAAATCCATCTGTTCCCCCTCCATTTAGGGTTAAATAGTTGGTCAGACTGGTTTTTTTTAGCCGTGGTAAGACAACAAGTTTAGGAGAAGGAAAACACTGAATTCAAACCAACAGTATTCTGGTTTGTTGTATGTGTGCATAGAGGTGTGTGTATATGTATATAGTTTTAGGTGTTCATATCTAAAGGTGTGTGTGTGTGTGTGTGTGTGTGAACTAAAGTGATAAGATAAACAGGAATATTTCTTTTATGTTATTTATTTTTGATTGTTCTCAACCAGTTTCGACCTTAGGTCAATGTCAGGAGAAAATTTCTTGTGAAAGAAATTTTTTTTTTTTGTTTTTTTTTTTTTTTTTGAAGTTTAACAAAAAGTTTTCAAAGTGTTTGACAAGCCACAAAGATAGGACAAAAATGTACTAGTAATAGTGGCAAGTCCATCTGGTCAGTGAAAACCATCTTCTGGTTAAATTTGCTTGGATTATTTTTTATATACATGATGAATTTCTGAAAGTTATATATATATATATATATATATATATATATATATGCACACACACACAGAGATCTTATCAATGATATATTCAATTAACCTATTGCTAGTTAGTATTTTTTTTAAATCCGTCGTTTCTATTTTTTAAAATTGAATATTTGTTTTTTCTATTGACAAAATAAATGTACAGATGCTCCTCTACTTAGTAAAAAAGAAAATGTTGAAAATGGCCCTAGTGTAAGCTCAGCTATCCTAACATTCCAACAATCTTAGAATATAAAAGTCATTGTCACTTTTTTTCTT
>CM042145.1:61985496-61992996 GCA_023376005.1 Doryteuthis pealeii | reverse complement strand
TTGTACCCTGGAGGGGAAACTCCTTCTCCACTGTGCTGTGGGCACAGCATGGGAGGTCAGCAGTTACCGGTTATAAGCCCTTTCTCGTTTGGTGTAGAGTTGGGCGCCAGGGGCGACCTCCATCGGTGGGAGAGATGTCTTCATCTCACTGGGCAGCCCTCAGCTAATTAGGTACTGTCCCGCCACAACCTGCCTGCTTCATTGGGTGCATGTAGCTAAGGGATTTATCCTAACAGGGATAACATTTTAAAAGATTGAAATCTATTTCCTTGAAGGCAAAATTTTGAAGGAAAATATAGTTTGTGTGGTAATTCTTGATGTTAATTTGCAACAAAATCAATCTACTCTACTGCAAGGGGTGCAGGTGGCATATTCTAGGTCCTACTGACAAGAATGTAATTCTTACTGGATATTGCACATTTTATAAACTCATTCATTGGCATGACAATATGATATAAGCATATCATGCAATAATTGTGTGTGTGTGTGTGTGTGTGTGTATATATATATATATAATATATATATATATGAACATGAACGATGGGCCACTTCCTAAACAACTGCTCTATGGGGAACTTATAAACGGCAAGCATTTGGCTCAAGGGCCCAAGATGAGATACAAGGATTGCCTGAGGTCGACCTTGAAAAAATGTGACATCGATGTGAAGACCTGGGAGAGTAAGTCTTTGGACTGTGGGCAGTGGAGAAGAGCTGTGCAGGAGGGCACGGAAAGGTTTGAGACCGGCCTTTATACAGCATGAGCAGTTGAAGAGAGATATTCGCAATAATAAAGAAGTAGACAATCAAGGGCTTCAAATCGGTCTACTATGTGACCAGTGTGAAAGGCTATGTATGAGCAAAGCTGGCCTGATCAGTCACCAATCAGTGCATCAGCGAGATGGACTAATAAAATACCCTGTGCTCCCTGGAAATACCTGTAATTGTGGGAAGGTGTGCAAGACTTTGGCAGACTAAAGAGCCACTTTCGTGCAGCTCATTGTTGAACTTTTTTGAAGCTCACCATTATATTGTTTGAACTATTGAGCTTTTTTTAAATTTAAAAAAATTTTTTTTTATTATTGCTACTATATCAAGCCATGGCAATACTTGAATACGAGTTTGCTGCCATCATATATATATATATATAATATATATATATGCATACGCATATGTAAAATGAAACTAAGTGAATCCGACGGTCCCCTATCTATAGTAAATTATATTGTTCTATTTCCTTTATTTCTCTTGCCACCGTCGTTATCATCGACTTCATCCTTGCATAATATTGTTTTTACTCTCTTCTTATTAATATGAAATAGCAAATTGGTTTATGTTCTCTAACATATTTGAATACTCATTTTGATTTGACTAAAACAACAATTTTATTTAGAAAATCACTTTAATGACTTTATTAACAAATTAATGAATTAACCACCAACAAATCATACATACGTAAAATTTCTATTTAAAAAAATAAATAAATAAATAAAATCCCTCATGCTTTGAAAATTTAGAATTCCACAAAACTTCTCTCCGCATCAAAATCTGTTCGCATGCTATATGACGTCATTAACCGTCTTTCTCAAACATGATTTTTAAAAAAAGTTATTTTTTCAAACATTTCAAAAATTCTCCGCTTTTTCCAACAAATTTCATTTCAAATAAAGATTTACTCTGATGAAGGTCAAATTTTCTTTGTGTGTGGAACATTTCTACATTTTTCTATTATTATTATTTCATTTCATTTGGTTATTTAAAAATAATAGTTTGAATATATATATATATATATATATATATATATATATATATATAACTATTTTTGTTGAATAATCTATTTTATTTTTTCCATTTTTAGAACCGCCTCCTATTGTCACAGACCCTGAAGGTTCTAGAGATATAGACTTTGAGAAGAGCCATTCCCGAAATTCCAGTTATGCCAGCCAACAATCCCGAGGCTCAGGTTATGGGTCAGTCGGTCATAGTCGACAGTCCAGTATAAGTAATGAATTACATGGTCACGTCAGGTAAATGTCCTTTGTCTTGTTTTTCTTTTTCTTTGAGATAAATTCTATATATTTATGTTGGAATGAAAAATTGAAGTAAAACTTTTCCATGTTGTATTCTAGCATAATGCTACATGTGTGTGCATTCACACAAAAGCTACATGTGTTCATATCCACATAATGCTACATGTGTGTATGTCATAATGCTACATGTGTGCACATTTACATGTATATTATGAAATGGTTACTTCAAAAAGAACTTTTTCTAAATGTCTACATCATTCAAGAAGGAATACTGTGTTTCCCTGAAAATAAGACCTACCGCAAAATAAGACCAAAGTTGATTTTTCTGGATGGTTTAAAAAAAATCCCTCCCCTTAAAATAAGATGAAAGAAATAAGCTTTCTTCACAATCACATCATGCGACACAAACAGTCGATATCCCAACGGAAATAAGCCCTCTCGTTATATTTGGGAGTAAAAATTAATATAAGCCGTGTCTTATTTTTGAGGAAACATGGTAATACAAAATCTTGATTCATATTTTCAGTGAATATATTTATTTTTTTGTCTGAACTTTTGAGATGAGGCTTGAAAATTTGTATTATTTTGATTTTTTTCAGACTGCTGTCCTCATCTTTATTGTTATATACACAACATTTCAGCTGATCTGCCCTCTGGCTTTCTTCAGGTGTTTCTGGTTGAACTTAGGAACCTTCTTGTTGACATGAAGGCTCCTAAGTTCGAAGACAAGGTTCCCGAGTCTGCAAAGAAATCTCTAAAGAAGGCAGGAGGGCATATTGGCCAAAACATTATGTATATAACAATAAAGATGAGGACAACAGTCCGAAAAATCCAAATAATACATATTTATTTTAGTTGATAACCTCAAGGTGTTTTTGAATGCAGTGGGGTCATCCAAATATTTGAATTTAAAAAAATACATCCATAGTGTCCATAAAAAAAATTTATGGGATTATAAACATATGGATCAGTGCATCTCCCTTGGATCAAAGTATCTTGGTCCTTTTTTTTAAAAATTTTATTTTTTAAAGATCTCTGACCTGATCCATCAGATCCCTGTATGTATTTACCTAAACATTCTGCTATGAGTGGGATGTGACACAAGATCAATTTTTAAGCAGAGTACAGATGGTTTAAATTCAGTTTTCCTTCTCCTGGACTTGTTGCCTTATCTAGGTTAAAAAATCCAGTCTGCCTTACTATTTACCCATAGCTGCAAAACAGAACCTCCACATGAGCAGGATGTGACACGAGGTCAATTTCTTAAGCTCAGTTAATTCAGTTTTCCTTCTCCTAAACTGGTTCCCAACCAAGGTTAAAGAGTTCAGTCTGCTCTACTATTGACCTGGAGAGAGAATAGTTGGATTCATACCTTTCCAAGGGTATTAGTGCTATGTGAAATGCAAATAGCCTTGTCCATGATTTGAGCTTGTGTTGCTGTGTCCATTTAAAAATTGGCCTTGTGTCACATTCTGCTCATGTGGAAGGGTTGGGTAAATACAAAAAATTAGTGTTGCCTCCAGGCACTTTTCCCTAAGATCAGAATATAATATTTGTACACTGAAAAATGTTACACACACACACACACACACACACACACACATACATATATATATATATATATATATATATATATATATATATAATGAGTCAGACGAACCTACTAAAAGTTTTGCTTAATGCTCTTCAGGCTAAAATCCATAGGTCAGATTTCAGCCCTGAAGAGCATTAAGCAAAACATTTAGTAGGTTCGTCTGACTCATTAGATTTATCTTTATTATTTGCTCTACTTAGGTATTGAGCACTTTTTACTTATTAGCTTTAGTGTCCTGGCGGTTTTGTATGGATATATATATATATATATATATATATTGTTTTTTCTTTTGGCCAAAATATTGTACAAATAGATTATTTTTGGTTGGTACAATTATCTTGGTCTTTTCTTTTTTTCCAAAAGGTTTTTTCTCCCCGGTTGATGTTTGGTAGTATATTTTTACAATCAAACTATTTGCTGGGTTTTTTCTCACCGCGAGGATTTACCAATAAGTTTGGTATATTAAATATATTATATATATATATTATATATATATATATATTTTTTTTTTTTCATTTTATAAGGACCTAAATGAATCAGACACTATCTACTTAGGTTTCACCCAAATGGTTCATCAGGATAAAATATATCATTTTATATATGTATTTGTAGTACATATTTCTGTATTAGATACTATTAACTATAATCTTGCGTCTAGTTGCGTTTAGTTGAAATTAAGTTCAGTCTCTGGAAAATTTTTCTCTTCAGAACAATAAGATAAATGATCAATCTTATTAAATCTTAATCTGTTTGCTTATCTCAGTATAATTGTTTAATCTTAATCTGTTTGCTGACAAGCATTTTTTAAAGCAATATAATTATTTGGTCAGATTTAAAAAAAAAAAAAAAAAAAAAAAAAATAGATGTAAATTGAAAAAGGAAAAATCATTTAATTTTTAAAAGATTTATTTTGATACAAATCATGTAATAAAGATAGAAATATATCTAATATACAAGGTATACTTAGCTCAGTTGGTTGAACACTTGCCTAGGGATCACAAGGTTCCTAGTTTGATACTGGCCCTTGCCAACTCAACGTATGAGTAGCACAGGGATCTTTGTGGTAAAGTGAGGAGTTGATGGTAGATCTGATGCTCCACACCAAAATAATCTCCTTGGTCTAGCGCAAGTGAGAAGTGGATAGACTCCCTCACTGTCTGGCTGATACCGACATTAGGCCAGCCTGTTGACTTTACTTTTACTTCTTTATACTTACCTGGATTCAACCATTGGACTGGTATGATAGTAATATCAACATGATCCCAGGGGTCTATTCTCCCGGGCAACACCTGTCCCCTTGACTTAAAGGGGCAGGGCTGAGTTTATTGCCCAGTTCCTGAGGTGCCTCAAAACACTAGCCATGCTTGAGTTTTGGTTGTCTGTGGTTTGCCACTATAATAATCGTTGTGGTCGACTAACCTGGTGGGATGTCAGTAAATACTTACAAAGACGGGCTAAAAAGTTCATAGGTTAACATCATACCTGTTAAGGATGAACTTTTTAGTCAGTGGAATCCAAGCACTGCAACATCAATGGAAGAAGTGTGTGAAATCCAAAGGGTAACTATGTTGAAAAATAAACTTCATTTGTTCACAATCCACGAGAGTATCTTGGTCAGCCTATGAACTTTTCAGCCAACACTTCTATGTAATAGATTTGCTAAAATACTATAAACGAGTATGAAATATTTTAAAACCTGGATCTAAAGATAAGGTGGTGAAGTTGTGTTCACATTCATGAGTTGTCATATTACCAAAGTAAATATAAAAATTTACTTAGTTTGCTCAAGGAGGTGCTGCCATCTTTTGAAAAAAAATAACACACTATTATGTTTGTCATACTAAACAAGTTACATGGTACTAATAAAACTCTTTAAACTGCTGTGAAAAGTGATGAAACTTCGGTTTCAGTAAATTTATAATTGTTTGTTTATAAAATAAAAGGCGACTTTCTCATTTCTGGAAAGATAAATTTTAACTATATATATATATATTAATGGGCCAGTTTAGCTCAGTCGGTAGAGCATTCGGCTAGAAACCACAAGGTTCCTAGTTTGATATCGGCCCTCGCCAAATCAGCGTATGAGTAGCACAGGGATCTGTGCGGTAAGGGAGCTGATGGTAGGTGTGGCGCTCCACCTCAGATGCTAAAATAATTTCCTTGGTCTAGTGCTAGTGAAAAGGGGATAGACTCCCTTGCTGATTGGCTGATACTGACATTAGGCCGCCCCGACGATGACTTATATATATAACTAGTTGAGAACAACTAAAAAGTAAATAATATAAAAGAAATATATTTTATCAGTTTTATCATATATATACATAAGTATATTTTGGCAACATTTTTTCTTTTAAACATATTTTGTCAAACTCTACTGACGATTCTTGTCGTACGAGTTTTTGTTCAATCCTTTCTAACTGTCTAGCCATCTTTTTAATTTCAGGGTGGAATTGGTGTAGCAATCCACCAGAGGTTTCTTCACTAGCGCTTTTGACATGCCGAAAGCGCTTGTGAAGAAACCTCTGGTGGATTGCTACACCAATTCCACCCTGACATTAAAAAGATGGCTAGACAGTTAGAAAGGATTGAACAAAAACTCGTATGACAAGAATCGTCAGTAGAGTTTAACAAAACCTCTATATATATATATTATATATATATAATATATATAAACTATCTCTTTCTTTCAATAACAAAGAAAAACTCAACTGTCATTTGGTATTATTAATTTATTTCGTCCAGTAACTCCCAAAATGAGCCCAGTTGCATCAGATAGCCATTGCCAAATAAATAAGAAAATATACTAGAATGGACAATAAAAAATATCCCCCCCCCTTTTTTTTCCTCCTTATTTTCTAAAACCATTTGAAAACTTAAGGAACTTTCTAAGAACATTTTTTCACAAAATCTTTTTCTCCTGATGATGACCTTAGGTTGAAACAACTAAAAGATAAATAACATTAATATGTCTTATCATTTTTGGTAATCTATATATATATATATATATATATATGTTGAACAATGGGGCCATTTTTTGTCTGCAAAACTTGTTCTGTGTCTTTTCAAGATGCTGGATTGATCTAATTATATCTGGTGAAAATTGGCTGATATATTTGCCATAACTTATTTCCCAAGTACTTTCCGCCCTATCATGGGCCATCTTCAGGGGTAGTTTATATACCATACAACAATGGGTTGTTCCATTCCGCTATTCATATAAGGGTTGTTTATTTTATTTTATTCTAATTATTGTTGTTGTTATTATTGGTGTTATTATCATTGTTATTATTATCATTGTTTCCACTATTGTTATTATTGTTAATATTATTATTATTGTATAAATTGTTAATCTAGTTACAGGTAGTACTCAGGAAATAAGTTATGACAAATATATCAGCCAATTTTCACCAGATATAATTAGATCAATCTGGCAACTTGAAAGGACACAGAACAAGATTTGCAGACAAAAAATGGCTGCGTTGTTCAACGAAATATGCCTTAGAGAAGAAATGCTGCCTAACTATATATCTATATATATATATCTATATATATATATATATATATATACTCTTCTCTATCTTGCTTCATGTCAATCAAATTATTTTCAGTTGTACTTGACAAGTGGCATGACATAAATAAATTATATATATAGGGCCAGGTTAGCTCAGTCGGTAGAGCGTTCAGCTAGAAATCACAAGGTTCCTAGTTTGATACCGGCCCTCACCAACTCGGCGTATGAGTAGCACAGGGATCTGTGCGGTAAAGTAAGGAGCTTATAGTAGGTGTGGTGTTCCACCTCAGGCACCAAAACAACCTCCTTGGGCTAGCGCTAGTTAAAAGGGGATAGACTCCCTCGCTGATTGACTGATACTGACTTTA
>CM042145.1:61912996-61980496 GCA_023376005.1 Doryteuthis pealeii | reverse complement strand
ACCCCAGTGAATAGAATAAAGGGTTGGGTTCAAAGTTCCATGAAGGCTCTTGATTACAACGAGAAGGTTCCCGAATTTGAGAGGAAATAACCCTGCCATAGAAAGCTGGAGGTCACATCAGCTGAAACGTTGTACAGATAACAATAAAGATGAGGACAATAGTCCAAATAATCCAAAAGGAATTATGTTAAGAATTGTGAATAGTGAACATTTTGGGTTTCCTATAGAAAACAAAATACTTTGAATGCAGATTGAAATGTGTAAGAAAAAATGGAAATGAATCTGACAGATAAGTTGAAAGGATAATTGGAAGAAAAATATATACATACTTTGGAATGTAAGTTGAAAATGGAAATGAATCTGACGATATGTTGAAAGGATAAAGAAAAAAAAAATGTTGAATGGATAAAATTGATTTAAATAAGTTTACTAATACGTGTTAGTAAACTAATATTAAATCAATTTTATCCATTCAACATTTTCTTTCCTTTATTTATTTATCCTTTCAACATGCTTTGGTATGGATGAAACTTAGTTGACATGTGTTTCGACCAAAATTCGTTTACACACATAGTATTCTATTTAAGATTATTTCAAATATAAACATAAAATTGAAATAATGATAGAAAACAAAATTAAGTGTGTAAACAGTAGGTCATCATCAGGGCAGAGTGTTTCGATTTAAAAAAATAAAACAAATAATACAATAACTTTGTAAACACCTAAAATTTATCAAACCAAAAATTTTTCCCCAAATACGTAACAGCAAGGCATATTTTTTTTTCAAATATTTATAAACTTCCCCATTTAAAAATCTTCTTTTCAAATTTACAAAACATAATCTGTTAAAAGTATTTCCATATTTTTTCAAACCAGGAAACACTTTTGAGTTTTTTTTTTTTTTTAAAGAAGATTCCATTTTGTGTCATAATCAATTTTAAATATTTCTCTTGTATTACACGTTTTTATTTTTAAATACAAAACACTCTGCCCTGATGATGACATTTTTTTTCTATTACTATTATTTTATTTTTATATTTAAAATGTTTTTTAAATAGAATACTGTGTATAGAAAAAGAGAGTATTTAAAAAACATGACTTTATTCTCAATGGAAAAATCAACATTATAACGTTTCGGTTTTAACAACCTTCATCAGGACTCGAATTATGAAGACTGTCTGGATGACCCATTCATAATCTTAATGGAGAAGTCAACGTTATGACATTTTGGTTTAGCAACCTTCATCAGGACTCGAATTATGACTGTCTAGATGACCGTCTTCATAATTCGAGTCCTGTTGAAGGTTACTAAAACCGAAACATTATAATGTCGACTTCTCCATCAAGAATAAATTAATTTTTTGGGAATATTTTGTTTTTCTATTTTTCTACATACTGTCAGATTTATTCCCTATTTTACTCCCCATACTTTGTGTGTAAGTGAATGGTCGAAACACATGTCGACAAATAGAAATAATAAATTTTATCCCTACCAAAGTATATATATCTATCTATATATATATATATATATATATACACTTCTTCCAATTATCTTTTCAACAAAATTAGAATATACACACATCCTTGAAAATGCACCAAGTATATCATTGCTAAAACAATATCTCCCACAATACACAGTTTTTCTTTTTTGCTTTTCTTTTAATTTTGTCCAATGTTTGATTTAAGTTTTGTTGTCAAGCATGTTGATATTGTATTCAATGTTGTGTAAATCCTAAAACTATTCTGTTACCGATGATGTTTTATTGTGTGTTGGTGTTTTGAATTGTTGTATTAGATGAGTGGTTCTCAACCTCTTGTTTTTTTTGTTGATTGTATCCCTTGTTATTGCCTATATATTTCTATGTCTCCCTCCTTATAGCTTTTAGGAAAAATGTGTATCTAAGGTTTATTAGCAGACACAGTCAATGGTGCTTAGGGACTGACAATTTCTGGACTATTTGATTTGGTGATTACATAAGCGAGAAATTAACACTCACCAATGGTCACTAACTCTGTGTCTACCCTACCCTAACTTCATATATATATATATATATATATATATATATATATATATATATATATATATATATATATATGTAAGAATGGAAAGGGAATTGAATCCAACAATATGAGGAAAAATGAGTAAAGAAAAGAAATGTAATGGATATCACTTACACATGTGTTTCGGTCAGTTTATCAAAATGTATACGGATTACGCTATTATTATTATTAAAATAATCAGATGAAATTGAAATAATGATAATAATAATAATAATAATAAATAATAATTTTTACATTTTTCCTATTATTATTATTATCATTATTTCAATTTCATCTGATTATTTTAATAGCGTAATCCGTATACATTTTGATAAACGGACCGAAACACATGTGTAAGTGATATTGATTAAATTCATTTTTATCCATCTACATTTCTTTTCTTTACTCATTTTTCCTCATATATATATATATAAAAATGAGTAAAGAAAAGAAATGTAGATGGATAAAAATGAATTTAATCGATATCACTTACACATGTGTTTCGGTCCGTTTATCAAAATGTATACGGATTATATATATATATATATATATATATATATATGCTCTATCACTGATATTGAGCACTTGCTTTTTATTTATAGATATAGCAAACTACATTATTGATATATTCTACTGTTTATATTTATTTTAATATATATATATATATATATATATATATATATGAATTGTAGCTATATCTTATAAAAATGAAAAGTGCTTTTAGCAGGTTACAAAAGTGATAATTTCTATGCAAATAAAATTGTGAATTAGCAAAATGATGCATATCTATGAGTATAAAGATGATGTATACTCTATTGTTCTCCCCTCCCTCAACACATGCCTGTCTGGATGTGATAAATAGTAAATAAACAAACTGAATGTTCAATATGAAATTGCAATAAACAATGTGATGATTATGATAAAGTGATATAATATTTGGTAATTAAATTAAGTAGCTTGTTAAAATACTTCTGGGACTCCCCCAATATGACCCCCCCCCCCTCTCTCTCCGATTAACATGGCATGGCCTCAGGTTGAGAACCACCTTATTAGAGTGCTAGTTGTAGATACAGTTACCCTCATTTTTGTATCAGTTTGATAATAAGCAGATGGTGATCATAAAGTGATTTATTGTCTTTTTTTTTTTTCCTTTTTAAGTTGTTCTTTCTGTATCTCGTATTACACAAATTATTTTCCCTTGATCCTTGCCAGCATTAAAACAGGACATTTTGTTTGATGTTATTCACCCCCACCCCCCTTCCTTAAAAAAAAAAAACCCACTTATGTTTTTGTGTGCCATTTCAGTTTTTGCTTTTTTTTAAAAAAAAAAAAAAAAAATCTTTAGTTGTTTAAATTTTTTTTTGTTTTAAATGAAAAGAAAGCAATCTATATATTAATACTCGTGTTCCTTAATTCTATGACGGTTTTCATATTGCAACACCCTCTAGTTAAAAATGAGACTGCCCAAATCATCCAAGGTGAAATGCAAAAATGTAAATCCTGATTATCTGGTGTTGTTTATCTGCCAGATTCTTTTTTTTATGAGTGTTGTCACCTCAGCTAAATAATAGACCATTTCGTTTTTATTATAAAGAAAGAAAGGGAAGGAAAAGGACATGCTACACAGCGTGTGAAAGTGATAACGCTAATCTATTTCAATCAAACATAATGAAAAGATGAAAAGATGGGGGGTGGGGTGATAGAGAATTAAATCAAGATTATTATACTTTTTACATATTGAGCTATTTGGCAATAGCTCTTAAGTAGACATATCAAACGTTGTGATAATTAAATCATCACACTGTGGTATATGCACAGGTCCCGCTAGTTATAGTAATTTCATGGTTTTCAGTTCTGATGCAGATAAAACAGTGGATATGTTAAACGATTTTCCTTCTCAGAAAAATGTGCTAATATGTTTGTGATAAAAAGAAAGAAAGAAAGAAAAAAAGAGGTAGTGAGAGTTAAATCAAGGTTATTATACTTTTTATACATTGAACTATTTTGTAATAGTTCTTGTATATCAAACGTAATAATTAAATCATCATACCTGCTAATAAAATTCTATTTCTACATCACCAGATGTGGCCATTGCATGATAATTTGTGTTATGAAAATAATGAATGTAAATTCATATATAGTTAGCTTAAATTTATCACAAGGCCTAATGTATGTGACACTTAGTGAGGATCGTGCTCACCACTCAGTAGTAATCTGAGTGACAAACTTAACCATTCCACCATGTCAAGGTGATGTTTTTCTATATGAGATATAGATTGTCTCACTCTCCACTAAAAGGATTGTTTTATAGTAATCAAAGGGAAATAACTCTAAATTCTGATATTACCTTCTCTTGCATTATATTCATCTCTTAAATAGAGGTCAAAACTTTAGGGAATACTTGTACTAATTGTAAGATTTTATTATTTATTATTATTAAGAATATGCGCCTTCCTGGCGTAAGTATTTAAGTTTTAATGTAATGAAATATATAAAATTAGAAAGATTAACAAAATTAAATAAGTACGCATATAAAGAGATGACATTTATTTTAATCCTATTTTAATTGGTTTCTATATAAAATCATTCATAGGATTGATTTTGATACATTGGAGAATAAAACAATAATATTAGAGATCAATAACACCAAGTAATTATTTATTAAACCTGGTTTGTTAAAACTAGTATGTAAATTAGTCACACCTTATTTCATGTAAACCTTTATTTCTTAGTGATATATAAGACACATTGCAAGATTTTAAACACACTAATAACATGGGCTGTTTTGAGGCAAATCTAACTAGGATTTTCATAGACCTTATTAATAGATAAGATTTATTCTATGTATTAATAATTTTGACTATAAATAAAATACTCATTGATAAACGTATGCAATTCCTGAGAGTATTGTGATGTAAGCAGTGATGTAGTTACAGACAGATGCCGAATCTCCATTATAATAAGAATTATTTTTTTGCTCCATGAGTTTTCAGCCCCCTCCAGCTGGTGGTTCCTTTGAGTCTGAGTAATAGCAAGTCTCCTCAGATCACCAGGACTCTTCTGAGTATTCTAACCAATTTTAACTAGGCTATTGTTTGGATGGTCCTGATTCTTTCCCTAATTTCCAATTCATCCAAACTTCTTTTAAAATTCTTGGAGAATGTTCCATCAGCACCAATTACAATTTCTTCATATTCCAGTTTTTTCAATTCTCTAGCAAGGTCCTGGTATTTGTCTATTTTTCATTTCTTTCTTCTGTGATCTGTTCAGACAGCAAAATCTATCAGTTTACATGTTCTATTTTTCTTGTTAATCAATATTAAGCCTGGTCTTCTGGCTGGGATAAGGTGATCCATCTTTATCTCAAAATCTCAGAATTATTGTTACTTTTAATATTTTATAATACATAATGATTATAATATTTTTGAATCTTCAGTTGTTTTTGCCAGCAAAACTAAATGTTCTACCTTTAATTAATATTATATATATATATTATATATATATATATATATATAATGATAATTATAGAATTGGTCTGCAGCTCGCACAGGTGAGAAACTGTCAGTAATCAGATGTTGACAACATGTCCATGTTACCTTAACTCATATATAATATATATGTATATGTAATAGTGGGTTGTAATTATTTGATACAATTTATGCTAGGTAAGATATTTTTAGAAAGTGCTGTTCTGGATTTTTGTTCTGATGAATAATAATGATAATATGATTTAATGTGTTTTTTATGCATTGCTGGTTGTCAAAATTATATTTATAATTATTTTCATAAAATAATGAACTTTTATGAACTCAAGCCTTTTTTTTTTTTTTAAAATTCAAGATGGTGTCTTATTCTGCCCTTATTTGAAATGAGCGTTTTTGAAATGTTTATATTTTGTTTAATCAATTAAAAAAAAAAATCAATTTGAAATTTTTTCAAGCTAAAAATAATACAATTTTCCAAAGTGAATCAAAGTAGAATAGAATTAGGTGAGGATTAAAAAAAAATTTCTGCTGGTTGAGTCAGCCACTTTAGATAATGGTGTTGGGTCTCATTTAACATGTCTATCATACTAATATCTATTTATTTAAAAAAAAAAGAAATGATTACTCTAAAACTGTGTATATACCTTTATATCAATGCTTTTAGAGACTTACTTAGCATTGATACTAGTGCATAATATATTTGTATATTATCAATAATTTTGAGAAGATTCATTAACATACTAGAAATCAACCAATTGAAACTCCTTTTTTTATTTTTGTATTTATATTATTGTTTTGGTTGTTTTATTCTTCAGTCTTTATCAGATGTATAATCTATGAGAAGAAAAGGAACCATTTTTTTCTTCTCGTGAATTGTTATTGTTGATGGCATCCTTCTGTCTGTTAAAGATGATGGTGTTGTTAAAAAAAAAAAGGTTTTTTTTTTATCTGCATCTACTTAAGCAGGCCAATTTTTGAATGGCAGTCTCTGGTGCACTGATTGCACACAAACAGTAATGCTTGCTGGGGATGCTGTTGTCTTTCCTTTTTTCTGGCCATTTTTGCTGTGGAGGTTAATTTCCTCTCTGTTTCACTTTTTTTGTGCCTTGTTTGACATTGAGGTGCCTGACTGCTTGGTTGTCTGCACCAACCTCCCATGTGTTGGTGTTGATGTGGCATGTCTTCATGTCTTTCTTGCAGACAGCTTTGAAGCATAGGTGTGGTCTTCCTACCGGTCAGATACCTTCTACTAATTCACCATACCATAGGTCTTTGGGGATGCTGCCTTTGTCCATCCTCCTGACATGACCAAGCCAGCAAAGGTGCCTCTCGCAGAGGATGGAAAACATGCTGTTCATGTTGGCTTGGTCCAGCAAGCCTGAGTTGGACACCTGCCAGCAGGTATGCAGGATGCATTGTAGGCACCTGAGGTGGAAATTGTCAAGTTTCTCATGGATTATACATCTAATAAGGATTAAAGAGGGAACCACCAGAAACATTTTTAATAACTCCAAGAATACACAGAGGTTCAGTTGTCTGCATAGATTTTTATTCAGACATTTTATGGTAAAACTTAATTTTTGTTGGTTGTGTCAAAAATATCAGAATTTGTTTTATTTATTTTTTTAGATAAAAAAGAAAACATTGTGAATCTTTGATGACCAGTTATTTTTATTTTATTTTTATTTTATTTTATTTTATTTTATTTTGTCTTTGCTTGGTACTAATTTCTTACAATTGATTTTCAGTTTAAAATTCTGATAATTATTTAAAACAAAATGCTTTTCCCTTTACAAGTAGTGGCACATTTTTGTAGT
The DNA here is from genome assembly GCA_023376005.1 of Doryteuthis pealeii. NCBI lineage: Eukaryota > Metazoa > Mollusca > Cephalopoda > Myopsida > Loliginidae > Doryteuthis > Doryteuthis pealeii. Next base: position 61,973,154 of record CM042145.1, on the reverse strand, counting down.
TCAAAACAATATATATATATATATATATATGGAAATTGGAAATGAATCCGACAATATGAGGAAGAATGAATAAAGAAAAGAAAGAATAGAATGGATAATAAAAGAAGAATTTAATCAATATCACTTACACATGTGTTTCTTTCAGTTCTTTCAAAATAAAATTTCGGTCAGTTATTTCGAAATAAAATTTCACTCTGATGAAGGTCGAATCTTCTCTGTGTGCAAAATATTTTCACACAGATGAACTGACCGAAACACATGTGTAAGTGATATTGATTAAATTCTTCTTTTATTATCCATTCTATTTCTTTCTTTTCTTTATTCATTCTTCCTCATATATATATATATATATATATATATATATATATATATAAAGATTAAAAAATAAAAATATTGGACTTTTTGAAGCATAAATAACTGTGAGTGTAGATGTTCAAACTTGACTAATGTTTAAAAAATACAAATGACTTACCAGTTGTGTTAGAATTGGTATTGTAAGTGATATTGAACTATGGAGATTTATACTAAATGTTATATTGCCAGTTAAAGCAGATGTAATTTTTTCTTTTCTTTATTTTGTAGTAAATGGATTTTTATTCGAAGGTGGTTTATTTAAAAAAAAATATTTTTCAGCACATAAACCATCTTCCAATAAAAATCCATTTACTACAAAAGAATTTACATCTGCTTTAACCGGCAATATAACAATTACTATAAATCTCCAGATTTCAATATCACTTACATTACCAATTCTAACACGACTGGGAAGTCATTTGTATTTTTTCAAACATTAATCTAGTTTAAACACCTACACTAAAACCCAGTATTTTTATTTTTTTAATCTTTATTTGTATAACAAACAAGTGAAGCATACACGAAAACCCTTACAATTTGAAAAAAATCTTATATATATATATATATATATATATATATATATATATATATATATATATATATATATTTGTTGTTTTTGTTTTTTCCATTTTTGTACATGGAGTGACTTAATTGTTTATGTATTTTTTAAATTTTTTATTTTTTTAAAAAGGTGCCAAAAAATGGTAAATTTTTGAAAATCAGTGTATATGAATCCAATGTGAATTCTTCTAATCCTTTGAATGTTGCTGCCCCCTCCCCCCCAACTTGTACCTAGCCTGTATCTTAGATCACCCCCTCCCCCCAAGGCGCAAACCCTATTGAAACCATGATCCAAGATTGACATATCTTTTATTTAAAGCAGTCCTATCATTCTATTAAAACAAAAAAAAAAAAAACAAAACTGAATGATTCCTATACCAAGGCTTTTGTTATTGTATCTGATGTAATATTTCCAAGTCCTAAATATTGGTCTTACAGTTTATAGTAAGAACTCTGCTTCATACTTAGGCTAGATGGGTGTTTGGAGAGGACCCTTCTGATCAATCAGCTGGTCACGTTAAGCCCTAGCACCTATATGATTGTCTTTTCCCTGCCCCACCCGGGGGGTCCAGTGTGCTTTGGTCACTGGACCGGTAAAGTACAAGTAATAGCGTCGATCCCAGGGGGCTTTCCCCCCAGGCAGTACCTGCCCCCCTCCCCTCCTTGGGGATAGGGCTGGGTTTATTGCCCAGCGCCTGAGCCCCCCTCCCCCCCCGAGGGGGAATGCCGACGGGATCGACACAATTTTTGTTCTTTTCCACCCATGAGCTTCGGCTTGTGGGTGGGCCCACATTAAAACGAGGCCTTGTGCCCAGTCCATACAAGTGGGGTATGAGACAAATATCCCCCCCCCATATGATTGTCCTGACCCTATTGCTCTCATGACATGCCCCAACCCTGTTTATCATATGTGCTAGAAGTTGGTGCCTGAGGGACTTAGAGTTTAATGTCATACTCAGGACACTATCTGGTGGTGAGGTTCCAGTTCTGGAGGTCAGGGGAATGTGGAGTACCTTTTCATCACCATTATTCATAGGTCTGCTATAACCCTGAGTGGTAGTACCAGTTTGGGTTCCATCTATGGTTAAATAGAACAAAAAGAGTTCTAAAAAATATTTAAAAATTGAGTTCCCATCAAGAATGAATAAAACAAAACATCTTTGGCATAAAATGATCCATCAAGGGTTGACATGCCATAAAATCCAACCAACCAATCAATCAGATTGAAAATACTATTTAGTTAATAAGTCTTAATAAAGAATAAATCAAATTTTTGGCCGTTAGAGAATGTATAATTTTATATAAAAATCATTAGAATTCATAGTTGACATGTAACAGCTGTTTGACAAGTATTTTTATTGATATATAATAAATTTAAAGTTTTGGCTGATATTATTGAAAAATAATATTTTCTTAATTCTATTTCATTTCATTGGAAAATGATTTAAACAAAAAAACATTTCTTGAAATCTCATGTACATTGGTCTATTTTTAATTTGTATTTGCTCAATGTTTCTGATGTGAATCATTTTCAAGGGTTTTCTTTTTATTTCCCAATGTTTTTGTAGAATAACAACCTGAATGAGTTATAATAAAACAAAAATAAAAACAAACCTGAAAATTAAAAGATAAAATAAGATACCCATCAAAATTAATATCAATAATACACTGATGTATAATAATAATAATCTTGTTCCTTAATTGTATGGCTGTTATCATTTTGTAACACCCTCTGTTTAAAAATGAGACCATCCAAGATAAAATGCAAAAATGTAAATCCTGATTATCTGGTGTTGCTTATTTACCAAATTCTTATTTCTTATGAGTGTCGTCACCTCAGTTAAATAATGAACCATTCCATTTTTTTATAAAGAAAGGGAAGAAATAAGACATGCTACACAGAAAAAAATATAAGAAAGAAAGATAGAGAGTTGTGGAAAGATAGAGAGGATCAGCGTGTGGAAGCAATAACACTAATCTGTTTCAATCAAATATAAAGAAAAGATAGAAAGAAAGAAAAAAAAAAAGGCGAGATAGTTAAATCAAGATGAGTATACTTTTTACATATTGAAGTATTGTTGCAATAGCTTTAAGTAAGTAAAAAAGTAAAGTTATTGGGGTGGCTTAAAGTCAGTATTAACCAGACAGCGAGGGAGTCTATCCCCTTTTCACTATAACTAGACCAAAGAGATCGTTTTGGTGTCTGAGGCAGAGTGCCGCACCTACCACCAGTTCCTTAAGTTACTGCACTTATCCCTTTGCTACTCATACGCTGAGTTGTCTTGGGCCGGTATCGAACCAGGAACCTTGTGGTTCCTAGGTAGACGCTCTACCGACTGAACTAAACTGGGGGGGGGGTGAGCTCTTAAGTAAACATATTAAATGTTGTAATAATTATTTTATCATACTGTGGTATATCCATAGTTCCTGCTAGTAATAATAATATGAGCCTCAATATAAAAAAAACACTAGTCTGATTAGATAAGTGTATAATAATGACATTTATTTCTTTGTAATAATTGGACATTCTGTTACCATTTGGTTTCTGTTTTATGAAATATTTGCCTCTTACCATTCCTTCAAAATGTGTGTTCCGTTTGTTTGAGTGTTCTATAAATTTGAATTGTTATTTCTAAGAGAATTTCTTATGTTTTGTCTTTTTGTCTTTTAGGAGTCCAAGTGCAGGGTCAGCACTTAATGACCTAGCAAAAGTTGAAAGAAGAAGAGTAAGTTTTTTTTTTTTTTTCTTTCTTTTTTTTCTTTCTTTTTTCCTCTTTTTCTTTTTTTAGATTTTCACTGTTTTCTCCTCACTTCTCATCACTATTTCCTTCTTATCTAATATCTTCTCGACAATGATACGTCTTCAATAGAAGACTCCAATTACATAAACTAATATCTTCCGCCCTGTTGGCTGGGGCGTTAGAATGCACCGACTGCACCTGCAGAGGGCTAAGACTCCCCCAAATGGGGCCACCTGTTGGCCGTCGGTGGCGACCTGTGATGCTTAAGGATAGAGCCCAGGTGGATGAGCAGTTCATGACTTGCAATACTCCACTTTGGCCCTATCTTGGGTTAGACGGGTGGTCGGAGAGAGGCCCCCTCCGATCAATCGGCTGGTCACCTCAAGCCCTAGTACCTATATGATTGCCCCAACCCTATTGCCCTTATGGCAAGCCCCAACCCCCTTTTTATCATATGGGTGCTAGAAGGCGGTGGCTGAGGGTGTACATGTCCTGGGAATGACGTTAAACTCTATCTGATGGTGAGGTTTCAGTTTTGGAGGTTTGGGGAATGTGGAGCACCCCATCATCACCATTGCTCATTGGTCCACTCTGACCTGGAGTGGTAGTACCTGTTAGGGTCTCATCTGTGGGTTAAATAGAAAACATGAGTTTATAAACAAAATTGTATTATCAATTAAAAATGAAATTATTTCAAAACTTTGTTAGCATTAAACATTTTTTTTACCAATAGAAGTATTCGGCATAAAATAACCCAAGGGGTTGACATGCCATAAAACCCAACCAACCAAATATCTTCTATATTCCCTAGGCATCAAATATTTATCTATACATTTATTTAAAGGGTATTTGATGTGTGTATGTATGTCCGGTGGAGACTGCAAACATAAAACAATTAATGACAAAGTAAATATAGGTACACATTCACTATCACCAGATCTTGCATTTTGAGCAAAAATAATAAAGATTTGATTTATATTTGTGAAAATAAAAAAAATAAAAAATTTAAATGATAACAGAATGGAATATTTTTTTTGCATTTGATATTTTGAATAGTAGACACTAATGTTTCTTTTCAGAGTGGCTGGATCAATGCAAGGTTTTTTTTTACATAGGGATTTTAATGGGGCATCCTACGAGGATCCAACTCATGATTCAGTAATAATGGATCTGTGGGACTAACTTAAAAAAAAAAAAAATCCCCCCTCTACCTTGGCAATGCCGGGTAGCCACTTCTAGTACACATATAAAGGGCAGATGGTGTGTGTATGTATGTATGTATGAAACTAAGAAAATACAACAATTAACAACAAAGTATATATATATATATATATATATATATATATATATACATACACATTAAATATCTGATCCTTGCTTTTTGTGCAAAAATTATGAAGATTTGATTTATATTTATGAAGATATCTAAAAATAATATTATTTATTAAATTTTATTAAAAATAATTATATTTATGAAGATATCTAAAAATTAAAATATACATAATAATGGATCTGCAAGACTAACTTGCTAAGCACGTTTTTTTGGTTACCCCTCTACCCAGATGATATTGGGTAGTTGCTTCTAATACATATGTAAAGGGAAGTTGGTTGTATGTATGTCCGGAGGAAAACTATGAAAATAAAACAATTACCGTATTTGACGGCATATAAGATGCACCCCCATTTCAGCAGGTCAGATTCAGGAAAAAAAGTTTTTAGTGTATTCAAGCATATATTGTTGAAAACAGTCTAGCTGTGCATTACACAAGCAGAAACATAGCTGTATAAAATCAATTTGGCAGTTTAGGGTATGTAAAAGTACTGAGCATAAGCTGGGTTAGTGAGCATCATAGATAAGATTAGCCTAGGCCTACAAGAGGTCTCAAACTTCATCTACGATGTATAAGACGCAAGGAATTTTTTTGAGCCAACATCTTTGAAAAAAAAGTGCGTCCTATATGCCGTCAAATATGGTAACAACTAAGTATATATACATGTACTCTTTAAATATCACCATGTCTTTCTTTTTGAACAAAAATTATGAAGATTTGATTTATATTCAAAGATATTTAAAAATTAGATATACATAGAAATAACATTGGGATTCTAATTAAAAATGTTCCGAATTTATAAATTTCAAAAGTAAGCAAATTAATACACCAAGTATTTTGTTTGAAACCATATGAATATATGCAAACAAATGATTATTATTAAATAGAATTATTGATGTTAGGTAGACTTGAAGCCTAAGAATTATTTGTTGCTTAAAACCATATAGTTACCTGCAAATTATTGGTGTTAGATAGGAATTTTGAAAGCATATAACTGTAAATTTGTATTAGATAGGATACTCGTATCATATAACTGTGTGCAAAAAAACCCAACAAAATAACAAAAAACAAACTCTTAAGAAATAACATCACAAAAAATATGAATGTACAAAGTATACAATTCTTTAACCTCTAAGCATAAAATAACCCTAGATAACTTGACATGCCATTAAATTCAATTCATCTTTTTCTTTTTCATTTTCGCTAATAAGTTTACAAAATTTATTAAAAAACGTTTTTTCCCCTTTTTATTTATCTCCATGGAATTTAATTTAATTTTTTATTTGATATTAATCAGAAACTTGAAGACCCTACTGAACGTCGAGTAGATTCCACGAGAGTTGATGCAGAAAACTTGGTGGAAGAAATAATAAAAGGCACAGATTTTCGTTTGGATGATAGTGCAGAAAGTAAGTCTGAAATTTCATTTTTTTTGTTTATTCAATTCTAAACAATGGATGTTTGTAGAAATTCATATAAGATGATCAGTATTCAGCTGCTCTGAGAATCTGGAGTTGGTAGGTGGTTTATATAGCAGGTTGGGCTATTCCTATGTGTCCCTTGGCAAAGCTTATTCCCGGGATTCTGATTTGCTGCTGGTTTTACTGTGGATACTTTGATTCATATATGCCCAACACATGACTGTATTCTGGTAGTACAGGGCCTGTATTCGATTATAGTCCCCCCCCCCTTTTGTCTGGTAAATGGATGCTAGATATGGCTTTCCTGTGAAGGTAAGTCTGGTATGTTGATTCTACTTTATCAGATTTAAAATTTGTAATTGGAAACAAGAATTCTTTTATAGAATTAATCAGATTGAAATGAATCATTTTTGTTTCTTTCTCAGATTTTTTCCTTATTATTATGGATCAACAAACAAACAAAAAACATTTAACAATTGTTTGTAAAACTGTTAAACAAAAAAACCCCAAAATGTTGGACAGATGGCGCAACAGATATGAGTTAATACAGTTCTAAGTGACAATCATCTCTAGGTTGCAAGTTCAATCCAAGCCAAGGGCAATAATAACATAGAATACTTAACATAGCTTAACACTTGTACCCAATTGTGGTTAACAGAGAGAGAACAGTCTACACCCGTGGATCGAATAAAGGGTTTGGTTTGAAGTTCTGTGAAGGCACCTGATTACAACAAGAAACACCTGAAGAAGACCAAAAGCCACATCGGCTGAAATGTTGTGTATATACCAATAAAGATGAGGACAATAGTGCGAATAATTCAAATATTAAAAAAAAATAATTTAAAATTATAAACCAAGTAGAAAAAAAACATTCAAGCATTGCTTTTAAATATATGAAACTGTTAAAAAAAACAAAACCCAAAAAACAAAAACGTTTTACCTTTGTGCCATAATAGTTGTGAGGTTTGTCTAATTTTCATACATTAAATAAAACAATTATTATGGGATAGATTCTCACTGACAAGCAACAATCTTTCCAAGCCATAGTTGTATCAGTGCTACTGTATGGCTGCACCACTTGGACCCTAACGAAGTGCCTAGAGATTAAGCTAGATGGGAGCTGTACAAGAATGCTGCATACAGTCTTAAACAAATTGTGGAAACAACATCCCAAGCAGAAAGCAACTGTACGACCATTTACCCCCCATCACATAAGATGAACAAGACCCACTGGACTCTGCTGGAGAAGCAAGGACGACCTCATAAGTGATGTGTGAAATCCAGCACATGGGCATGTCAGTGTAGGTTGTCCAGCAAAGACCAACATTGATCAACTCTGTGTGGATGCTGGATGCTACGTAAAGGAACTGCTGAGAACAATTAATGATAGGGACGGTTGGTGAGAAATTGTCATGGATATCCATACTACTAGCGCGATGATGATGATGATGATGATGATGGGATAGACCTTGTAATCTGATTAGCAGACACATTTCCCCAGTTTAAATGTTGCAAGGGAGATAACTCTAGCAAGAAAAGCCCGTATTGCAAATTCCTTCAACGTTGGTTTGTTTTAATACAGGTGTCATTGGCATGTAGATATAATAAATTAATTTGAATTCCTATATGTATTTACCCAACCCCTCTGCAACGGGCAGGATGTGACACAAGGTCAGTTATAAGCAGAGTACAGCTGGTTTGAATTGAGTTTCCTTTCACTGAAAAGGCTAAAGAACTTGGTCTGCCCTACTACCGTGTTTCCCCCCAAAAAAATAAGACTTACCTGCAAAATGAGACCTAGCGTGATTTTTCAGGATGATCTTAATGTGGAGTTTGGGAACTTCTTATGAATTTCCTTTTCCCTTGTTACTCCTTCCATGAATTCATCACACATGAATTCGTTGGATGGAGCCTGTGCAACTGACCCAAGATGAATGCAGTCACAGAACAGAAACAGAACTTGAATATATATGCTACATTTTTTGCATTTTTTTTTTAGATTTCCCTTTTAAAAACAAAATTTTTTTTTTTTCATTCATTTTATCTTTTAATTGATATTTTTTTTTTCCTATTCATTTTATTTTTCTATTTTGTTTTCTTTTAGGATCCGGTCTTCAGTTGTTTATTGGCAAAGATGGTAAAACTGCTTTGCGTTGAGCGGTTGTTTATATTTGTGCGGCTGAGAAAGAAAAAAATCTACTTTGTTCCCCTGATCAGGATTTGATGTAACTAAAAATTTGGACTGAACCACTGTGACTCTATGATTCATTTATTACAAAAACCAGTCCAACAACAACTACACTACCACCACCACCACCACCACCACCATCTCTTAACATTTAGACAACTAATGTTATAACCTTGTGATGGCTGTATATAATAATAATAATGATGATGATGATGATGACCTAAACTGACTCCAGTTCATCAGATCTTTCCGACTATTCATCTTGATTCTTCCATGTCTTTTATCTTTGGTCTGTCTTAATAGTTCTTTTAGAGCTGGACGTTTATATATATATATATATATATATATATATATATATATATATATATATAATGTCCTGTGCCAACTTTGCCCAGACTATTTTTGTAGTTTTTTCTTTTTTTTTTCTTTTTTTAAAATTCAGATTTTCAGATTATTACTGTAAAGAATGAAGCAGCAAAAGAAAAGAAAAGAAAAAAACTCTTCCATTATTTTTTTCCTTTTTCTCCCCCCCCCCCATTTTGTTTTCTGTTTTCCAGAAATCTGAAACAATTTTTCCTTTTATTTAAAAAACAACAACAAAAAAAAAAAACGTTCCTTTTGTATTTTGTTTTCCACTTTTTAAAGTCAAGGCTCTGAAATAATTCCAAAATGACTGCACTCAACAAAACTGATTAAAATTCTATCTTTCCTTTTTTTTTCCATTTTTTTTTCTCTTGTCATTTTTTTTTTTTTCTCTTGTCATTTTTTTTCTCTTGGCATTTTTTTAAGAAAAAAAAAACCCCAACCCAAAAGAGACAAAAAAAAAACTTTACATATCTAACTTGACCCTATAGTCTAAGTAAAAAGTGCCATAAGGGAAACCCAAAACCAAACTTTTTTTTTTTTCCAGAACTTTATTCTTTTCGATTTAAAAAAAATAGTTTTGGTAAACTGACCAAGATTTGGCCTGTTTACAAAAACTTTTTTCTTACCGAATGATATCAGCTTCGGAAAAATAAGGGTTTTTTTATAAAAAAGAAAAGAAGTTTGTCTTTGGGTTACTATTACTTGTGCTGTTAACTGGGACTGTTAGCCAAAATAATTAATCCCACTGTAGATAAATTGTGGAGGATCATCATATAAATTAAAAATTCCACTTTTTAGTGCTTAAATAATTGTCTTAAAAAAAGATTTATTGTGGGCAATGGATGAATTAGATTGATATTGAGTTTGCTTGTTAGAAATCCAGAAAGGATTTTAATTTTGAAAAAAAGAAAAGTAAAAAAAAAAAAAAAAAAAAAAAAAAAAAAGGTTAGAATTCTGCATGGATTGGAGTCCAAGAACAACCAGTAATAACAAACAAAAGAAAAAGAAGAAAACCACTTTTCTTACATTAACGTTTGTTTTCAGTGGTGAGGGTGTTTCAGTTTCATCTTTTGGTTAATATTGACCATTCATGTCTGCAGAATATATAATAATATTAGTAATAGTTGAAAGGAGGTAAGGGTCTACCATGGTTTCGATCTCAATGAACTCATCAGGACCCTACCTTATACTTCAGTAAGTTAATGTCATTCCTTAGTGAAACTCCATTAAAGCAGCAATTGGATACTATATATATATATATATATATATATATATATATATATATATATATATATATATATGTTTTCTGGTCTTAGATTCAAACATGAGGAAATCTGTCTGATGCATTTTATTCTCAGAAATTTGTGGCTTTTGTGTAGACAAAAGTAGTTTTTTTTTCTTTTTATATTGTGTACCGACTGATATATTTTGTCACTTTTAGTCCATAAGGATATGTGAATAGTTGACCTAAGGATTTTAATTTTCATTTGAGGAAGTAACTTTTTTTTTTTCCATTTCTGTCTAATCATTAGAAGACACTGACCATTATTTTGTGATGAGTGGAACTTTTTGATGGTGGTAAATCATTTCTGTTATAAAATCAGGAAATCATTGCTTACTGCTAAAATTCGTAAAAAGACTGGATCATGGTTAACCCCCCCCCCAACAAAAAACAAAACAACAAAAAAAAAACAAAAACAACAGAAAAAACAAAACAAAACAAAAAAGCTAATTGATTAGTATAGTTTATAATTTTATCCATTCTTTTTTTTTCTAAAAGAAATAGAGCTAAATTAGATCTGGTGGCGGATAGTTTCAAATATTCATTTAATTGCAATTTCTTTGTTTCTGACTCTCAGAGTAAAAATCCAGAATTTCTAGCATCAACAAAATTGGAAGTTGAATTTTATTTTTAAAATGTTGTTTTAATTTCTTTTTTTAAAAAGAAAAAAATAACATTCAAGATGTTAAAAAATTGATCTAGTCCCATAATAGTTGTTATATTGATATGAAATGTAAATGTAACAACTATTATGGGACAGAGCTGAGAGGGGGGGGGGGAGAGAGGCTTTTGAATGAGCAACTACTTTCTCAGTTACATAGGTTATTTTTTTTGGACAGATTTTATCAGACAAAATTTTTATTGCTAATCTGTATCTTGCTTTTATGTGTGTGTGTGTGTATATATATATATATATATATATATATATATATATAATACAAAAGTTCAGAGAAGAAATCTTCCTTACGACACACAAGTTTTATTTAAAAAACCTGTCGCAGTTTGAGAGCTCAATGTGTGCTCTTAATGTTAGTCACAGAGCAAATATATAAGTAAAGAAATAACAAAAGACTTAGAGATTTAGCATTATAGTCTATTTCAGGGAGCTTAGACAAAGTGTCTAACTCTCCCGACTCATCATCATCTATATATATATATATATATATATATATATATATATATGTAATTTATAATATAGTTTACTATATTTATGAATAAAGTGTTCTCAAAATTATATATATATAGTTTTCTATATTCATGAATAAATAGTGCTCAAAATTGGTGATAGAGCATGTGTATATATATATATATATATATATATAGGATTGCATACACAGTGGTGCTTAATGATTGTTTAGGTGAGAAACTGACAGTCACCAAGCTCCGTTGATTCTGTTTCTACAGTATTCTAACTTCTTTTAGTTAAATTTTAAAGATTTTTTTCTTTCTTAAACTTATGATAAAGACATAGTTCAATCTTCAGTGTTGGCTTCAGTATCCTTGTTGGATAAAAGTGTTAAACATTTCCAAAATTAAGTGGGCATGGAAAATTAATGGGAAAAAGAAATGGTGTTTGGCTTTGGAAATCTCTGATTATTTAAAATTCTAAATGGGAGATAAGAGCATTCACATTGTTAATTTTATATGAAATTCAAAAATCTTCATAAATTGGACATTAAAGAAAAGAAAGAAAAAAAAAATGAATGTCTCTAACTAAAACAATACAACTAAGACTTAATTTTATAAAATTAGACCTGGTTCTAATTTATTTTTAAAATTTAAGGAAAAAAAAAAATTCTTTGATGTGGGGTGGATTACTTGATTATAATGATACCTGCTGCCCCCACCCCCCGAATATCTCTAATAACCCCTCAAATCTTAACTTTTAATTCTGTTAACCATATTTGACAGACAAAAAGTAAAACAATGTACTGTATTGCTACAATGTTTTACAAATTTAAACTTACAGTATCAACAGAGAATGAGAGACCCACAATACAGTACACGTACAGTATGTGATGCAATACATGTACAGTATGTATGTTTATAGTCATAAATGATAGAATAAATTATATATATATATATATATATATATACACACACACACACACATATTCAGCAAGAAAGAAAAACTTAACAAACTGTCATTTGGCTATTATATTTTGGTTGAAATAAATTTATAATAGCCAACTGACAGTTTAAGTTTTTCTTTCTTATTGAAAGTGTAAATATTTCTCTGTATATAATTGATTTGTTAATCATCTCACATTGAGCTCTCTTAGGGATTTAAAAAAATCCTTGTATAAATCTCTAGGTGTGCATCTGCATGGGCATGCATTGTGGATATACAGAGGATATAGATGATCCTAAATAGAATCATCCCCAACTTACCAGTTGATTGGATACTTTTACCCCCCCCCTTCTATCTCTCTCTCATGTTTGCCCATTTATTAAGTGGATGCTTATAGTTTTTACCTTATCTGTGATTGCATCCAAAACAAAATTGTTCCCTCCACTATTGAACTTGTGCATATCTTGGGCAAACTTATTATATTTCTTTATGCTCCTCTCTTCTCAACCAAAAAAAGTGTTATTGTAGTCAAAAATAAGAATAATTGAACTAATATATATACATATATACATGCATACATTTGTTTTCTACCAAACTAGTGCTATGAATCTATTTCAAAACTTTGTCGGCATTAAATGACCCACTGAGGTTGATATGCCATAAAACAAACAAACCAAAACCTTTTTATTTCAAAGTGACTGCATTCAACTTATTTTTAACGCTACAAAATTAATTTAGATAAAATGCTTTCTTACCTGTGATATGTATAAATGCATTAGTTGACAGGCCCCCTCCGATCAAATGGCTGGTCATGTCAAGCCCTAGCACCTATATGATTGTCCTGACTCTATTGCCTTTATAGTAACCCATAACCCTTTTTATCATATATGTGCTAGAAGGTGGTAGCTGAGGGTCTTCATATCCTGGGAATGACGTTAAACTCTATCTGATAGTGAGGTTCTGGTTCTGGAGGTTTGGGGAATGTAGAGGACCCCTTCATCATCATTGCTCCCTGGTCCACTCTGACTCAGAGTGGTTAGTACCTGTTAGGGTCCCATCTATGGGTTAAATAGAAAAATGTGTTTATAAAAAAAAATTGAGTATCCATTAAGAATGAATTTATTTCAAAACTTTGTCAGCATTAAATGACCCATCAAGGTTGATATGCTGTAAAACAAACAAACAAAACATTAGTTAACAATGACATGAATTGCTATTTGCTCATGATAGTTAAGCAATACAACTTGTTTGATTTTCTCATGGGTAACAGTATATGAATGTTTGTTGTGAATGAAATAAAAAAGAATCACTTAGAGCTTTATTTTTTAGAACTGTTCTTGTATTATTGTTGATCCGTACAATGTGAGTGGGGTTCTTGCAGGTCTTTGTCATTGGCCAGAAAATAAATATTTCCTCTTTTACTATATTGATTGATTTTAGAAGAAAGCAAATCTTGTTATATCAGTTCTCATGTTGTTGTTGTTGTTGTAGTATGTGATTTTGCTAACTGGAAAATATCAATTAATATGGCTTTTGAAAAAAAACATTATTTTAAAGAAAGGAAAACTTTTTACTTTTATTACTGTCTCGAGATAATACTGAACAATTTGTGGTTTTTTTTTTGGGGGGGGGGTGTCGGTGGGCTATAGTATTTGTATAGATTGACTTTGTGTTTTGGAGGAGGCAGAATCTGAAAGATGTGGAAGTGTTAAACAAATGTTGTTGGAGCTTGAGATACAAACTGTCATTTTGTTTAAAGAAACAAATTGATGGAAAATGCAATTCTTTATTTGTTAGAATGATTTTAAGAAATGTGTGAAATGTTTGGTGACACACACAATGGGAAATAATGGTGGCTAACTTGACAGATAAACAAATTTATCTATTTGTTTAAATATACTTTTCATTAGTATCCTTGTAGGTGTGTATGTGATATATATATATATATATATATATATATATATATATATATATATAACAGATTTCTCCTTGCAGTTGTAAATCCAAAAGTGTGTTCTATGTCTCAAAATAAAAAGAGAGCCGGTATAAAACCTACAATTTTAAAAATAACAAAAAAACCAACAATATTTTGGCAGTATTATTTGAAGTTTTGTTTATAGCAAGCCACAATCCCTGATAATCAAATACCGTCTGATGTTTGTGTCTTGCTTAACTTGAAATGTTAAGCAATAGTGTTGAAATATTTTGGATATATTTAAATAGTTTTGCTTATGTATGTATGTGTGTGTGTGTGTGTGTGTGTGTGGAGAGAGGATGGGAGTAGAAATAATAATGGGTGGGGTGGGGGTGGAATCAGTAATATTGTATTGTTATTGATTCTCCTATTTCTTTATTTTTTACAGTTAAAATTATTACCAATAAAAAAAAAGAAGAAAAGAAAGATCAATTTATCAATTCCACAAACATCATAGTGACTATTACTTTTAAAAATGTAATTTTATTAGGTGTGTACAAATATTTTCAGAGGGAGTTTTAAACTGTGTATTCTGTTTCTAACTTTTAGAATATATATGTATATATATGTGATTATGTATATGTGTGTGTGGGTGTGATTATATATATGTGTGTGTGGGTGTGATTATATATATGTGTGTGTGTGGGTGTGTGTATATATATATATATATATGTGTGTGTGGGTGTGATTATATAGTGTGGGTGTGATTATTATGTGTGTGTGTGTGTGGGTGTGATTATTTATGTGTGTGTGTGGGTGTGATTATTTAGGTGTGTGTGTGTGTGTGTGTGATTATTTAGGTGTATGGGTATGTGTGTGTGATTTTTAGGTTTATATATTCTGTGCATGAATATTTGGGCTGATTTTTGGATGTTTTTCCACTCCAAGTTGACGTTTAGTTTTGATAGCCTTCCAAAAAAAGTCATGCTAAACATAAATATCATCTTGGATTCTGACTAGTTGAACTATTTGAAGCATTAATATTCCACAAATAACAATGTAAATTTGGCAGAAACAGGGGAGGGCAAATCCCCCCACCCCACACACACCAAAAAAAATCCTGTAAAATCTGAGGAAAGCTAAAGAATTTACTGACTGAAATATTTTAGTAGTAATCCTCCATCTTGTTACAGTCAGTGAAATTGAATATATTCAGATGACACTTGTAAATTACACGAAATGTCTGTTTTATATATATATATATATATATATATATATATATATAATATATAATGTGTATGTATGATTTGTGTGTGATTTAGTTTTGAGGGTATAAGGCATTTTTGTTACTGTTGATTTTCTGAGGAAATGAGATTATGCATTATATATATATTATATTATATATATATATATATATATATTTTAAATTTGTTTTTAAAAGAACAAAAAAAAAAACAAGCCCTTTGACAAGCTGTTTTTGTCCTTGTATTTTAGTTTGATTTAATCTGATGGGATTTTAGTTAATTTTGCAATGATGAGTTTTGGTCTACATTTTCTTGGTTAATTGAATCTTTTATTCCAGATGAATAATTTTATTGATCTGCATTGATAGAATTCAAATTGTTTAGATAACACATTCTTGATTGTTATCTATCTATCTATCTATATATATATATATATATATATATATATATATATATGTGTGTATATATGTATGTATTATTTTTTTTTAATTAGTATTTCTTTCATCTCAATTTCTATTGTTTTTGTCATTCTATGATGAATGATAATCTGGGAGTTGTTGTGATAAAAAGCAAGAGAAAATAAGATGGAAAAATACTAGTTAAAAAAAAATGGAAACAAAAAAACAAAAAATGTTAATATCATGCAAGAATCCTTTTTTTAATTTGCATTTCAGGCAGTATTTTATGGTAAATTTGATTTGTAAATCTGGGAGTTGTGATAAAAAGCAAATGAAAATATGGTGGAAAAATACTAGTTTAAAAAAAAAAAAAATGTTATTTTATTATACAAATCTTTTTCATTTCTATTTCAGCAGAATTTTATGGGGATTTTTTTTTTTTTTTTTTTTTAAAGAAAAATGAATGACTTGCCATTAAACAAAAAACACCAACCAAAAAAACAAAAGCAAAAAACTTCAGGGTTTTTTCTTTGGTTCATTAAATGTTAAAAAAAATAATTGATTGTAATGTTATATCCCAAATAGGATGTATCTTGTAATATCCATGGATTATAGTGTTGGATTTATTTATATGGATTAGTGTAGTTGCCATATCAGTAGATATTATCTGATTAATTTGTATCTTAGAGCAGCAATCAGTAAATCTGTTCGTTTGGTCAGGTAGGATTTTATATATTTTTTTAATAAGTTTAATGTATTAACTTGTAGAAGTTTTTAATTTCTCACTCAATTAAAAAAAAAAAAGAAAGTTTTTTGCCAGACAGAAAAAAGTTTTGCATAAAAAAAATATCTAAGATGTTTACCTTTTTTTTTAAACTGCTGCTAATGTAAAAATTTAAACTGTTAAAAGAGAGAAAGAAAAAAAAACAAAAAAAACGAGCACATACTGTAAATCAAGTATGTCAAACATACGGCCCCCTGGCCGGGGGGGGGGGAGAGAGCGCCTGCAGCCTTCAGAAAGCACAGATACGGCCTGCACACAGATGCGGTCTGCACACAGACTGCACTCTCATATGACACTTTTACAGTATTCCAGGTTTATTTTAAAAAAACTTTTTCAAAAATTCCTGGGCAAAAACGTTTGTTTATTTTCAATAAGGCAATACGTTGTTAAGAAACAGAATCTGTTATCAAAGCATTCTCTCGCCCCTTCCTCCAATAAAAGGGAGTCTTTCCTCTTGCCTTCTCCTGCTTTCAATTAACACATAGCTATAATTGAAAGTGACAGTGACACTTGTACATTTTATTATTTGAACTCTGTCAGTAATAGTCTTTTGTCCTTTCTTTTTAACAATTTTTTTTTTTTTTTTTAGATATGTATTCATTGGCTTTTAGTTAATAATAAAGAAGTTAATGATAGGAATCATCACTTTGATCTGTTAATGAAGAAGGATTTAAAAACTTAGTTGTCATGTGTGGCCCATTATGATAGACATATGTAATCCATGTGGGCCTCATGACATGCCTATATAATCCATGCGGCCCTAGGGGGGCTACCCAGTTTGACATGCCTGCTCTAAATGGAATAGCTACCTGTAAAGGTTTAAAAAACATTTTTTTTTTAAATTTGAGGAAATAAAAAAAGAAATTAGAAAAAAAAAAATTGTGACGTAATTTGAGTTTCTCTGCTGGCCAGAGTCACTTGATTTTTTTGACTATCAACTGTGATTTCTTGATATTTTGCAAAGATTCTCTTCAATAATTGGCTAAATATAATGATGTGTTAATGGTTCTACGATCGCTTCAAATGACTTGTTGTTTTTTTTTTTTTTTGGTCCAATCGCTTTTTTTTTTTTTGTGGTTTTTAAAAAAAAAAAAAAAAAAAGAAAAGGGATTTAAAAAAAATGTTTCAGATTTCTGTCTTTCTTTTAAAAATGTGTATTATTGTCATTGCATCTTGACTAATATTTTTATTCTGCTCTTTTTTACTGTCCTTGGATGATTGGTCAGGGGGACTGGGAGGGGATGAAGAGGGAAACACTGCTCAAATTCCTTGTGATATAACCAAAAATGATGAGGATATTGTCTGAATAAATTAATATCAATATCTGGACTTCTTTTTTTTTTTTTTTTTTTTTTTTTTTTTTTTTCTTTTTAAATTTTTGATTGTTTGGTTTCTGATTAGTAATATTGAATTGTAGTTAAGTGATTAATTATTGGGATAATTTTTATTTTAATTGGTCTATGTTTAGGGATTTTTTTTTTTTTTTTTTTTCTCAAACTGATTTTTAAAAAATTGGATTAACTTAATGTTTTCAAATGTAAAATTAAGTGGATTAAATGTGTTGGGGGGAAATATCTAGAATTGGCCCATTAACATAGGCAAGCACAGTAAGTCCTTTTTGTTGGGGTATTTTTTTTTTTTTTTTTTTTTTTTTTTTTTTTTTTTTAAAAAATGAAGATGTTAAATTCATAAAGTATATTGTAGAATTAAGACAGGAAGTGTATTTTTGAGTAAACAGAAATTAATATTTTGACTGAAATAGTAACAGGTTTCTATATAAAAATTTGGACCTTTTTTTTTTAATGTATTTTCATGGAAAGTTGTGATGCTAGGTTAGTAAGTTGAAAATTTAACCTACAAGACCTGAGGACAAGGACATCATTAATTTGATTAAACAATTGATAACTTCCAACATGAAATTACTTCTACAAACACCTACAATTAATGTAGAGTGCAGTAGGTTATTCAGTAGCATCTTATTGGCATATTAGGTGACAATCTCAATGCAAATCAATGATTGTTTAATTTTTGTTTTAAATCTTATCTGAAGGATTAAGATTTAAGTAATTTAATTTTAATCTTATCTAGAGGATAAGGATTAAAATTTAAGAGTTTAACTTTTCTTTATTTTATTTTTTTGATATTCAACTGATCCCATTCAATTGTAAAACTTTATCGAAATAAATTACTGTCCTGTCATGTAGAAGTAAATTGAAAATAAAAATAATAGTTTAAAAAAAAAAGGGAGAACTATGAATAGTTTAAAAAAAAGGGAGAACTAAGAATAGTTTAAAAAAAAGGGAGAACTATGAATAGTTTTTAAGAAAGGGAGTACTATTAATAGAAAAATAATAAACAGGTAAGTATATGTATTAATAAGGTTTCTTAAAATTCTTTTTAGTAAGTATATTTGTTAACTTTAAATAGTAAGTTTTTATCTTGATTATGTTCTTATACTTATTATTATATTCAGACACATATCATCTGAATGGTGCGGATTTTTCCCATATATTTTTTTCCCCTTCCAAGATGATTTATTTTTATGGAGAAAATCCAAGAGGGAAAAAAAAGTGTAACCCATGATATATATGAATAAAATTTTTTTTTTTTTGTATTTGTAAATGTTGCTATGGAAACAAATAAGCTTTTATCTTTTAGAAACCTTTGAATTGTCATCCACTTTTTGAGTTGCTTGAATTATTTTTTTTCTTTCATTTTTATGAAATTCCTAAATCGAGGTTTAATCTGTGAAAATTCCACCTGCAATTCTTTTGTCTGTTAGTTGGTGTCCGATTCCATAGTGAAAGAAACCTGGGATTTCTCAAGGTATAAAATGCATCATCATCATATATATATATATATATATATATATATCAGTTAAAATATTCATTAATAACCCCAACTTATTCAGTTAATTATTTTACCGGCAGTCGAAGTTGCGACTAACTCGATATTTTATCTTCACCCCCTCTTCATAAACATATATATAATGAAAGGTTTTAAGTTGGAGATATTTTATTGTTTAATCACACACATACCTGTAGTTTCTCATTTTAGTTTAAGGGCATTTTTATTTTCTTCCATTCCAAGACATAAAAAGTACTATATATATATATATATATATATATATATGAGAATAAAAGGTTTTAAGTTGGAGATATTTTATTGTTTAGTCATATTCGAACAATTTCATGTTTGTAAATATTTTGTTAATTCATTGAATTTTGAGCAAATTTCCTATTTTTGATTTTATATTTTCACTACTGAAACTTTTATCAATCTTTTTAACACCATTTTTTTTTCTTTTCTTTTTTTTTTTTTCTTCTTTTTTTGAATTATTTAGAAAAAATTATTTTTTCTTTTTCATTGAGAAGAGTTGTGGGTTTTTAAGATTCTAAGTAAATTTATCGTCAGTAAATTGATTGCATCAGATTAATTGCTCTTATAGGATTTCCCCAACCCTAACGCTAATCCTAACCCTTTAGCTCTTTTTTTTTTTTTTTTTTTTATTAAATTCTTAAAAGCAACAATTAAATTCTGAATTTAGCCATAAATAATTTACCTACAATAAATTTACCATACAATTTACTGGCGATGAATTTACCAAAAATGTTTTTTTTTTTTTTTTTTAATTTTTAATTTTTATTTTGTGTGACTGTACTTGCACATCTGATATAAACAAATGGTAACAAAGGTTTTGTTATATTTCTTGACTTCATTGTAAACAACTTTGACTTTTATTTATTAGCAAGGTATAAATAGGTGGAGGAAGAAGAAAGCAGAGGGGCAATTCTGTTCTAATGCTTATTTTAATGGTAATATTAAAAGGGGGAGATAATTGCTCTTTATTCCACAAAAAAAAGGAAAAAAGGATGGAAAAGAGAGGTTGGGTGGGAAGAATTAATAATCATGATTATTTTTATGAATTAAACTTTGTGGGTGTCATAAAACTTTTTTTTCTTAAAATTTAAGTCTACTTTCCCAATTTAAAAAAACAAACAAAACAAAACAAAAACTTTGATAATTAAAACTACTGTTTATACACTTGTAAAAAAAATAAAAATAAAAAAACAGACAACAAAAACAGTTTTATTTTTATAAACACTAAATATCTGTTTAATCAATAATTTAATTTAAATTTTCAAACCTATCATCATGGTACTGTTTTGGTAACTTGAGGAAATAGTAATGGTTTATTATAGGTCATAAGTATTATTACTTAGTAGTGATTTTAAAAAAAATGTAATGTCTTTATTAGTGTGCTTGGTGGTGGAAAAGACATTTTTGGTTGAGTCCAACTAGGACCAATATTAGCATATCCATTATAAACTAACACTGAATAAACAGAAGGAAATACATGATAAACTCAATTACATATACAGTAACATTTAAACTTTTGTGCGCTTAATGTACATAGAAGTATTATTAAAAGAAAGAATAGACAAAATGAACAAAAAGCTTACTTGGTGAGTGTAGGTAATATAGCTATGTGGCTTTACTGTTCCCTAGCAGAGTCAGGGACAATGTCTCTACTGTTCAAAGAACAGAGGCAAATAGAGGCTGCCCTATTGCCCATACAGCAAGCCCCAACCCATTTTATCATATTTGTGCTAGAAGGCGATGGCTGAGGGTCGTATTATCCTGGATGTATGTTAAACTCTATCTGATGGTGAGGTTCCAGTTCTGAAGTCTTGGAATGTGGAGCACCCCTACATCACCATTTCTTCCTTGGTCCACTCTGACCTGGAGTGGTGGCACCTGTTAGGGTCCCATCTATGAGTTGAATAGAAAAATGTGTTTATAAAAAAATTGAGTATCCATTAAGAATGAATTTATTTCAAACTTTGTCGGCATTAAATGATCCATCGAGGTTGATATGCTGTAAAACGAACAAAATTTAAATTGGAAGATCAGTTTTATTTTTTTTATTTAATCTTAAAAAAATTTTTCTTTTTTTTTTTTTTCACAAAAAGTATATAACAGCATTAAGATTTACTATGTGTATATGTTCAATTGGACACATCGCACAACAGATATAAGTTAATATAATTTTAAGTGATAAACATACTATGTGCATATGTTGTTGTTGGCTGTCAACTTGTGTTCAAGTAAGACCATTTCTTGATTTTTTTCTCTTTTATAATTGGGTGCCAGTAGCATTTGACACTGTATCCTTGTGTTTTCTCAGATGACTCACCAAGCCAGCCCTGTAGAGACATACTCTTCCACATAAACTACATGTTGGAACTTCTCCACTTTGAATGTTGCTGGGCTGAAAATTACCCTTTCTAATAGCCCGCTTCAATTTTTGGTGTTTAATTCGGTTGGACTCAAATTCTTCCACAGACAGGTAGATGGTGGCTCTCCAGCCAGGTCTATTACAAGTTAGCTTCTCCCAGTCATCCACAGTAAACATATGTGCATATAATAGCGAATGAATAAGAATATTTCACTTTTTCGAAAACAATTCTGTCTCATAACCTGGTGATATTACTGAAGTTTGTTAATAAATTTTGTCTTATGTAAGTTAATTGCTGAAGAAGAAACTAATCTCCCTTCTCTTTATTTTCTGATAAAAAATTTCTATGGAGTGGATAATGATGATGATTATTGAATATTATTTTATGCTTTATCAGTTAAAAATATTTGTTAATTTTTATTCGGACATGAATTCTTTAACATTTTTTTAAAAGGCAGTTAAATATATTTAATTCTGATTACACCAAAATCCAAATTTCTATTCTAGTTGTAATTTTTAGCCTTTTTAAAAAAATGTTCATTTTCTTTCCAATGATTTTGTAGGAAGATATAAATTGCTTTAGCTCAGTTGGTAGAGTGTCCAGCTGGGAACCTCAAGGTTCCTGGTTCAATACTGGCCCTCGCCTACTCAGCATATGAGTAGCACAGGGATCTGTGCGGTAAAGTGAGGAGCTTGCGCTCCACCTCAAAAAACCAATCTCCTTGGTCTAGTGCTAGTGAAAAGGGGATAGACTCCCTCACTGTCTGGTTGATACCGACATTAGGGCAACCCAACGACTTTACTTTTACTTTATTCTTCTAAAAATGTCTTTCAAAAAGAAAAATAATTAAGAAAAAACAAACTGTTCTTATATTTAGAAACCTGAAAATATTATTATTAATATTATTATTAACCTTACATATTACAAAAATATTTTCAATACTAGAATTTAATATCAACAGATTGTTAGATTAGATAAATACCTCTGCTATAATGTTTATGATTTTGATAAGATAATGGAAATATATTATATGTATCTTTCTTTTTTTTTTTTTTTTTTTTGTATATTTGCATGCCTAAATTTCATTTATTCCCAAACATTTAATGCATAAAACAAACAAACAAACAAGTGTATTTAGGAAATATTAATACTTGTGTTGACACCACCCGACATCTTCCCCCTCTAATGGGGGAAAAGGGGGGGGTCATTTTCTGCAGTCCTTGTTTCATGCCCACAAAAGCAGTTAAAATTTATTTATGTTAATGATTTATTTAATTCTATGATCATTTTTAGACAAAAAAAAAAAGAACTTTGGATAAATATTGAGCAATAAGAAAACTGGAATACAAAATATCTTGCTTGTTAAAATGGAAGTCAAAAAAAGCTAAAGAGAAAGGGGAGATAACTCTAATGTACAAATTTGATAATTTTAAATTAGTTCTCCAGAATATAGTTTTTTTTTTTTTTTTTTTTTTTTTCTTCTTCAAATTAATTTTTTTTTTATTCTATTCATTCTGCTTCAAAATGTATTGGTCAATTTTTTAATTTTATTTTAATTTTATTTTTTTGAAGAACAGGTTGAATACTTATGGTTGTTTGAGGATTTTTATTTTTAAATCGTTTTTTTTTTTGGTTGCTTATAGGTAATAAAACTTTGAAAAGTACTGGGAAATGGAAGTGTAAATAAATCAAGTTTTTATTTAAATTTTTGACTTTGTTTTCTTCTTTTTTTTTTATTTAAAACATGTTTTTAGTGTATTTGTTTATTTTTTAAAACGTATGTCCAGATTATAAGTCCTAACCAAGCAATAATATTATATGATTATTTTATATCTCCTGTTTGAAGAAATACCTCTAAACCTAATTAGTAACATTTATTGAAATGTAAATAATTGTTTTATTAAGACAATGTTTTTTTTCTTTTGAAGTTTGGTAATAGGTCGGTTTAGCTCAGTAGGTCGAGCACCTACCTTGGAATTGTAAGGTTGTGAGTTTGAGAATGGTCCCTGCAAATGCAGCGTTTGAGTAACACAGATTGGGTAATCTAATCTGTGTGGTAAAGTAAGGAAGTTGACTGTAGCACTTCACCTCAGCAAAAAAACAATCTCTCTGGTCTAGCACTAGTGAAAAGGTGATAGACTCCCTCGCTGACTGGCTGATATCAACAATAGGTCACTCTGGCAATTTAATTGAATGTAAATAATAATTTCACTAAAGACAATTTGTGTTTTTTTTTCTCTTGAAGTTTGCTAATTAAATCTTTTTCCAATTTGTTATATCTTTCTAAGGGCTAAGGTTTAGCTCAGTTGGTAGAGTGTTCATCTAGGAAACACAAGGTTCTTGGTTTGATACCAGCCCTCACCAACTGTATGAGTAGCACAGAGATCTGTGTGGTAAAGTAAGGAGCTGATGGTAGGTGTGGCGCCCTGCCTCAGACAAAAACAATCTCCTTGGTCTAACACTAGTGAAAAGGGGATAGACTCCCTCGCTGTCTTTACTTATGTCTTACATCAATATGGCTTCTTGATGAGAACTCACTTAACTTACCATTTAAAAAATGTTTTCTTTTTTACACTAAAATCTTTCCTTATATTATAGATGATCGGAGTTAATTGACCGTGCAGTTGCTATTTTTTTTTTGTGGGGTGGTGTTTCTTAGATTTGTTCAAGGCAGAGTCCAAGTAGTGCAGCCGTACAGTAGCACTGACATGGCTAGAGCTTGGAAAAATTCTTGCTTTATTAGCGAGATCACATATGTTTAATAATTATTATAATCTGTCTATAGCAGACCATGGCTTAAATATTGAAAATTTTTATATTTTTCAATATTAGTTAATAAGAATAACTTTTATTATTTTTATCATAGTTTTGTACATCTAATAGTTATAGAAAGTTTTCTCATCTGTGTGTATTGGGCAGATAAAAGATGGACAACATAGACAATGTTTTCCTGGCAATAAGACAGTCATTACCACTGTTTTGAAAAAATGGGTCACTCCCACTGGTATTGATATTCATGAGTGTACTACCCAGGCTTTTGTTCATATCACTAGTGAAAACACATTTCTAATAGTCATGTGGGGAAAATGGTATTTTGTACTTTAAAAAATTGCTCTATCTAACTGTTATTTTGTTTTTATATTTGTTGTAGTTTTCATCGAAATCCAAAATTGTTTTTTGAATTTGTAGAATATTCTAAAAAGTAAAATAGTCAACTGGTTTATTGAATAAGAGTTACTGTCCAAATAAAACTAGCAACAAAAAAAAAATGCACAAGAATTTAAATTTTAGTATAATTAAATATTATATTGAATTAGAAACACTAATGAAATCAAATAAGAATACAAAAAAAGATTACTTATTTTTACTTTATTCTAATTGATTTCAATATAAAATCATTCATAGGATTGATTTTAATACATTTGAGAATAAAACAAGAATATTAGAAATCAATAACACCAAGTAATTATTTAAACCAGGTTTTTTAAACCAGTATGCAAATTAACCACACCATATATTATGTAAATCTTTATTTCTTAGTGATATATAACACACATTGTAGGATTTGAAATGCACTAATAACATGGGATGTTTTGAGGTAAATCAAACTCAGATTTTCATTGAGCCATCATTAATAAATAAGATTTATTCTATGGATTAATGATTTTGACAATAGATTA
The DNA here is from genome assembly GCA_023376005.1 of Doryteuthis pealeii. Taxonomy (NCBI): domain Eukaryota; kingdom Metazoa; phylum Mollusca; class Cephalopoda; order Myopsida; family Loliginidae; genus Doryteuthis; species Doryteuthis pealeii. The sequence continues at coordinate 61,947,578 of CM042145.1, read as the reverse complement.
AATACTCATTAATAAACTTAGACAATTCCTGAGGATATTGTGATGTAAGCAGTGATATAGTTTTGGTTACAGACAAACAGACACTGACACTCCATTATAATAAGATATGAAGAAATCAATCCAATATATTCTTATCCTAAAATTGTTGTCCATTAATTTTACATTTTTGCTCTTTACAAAATATTTATTTGATAGGAAATTGTGAAATTTTCATAAATATCTCCAAAGTAAAATCTTTTGCTAATTTCAAGTAACTTAATTGAGACCTTTTTTTTTTTCTTTAAAAGAGAAGAAAGGCCTTGTAAAAGAAACCTATTGCTTTTTATTAAATGATGTCTAGAATTCCTGATTATTTCTTAGACCAATTAATAATTTTGTTTGTTCTTGGTGAATATTTTAACTGAGTCATCTGTTATGTAAGCAAAAGAATTGCTAATAAAAATACTTTACTGTGATTTGTATGTCAACATGAATATCCACTTGAATGCAGGTCAAATATTTGTCAGTTGAGTTTTGTGATATAGAATTAAAAAAAAAACAAAAAAAATGGAGTTTAAAAAAAAACAAAAAATAAAGGATGATTTGGTAGAAATTTTTTTAATTTAAAAAAGAAAAATTAAAAAAAAAAAATTCAATGGTTTAAATTCCTGATTTTGATTTTAGATTTCAGGAAACAAAAAAACTTTTATAAATGGAATTTTCTCTGCAAATCCTGTTTAACAATTTTTTAAATTTTTATTTAACTTTATATTTAACATGGTTTTTACTAATTGATTCTATCATTTGTACCATGTGAGTTATTAAGTTTTTTATTTTAATTCTGCTGCAAGACTTTATGATCACCCTCTATTACTTTGCAGTTTCAAAATTAACAAATTTTGAACGAAAGATTAATATTAATACAACAAATGCAACCCCCCCCACACACACACAAAGAAAACAAACCCTGTCCACTCGTATTTCATTATTTTTTTTATATGTGTTGTATTATTATTATTATTATTATTATTATTAATCTATGGCATACAAATTTGAAGCTGTACATTAAAATAATTATAATTTCATAAATTTTTTTTGGATGAGAATATTTATATATGAATATATAAATTTTTAATCTTTAAAAAAAATTTTTTTTAATTAAAAAAAATTAAGTGGTTTATATTTCAGATTTCAGGAAGCAAAAGTTTCATTAATGGAATTTTCCCTGCAAATTCGTTTTAACAATTTTTTTAAAACTAAAGTGACTGGTTTAGTTCAGTCGATAGAGCACTCACCTAACAATCACAAGTTTCCTGGTTTGATACCAGCCCCCTCCAACTCAGTGCAACCTGATCTGTGCGGTAAAGTGGGAAACTGATGATAGGTGCAGTGCTCCACCTCAACAAAAACAATCTAGCACTAGCAAAAAGGTATAGACTCCCTCACTCTCTGGCTGATACTGACAATAGCCCACTACGCTAATGTTACTTTAAAAAAAAACTAAACTCCATTTTTTCCAGTTTTCATGAACAATTATCTGAAACCAATTTTGTCAGAATTTCCGAGCTGCGGAATTATCATCATTACACTCTGGTCTACTTGGACGAGTATCCTTATCTTGATTGTTATAGTTAAAATGTTCCCATCTGAGAATTTTTGAACTAACCCCTTTATTATTCAATCCATGAGGGTAGATTATTCTCATTCCTCTTTTCATTCTAAGAAGATTATCTTGTGACAGTTAATCCTTCTGAGATAATCTTTCCTTGTGATATCAATTATCTGCCCCCTTCTGTTGAATCAGAGTTTATGATTTTCTTGTTGCTACCCAGCACAGGGATTGAACTGATCACCACCAGGTAACTAGATATGCTTTAACCAATGCTTTTTATTTACTAAGCTATGGTCTTAGAGATTGAATAGAGGGTTTGGCTAAACATAGCTAGAAGGTTACAGACCATGCTGGATTCCTAAAGTAAGGCTGGAGGATATAACGGTCGAAACATTGTGATTATAACAGCCTAGGTGAACATAGTAGTCTAAGTGGGCAGGGCTGGATTTATTGCCCGGTTCCTGAGGCACCTCAAAAGAGGAATGCTGACCGGATTCATGTGATTTTTAAACACTACTACTTATTCACTAAGCGTAGCTTAGATGCGGCACAAGGCCAGATGCATGGGGCACCCAGTGAGAATCGAACTCACTAACAATGGTTTGCTAATCTAGCTTGCTAACCATTACACCATAATGAGATTTTTAAACACTAGCCATGCATGAGCTTCAGTTTGTGTGTGGTTCCCTACTATAATGATCCTTGTGTTTGACTGACATGGTGGTATGTCAGTAAAATACTTTCTAGTCTGAGTACATCGGTGTATGATATCTGGAATCAATTTAACAGTTTTGATTTGTGATATGAATTTCATATACTTTCTGGTTTGTGTTGGCTTACATTACTGGCATTTATTGATTAACCCTCTTATCTACCACTGCCATCTGCAATAACCATTGAATTTTCTTCAAAATGAAGCGAAGTAACTAATTAAAAGTTACTTCCCTTGAAGTAGTTTTTTTTAATAAGGTAGGATGATAATTTACAAAGATGTTTTAATACATTTTGATCATCAAATGGTTTAGGGCACTCTGTTAGATAAAGGGTTATAAAGAAATATTTTTTTATTCATTTTTCTTTTGATTAATGGATCAACTATATCTACTTGTGTGTGTGTATGTATATATATAATATATATATATATATATATATATATAGAATATAATGAAACTTACGTATTTATACAATCTGGTCTCTTTACAGAAGAAATTAATAATTCCATTTTTTTTTTTAATAGTAACTAAAGACATTATTCTATGCTACTCAAAGTGAACATATCTCATTACTTGTTAATGAGATTAGTTTGCTAATATGATACTTTGCAGCTTCAAAATTAAAAAAAATTAGAACTAAATACAACAAATACAAAAAAACAAAACTGTCCACTCTTATTTCATTATGTATTTTATTTATTTATATTTGTTGTATTATTAATCTATGGGGTCTAAATTTGAAGCTGTATGTTAAAATAATTATAACTTTATAAATTTTCTAGGATGGGTATATTTATATTATTTGAGTTATTCAAACTATTGTCCTCGCCTTTATTGTTATATATACATTTTGGCCAATGTGCTCTCCAGCCTTCTTCAGGTGATTCTTGTTGAACTTTGGGAGCCTTCACGGAACTTTGAACTGAACCCTTTATTCAATTCATGGGGGTAGACTGTTCCCATCCTGGTAACCATGACAATAGTTTGTATAATTCAAATAATACAAATTATCAAACCTCATCTAAAAGATTCAAATACAGAATATTTATGTACGAATAGATTATATATTTTCTCTTATACAAATAATTCTGTGTTTTTTTTTTTTTTTTTTTTTTTTTTCTCGATTGAGCTTGTTAAAAAAATAACCATAAGAGTTATCTTTTGAATAGAGTAGAGCAGGTAGAATAATGTGTATAGTTAAGATAGGCCATGGTATTCAATTGAAATCATTGTTGGACATAGGCTTATTTATGTCCAGAGCAGCTGGCTTGATTGGGTGACAATCCCACTAAAATTTATAACCATCTTATGGAATTTGTTCATCTATGAATGAAAACAATAAAACAATCTGCTATAAAATTGATCTTATTAAATCTAAATACAAAAATTAGGAGTAATTTTGATGTCTCTGTTTTCCTCATCTTTATTGTGGTATGTATAATCACAACATTTTGGCTGCTGTATCCTCTGGCATTCCTTAGGTGTTTCCTGTGTATCCGAGCACAGTAATAACCAAACCTGGGAGATCATTTTTAATAGTTTGACTGTGTTGATACACAGGGAACACCTGAGGTAGGCCGGAGGATACAGCAGCCAAAATGTATTTATACATACCAAAATAAAGATGAGGACAACAGCCTGAAACATCAAAGTTATTCACATGAAGCTTTATTTCAAGAATACAAATAAAAATTAGGTGGTTAATGAACAGAAATGTTTTTTTGTGGGTACAAAATTTTAGAATTGTGGATTCATCTTTAAGAATTTAAAAAACTTTTTTTTTTTTTACCTCTACTCATTATGACATTTTCCTTGTGTTAATCCTCTGATGAGACTTGGTGAAAACAAAAAAAAACTTTTGTTAAGGATGAATCTGCTAATGATTGCAATTCTAAAACAGAAATGGGAAAATTTCAAATTGACCAATGTCCAAACCAAAAAGGTTTACCTTGTTTAAAGATTTTTGATATGGTTAGGTTTTACACATAATGCCGAGGTGGAAAAACTTACCGGGGATCAAAAATTTGATTATTATATATATAAATATATATATATAATAATAATATCTAAAAAGTCCTTTTGGCTTGCAGGCAAGCAAAGGACATTTGTGAACTCAATTATGCAGCTGATAAAAATTTCTTTTTTCTTAAATGGCAAAGATATTTTTGCCTTTTGTCAAATTGATTTTTTTTTTTTTTCAAATTTATTTTTTCATAATTTTTGGATTGGCTCCTCAAAAAGAAAAAAAAAAAAAAAAAAAAGAAAGAATCTCTCAGCATGAATATTGTATTTTTTTTTCCTAATTGTTTTTATTATTCTTTCACTTCTTCACATGTGGTCGTCCCTAATTCAAGTCAAAACATTTTATTGGTTAAACCAAACCCTGAAAATGTGAACATTAGAAAAAAAAAAGAAAAAAAAAAATGAAAATATTTTGCTTAGAGATCTGCTGAGAGTATGAACCTAAGAGAAATGGAATGGTAAATTTAAAAAAAAAAAAAATAAATAAATAAAAGAAAAAAAAAATTGTAAATTTTTCTCTGAAGTTCTGAAATTTTTATATGAAGATGGAAATGAGGTCATTGTGACCTTATCATCTTCTGTAAAAGTGAAATCTCTCAATGAATGACTGTCAGTGTTAAAACTTGTTGACATTTGAAAATAAAACTAACATCTTATTCATTTCTTTTGTCTTTTGATGATTCTTTTGATATTGATCTTCTTATTATTCAATCTTCATTCTACTTTCACTTTCAAAAACTGCATGAATGGAACATATTGGATTATTGACCTGAGCTTTAGAATACACTAATTGCACCTCTGCTGAGGGCTACCCCCCTCCCCAAACACCAATTGTGCCACCAGTTGGCTGTGAGCGATGACCAATGATGTTTAAGGATGGAATTCTGAGCAATCCATGACATGCAACACTCCACTTTAACTCTTATTTAGGCTAGACTGATGATCAGAGAGGCCTCCTTTGATCAATCGGCTGGTCGCGCCAAGCCCTAGAACCTATATGATTGTCCTGACCTTATGGCAAGCCCCAACCCTTTTTATCATATATGTGCTAGAAGGCAGTGGATGAGGGTCTTAGTGTCCTGGGTATGACATTAAACTTTGATGGTAAAGTTCCAATTCTGAAGCTCTGGGGATAGTGGAGTACCCCCTCATCACTATTGCTCCCAGGTCCATTTTGACCCAGACTGGTAGTACCTGTTAGGGTCTGATCTATGAGTTAAATAGAAGAAAAATGTGTTTAAAAGAAAAGTTGAAAAAAAAATTGAATACCCATCAAGCATTAATAGAATAAAATTTTTTCAGCATATAATAACCCAACAAGGTTTGACATGCCATAAAATCTAACACTCCTAGTATTCATCTTCTTATTATTCAATCATTATTCTACTTTCATTTTCACTTTCAAAAACCGCATAAATGGAACTCATATCTGATTAAGTCACTATAGAATTTCATATTAGGTGATCAGTATTCATCTGTATTGCAAATTGAATCTGCACTGATCACCTAATATGAAATTCTACATGGTGCTGTGATCAGCAATGGAACCTGAAGATTGGGAAAGCTACCTCATCAAAGTGTCCAGTTACGAGACCAAAAAAAAAAAAAAAAAGGGACAGGCTGTTACCCAACACATGGCTATGTTCTGTTAGCACAGGGCCTGTATTGAGTTATGGCTTGTCCCCTTTTTTTTGTCTGGTAACTGGACGCTAGTTACTGCCTTCCTATGAAGGTGAGTATGATATATTGATTCTACAGACAGTACATAATTTCTGTTGAAATGGGTGACATTTAGATGTGGTATGGTTCCTGAATTTTTAACTCTTTGCCAACCAAATTTACCCCACAGCTATACCAAATTTTCTTGGTATTTTTTTACCTGTATGATGGGATATTTCAAAGTTCCCTATCTATTCAGCTGAGAACTGATTCTATTCAAATTAAATCCTATTATTATTGTAATCTGAGTCATTAATTATATATAATGAATTAACCATCAATTTTTGTACTTTGCTTACGGTTAGATCACAGTGGTGGGAAAGTCACTGTGAGCGGCTTAATGTAGGCAAAGAGTTAAGAAGCTAAAAGCACTAGTTCTATAATTGAATAAGGAAGATGAAATGTTTGTCATTGGGTGCTAACAGCTGACTGGTTTGGACTGTCGGATTTTACGGCATGTCAACCCTTGTTGGGTTATTTTATGCTGAAGACATTTTGTTCTATTCATGATTGATGGGTATTCAAAATTTTTTATAACTCAATTTTTCTAAGCAGATTTTAAGAAAATAATTTTTTTTCTATTCAACCAATAGATGGGACACTAGAAGGTACAATCACTCTGGGTCAGAGTGGACCTGGGAGTAATGGTGATGAAGGGACACTCCACATTTCCCAGAGCCCCAGAATTGGAACTTCACCATTAAATGCAGTTTAATGTCATACCCAGGACACTAAGACCCTTAGCCAACACCTGCTAGTACATATATAATAAAAAGGGGTTGGGGTTTGACATTAGGGCAATACGGTTCGGACAATCATGCAGGTGCTAGGTGAAATAATTTTCTATAAAAAATTACTGCATTCAATTTTTTCAACCATTTTTGTATTATTTTTTTATTGCATGTTAATTTAACCCGGAGATTATGAATATTAAGTTGAAAAAAAAAAGATTAACTAGCAGGACCTGTGGATATACCACAGTATGATAACTTAATTATTACGTTTGATATGATTACTTAAGAGCTAATGCTAAAATAGTTCAATATATAAAAAGTATAATAATCTTAATTTAACTTTCTCACTCTTTTTTTTATTTCTGTCTTTTTTTCATCTTTTCATCTTTTCATTATGTTCAATTGAAACAGATTGTTATTCCTGCCGCGTACTTACCTCTACTCTCTTTTTTTATATTTTTTCTGTGTAGCATGTCCTTTTTCTTCCATTTTTTTCTCTATAATAAAAACGGAATGGTCCATTATTTAACTGAGGTGATAACACTCATAAGAAATAATTCAGTGGATAAGCAACACCAGATAATCAGGATTTATATTTTTCCATTTAATCTTGGGCGATTTGGATGGTCTTATTTTTAACCAGAGGGTGTTATAAGATGATAATGGTTGGAAGATTAAGGAACAAGAGTATTAACATATAGATTTGATTAAATAATTTATGCACATCTATGCAGTAGATTTTTTATATCGACTTCAGGCAGATTTTTGCTGATAGCACAGAGTTTTTCAACCTTTTTCATCTCACGGCACAGTGAGCTGGGTAATAAATTGATCGAGGTACGCCATCAGTATATAATGGAATAAAAGGTAGAAATTTTTACAAAGAAATTACTTAAGTAGAAATAAGTTTCAAAGACAAAGTTTTTCAACCGGTGTGCAAAAATATTAAAGCAAGAAAACAAAAAAAATATATTAAAGTAAAATATCCAAATGTTAAAGTAAAATAAAAAAACATTAAAAAATAAAACAAAAAAAATATATTAAAGTAAAATATCCAAATGTTAAAGTAAAATAAAAAAACATTAAAAAATAAAACAAAAAAAATATATAAAGTAAAATATCCAAATGTTAAAGTAAAATAAAAAACATTAAATAATAAAAAAAAAAAATATATTAAAGTAAAATATCCAAATGTTAAAGTAAAATAAAAAACATTAAAATAATAAAACAAAAAAAATATATTAAATAAAAATCCAAATGTTAAAGTAAAATAAAAAAACATTAAAATAAAACAAAAAAATATATTAAAGTAAAATATCCAATGTTAAAGTAAAATAAAAACATTAAAATAATAAAACAAAAAATATATTAAAGTAAATATTTAAATGATAAAGTGAAATAAAAAAAAATATAAATTTTCAAATGTAAAAGTAAAAATACCTCTTTTTAAGACAGTTGAAAAACTCTGTTCTAAGAGTACAAAAAATATTAAATTAAGACAAAAAATATTAAAGTAATAGAATGAAAATGTAAGAGGATGATTAACCATCCTCAACACTCACGGCACACCCACGGAAGCTTCACGGTACACTAGTGTGCCGCAGCACACCCGTTGAAAAACTCTGTGATAGCATCTAAGATTCGTTAAATGATGAAAAACTATTTCATTGCCTTTTTACAAAGGGGAGGTAATCAGCTTTAAGATAAGACAATACTCAGGCATGGGAAATTCATGGCTAGAAAAAAAAAATTGATATATAAAGAGACGTCATGGAAGTGCTTGGTGTAATGGATAGAATTGGAGGAAATGGACTCATCGACCCGAGTTCAAATCCTGGACGAAGATATTTGCATTTCACATAATGCTAATACCCTTAGGAAAGGTATGACTCTTACTACTCTCCCTCCAGCTATGGGTGGATAGTAGGGTAGACTGGGGATCTTTAACCTTGGCTGAATTCAAACCAGCTTTACTCTGTGGTAACATATTCTCAATTAGTATAATTTCCAATGAGCACAACAAGAATACAAAACTATGCACTCCTGGGTTTGAATGGTGATCCACAGAGAATTCATTCTTCAGAATGAAACACATAAAATTCTATGGGACTTTGAGATAAAGATGGATTGCCTTATGCTAGCCAGAGGAACTGGAGATCAGAGGAAGAATTGAGACCATCCATACAACAGCATTGTTGAGATCGGCTAGAATACTTAGAAGAGTCCTGGAGATCTGAGGAGACTTGTTGTCACTGAGACTCCAGTGAAATACCATCAGCTGGTGTGAAAATCTCAAGGAATTAAATAATAATAATAATAATCTTATCATAATGGAGATTCAGTGTCTGTCTATCTGTAACTAAATCTACTTGTGTAAGTTTATCAATGAGTATTTAATTTATAGTCAAAATCATTAATATACATAGAATAATAAATCTTATCTATTAACGCTGTCTCTATGAAAATCTGAGTTAGATTTGCCTCAAAACAGCCCATGTTATTAGTGTGTTCAAAATCCTGCAATGTGACTTATAGATTGATGTGAAAAACTCAAGGAATAAAATGATAAGGCATAATAATAAAACAATAATAAATCTATTACTAGTACAAAATAAAAGAACACCCTCCGGGCGATGTAAAAATAGATTTTTGAAACATATTGCCTGAGGGGTGGGAGTAAAAAATTCAATGCGAGTTTGTACCCTAAGTAAGTAAAATCATCAAATTCATTAAAGGATTAAAAAATTTAAAAAATTGAAATGTAAACTTTAAATATGTATTAAAATAAAACAAACTATATATAGATATATAATACCAGTCATGTATTTATTAAAACTTGTTTTAAAAAACAATGAGGACTGTCTAATGTTGCATGTTCAAATTTTGAGTGTATTTATTCTATGTTATGACGATTTGGGGTAATGTGACGTAAGCAGTGACGTAATTTTTGTTACAGACAAAAACTGGAAGCGAATCTACATTATTAATAGATATTAATAATTACAATACTGTCTTTGCTTAGTAGGAAAGCTCGTTTTATTCTCTTGAGAAGACTGTGACATTATTGTTGTTGTGATATATGTTGTGATTAAATTTGAGTGTTGTGATCCTTTGATAACCAACACAAAGGACCCGAACACCCTCTGTTGTATACCTGTTCCTCTCTGCTGGGTATATAATGGGGAGAGATGAGAGGATGAGGTAACGGGTTCTTACTTTTCTGTTTGTTCCTACTTCGTTGGCCTCCATCTTCCTCTGGGCTGATTTCTTCTCTGGACTGGGTGTCTGCTCATTTCTTGTTTGTAATCAAGAAACAAGACGTTGCTTTTTTTAAAATTCTTTATTATTTAAACCCCAAAAGGGTTTCTAACTGCACAGTGAGAAGTTGGCATCTCAGGAGTGAGGGACCTCTGTATCTGCTCCTTCTGACTAATGACCGAGTTCTACTTAACTAACTTAACTAGACCAGTTCCCTTTAACACGCTTTCAATGAACTTCAATTTAAAATTTAGCTACACTTACATACATAATTCGTAGGCTACCCACGATATTATGTAACACCTCCTGCAAATGCTGGCCGTTCGAATTTCAGGTCTGAGCCCCATCATCTCTTAACTTTGGGTTAAACAAGTACCACCATTGTTCTTCTACAAGGATGGCTTTGGCATTAAATAACCCATGAAGGTTGATATGCCATTAAACAAGGCCCTACCTATGGGTTAAATAAGTACCACCATTGTTCTTCTACAAGGATGGCTTTGGCATTAAATAACCCATGAAGGTTGATATGCCATTAAACAAGGCCCAACCTATGGGTTAAACAAGTACCACCATTGTTCTTCTACAAGGATGGCTTTGGCATTAAATAACTTACGAAGGTTGATTAGCCACTAAACAAAGAAGACAGACGAATAGAGGTAGATACACTTAAATACTCTGAAGCTAACATAGCTGATGACGTCACAATAACAGAGTGACTTGTGTTCTCCACAAGGAAAGTTATTTTATGCTAAGCGATCCATAAGTGAATAACTGCAAATACAACTCCTACTTCAGTGAAAAACCACAAACTAAAACTGGTGTGAAAAACTCACAAGGAGTAAAAATAATTGTCTCTTTGCTAAATGGGAAAGATTTTATTCTATTGAGAAGACTGACATTATTATTGTTGTTGTGATTAAATGATATTTAAGTGTCATGATTGGTAAGTGATCACAACGCAAGAATCTGCCAAACCCCTTTTTCCGAAGGCAGGCTCTTTGGGGGATCAAAATCTGGAACACAAATCAAATCAGGAAAATCAAATGGGTGCAAACTACACAGCAGCTGAATCCTGGTCAAAGAGGGATTTGAAGGGTTAACTAGGCCTTAAATACCCTTTCTCTCAATCAGCAGCAGCACAGGGTCCAAGCGCTCCAAGCGAAGCAATTCACACTATCTTTATCCCTCAAAAATTCTCAAAATATAATTCTGTTACACATTCTTTTTCTTCTTTCTTCTTCAATAAACCAACTGAGTCTCTCTGAGACTCAAAACTCTGCTCTTTAGTGGAAGAGACTTTTTGGAAAGGAATCTACAAAGTCCGACGAAATTTCTCGGTTGACAAATTCTTTCTCTTAATTCTTTTTTGAAGAAACCAACTGAGTCTCACTGGGACTCAAACCCTCTGCGCTTCGGTAGAAGACACTTTCTTTGAAAGGAATCTGCCAAACCCCTTTTTCCGAAGGCAGGCTCTTTGGGGGATCAAAATCTGGAACACAGCCGAGGAAAATCGAATGGGTGTGAGTCAGCAGCAGCACAGGGTCCAAGCGCTCCAAGGGAAGCAATTCACACTATCTTTATCCATCAAAAATTCTCAAAATATAATTCCGTTAGACATTGTTAAAATCAACTTACTTAGAAGAGTCCTTGAGATGTGAGGAAACTTGCTGTCACTCAGACTTCAGTGAAAAACTACTAGCTAAAACTGGTGTAAAAAAACTAGCAAGTAGCAAAATAATGATAATCACTTTGCTGAGAAGGAAAGTTAGTTTGATTGTGAAGGCTGTGACATTATTTGTTGGGAATTTACGAGCTTAATCCCACATAAAATGAGAAATACCTTTTTATCTCCACTAAGCACAGGTACTCATCTTCATATATTCTACACAGGATACTTTAAACACAATTAACAAGAGGTGTTCTTTTTATTGACAGGGACTAACTAAAGAAAAGGTTAGGGACAGAAAACCTGACCCCTATACACAAAAAGAGATTCGATGCAGATAACTCTGACCTGTCAGTTACTACTATCTGTCAGTGTTACCAAGTACTGACTAAAGTGAATATCAACATTATTGTTGTTGTTGTTGTTGTTATATAGATATGGAGTTTTACATCTTGAAATGTATTGTGTATTAGTTTGAAAATAATAAAAAGAGAAATGATGGGGGGGGGTGTTAGTTAGCATCGCATTAGCGTATTGGTTGCCAAGAAGTGGGCGTCAATAAATATGTTGACATCGTTGAGCTGGTTGACATTTTAGAGGAGAAGATGGAATCAAACGAGATATACTTGACAAGAATTAAGTTGTTCTGAAAGACCAAACTGAATTCTTGAAAGTTCACAACAACCACCAATGTCTGAGCTGTAGTAGTAGTAGTAGTAGTACTTGTAGTAGTAGTAGTAGTAGTAGTAGTAGTAGTGAAATACATCACAGCTATCATCAAATGGAAAGAAGACGAAACTGAAGGTCTTGGTTGGTTTGTTGGATTTTACGGCATGTCAACCCTTGCTTAGTTATTTTATACCGAAGACGTATTGTTTTATTCATTCTTGATGGGTACTAATTTTTTTTAAACTCATTTTTTCTATTTAACCAATAGATGGGACCCTAATAGGTACTACCACTCCGGGTCAGGGTGGATCTGGGAGTAATAGTGATGAAGGAGTAGTACCTGCTATGGTCCCATCTATGGATTAAATAGAAAAAATGAGTTTAAAAATGGGTTTAAGAATTGAGTTTAAAAAATGAGTACCCATGACGAATGAATAAAACAAAATGTCTTTGGCATAAAATAACCCAACAAGGGTTGACATGCCGTAAAATTCAACCAACCAGCCAACGAGTTCCGACTAAATTCACTTCAACTCTTTGAATGATTACACGGAATATTTGATGTGAATAAATGTTTTATTGTTTCTGTTGCAGAAAATTGAAAATTCGCTGCAATATCGTGCAGTTATCTCCCCTTCACCCCTCGGGATCAAGAGTTATATTATTTAAGAATATCAATAAGGACATAAGGACATTAGGGGTAAGAATAAAAGAGGGACCACCACCACGCCCACTTCTTAGAGTAAGGTTTTTAAAAAGTGAGAAGCTGAATGATCTTATCAATCACCCCCCATGAATATGATTATTTTTGCACCCGTGGGCATTATCTGTTTCAGGTCATTCTATTATGTTGAATAGATTGAGAGAGAGAGAGAGAGAGAGAGAGAGAGAGAGAGAGAGAGAGAGAGGGGGGGGGGACGGGAGACGGATGGTAGTAAAAACGATAAGGAGAGGGAGAGAGAGAGAGGAGTAGACGGGGGTTAATGAAAACGATAATGATATGAGAGAGAGAGAGAGAGAGAGAGAGAGAGAGAGAGACAGTGAAACATATGAGGAATAGAGAAATGGGTAAGAAGAAATCAGACAGGAAACAGGAGAGAAAGATTTTTTAAAGTTAGAGGGAGAGAGGGGGGAACAAGAGAGAGAGAGAGAGAGAGAGAGAGAGAGAGAGAGAGAGAGAGAGAGAGAGAGAGAGGAGTAGATAGAGGGTAGTGAAAACGATAATGATAACGATAACGAGGGGGGGGGGAGAGAGAGATCGTTGAAAAGTGATAGCGTGTATCAAAAATATTTTCGTTTTTTATCTCACTCATATTTAAACAAAAACTTATCTAAAGTTTTACATATGATAATCCTAGTTCTTCTAAAATTTTCGACGGTCCAGGTTCGGATTATTTTTCTACCTCGCATTTGAAAGCCGCATAAGCGACAACAGATACTCGTCATTTTCTAGACATTTGAAGGAAAACGATTAAAACAGGATGATTGAAAAGTAACTCCCTATTTTAAACTATTTTTTTTTATGTACAAAAAGGTGTCTCACGATGTTGCAAAATGAAATTGACCAGTTGGGAGCATTTTGAAGACTTGATTTTTATGCAAATTTTTCTATTTTTGTTTGTGAATTTTCCTGTCCGCATGAGCGATCGGGCCCCGATTACTTTTTTCTTTGGGGCTGGTTGAAGGAGCCTACGAAACCGACAACTTTGGAAGAACTTGGATACGATAATTTATTTCTGCCATTCCACAAGAGTTCCTGGGAAGATCAGTTGATACGATAAAACTCCATGCTATGTGTATTCTTCTCATATTCATTTTTTTGTAAAAATAAGGATTCAGAAATAAATTATAAGATTTTTAAAATAGGGAGTTAATCACCTTGTAGACAATATTTTGGTTCAGTTTAAAATAAAGTCTCAGTATTGTGAAAATTTTAATTCAATACTGCCATCTTAAAGAAAATATTCAGCTGACGCAGCAAACTGTAAAAAATAATACAAGGGTAGACATGACTGGGTAGGAAAGGTGATTCTCTAGGAATTGTGCAAGAGATTAAAATTTATGCTGATCATGATGACAAAAAGTATTAAGGTAGGTCGATTTTTCACTTTTTAAAAATAACAAATTCTCTCAAACAGTGGAAGTTGTATGTTAGCATAATGAGTACTGATACCAAAAACTAGATCTCGTACTTGCACCTTTGTTTGAGGAAATAGCATCAAAGATCGTCTTCTAAAATGCACACAAAAAATCCACGTTAAGCAACAATTGGCCTAGAAATTGGTTAGAAAATTTAGCAATTTCAATATTTAAATCGGAAAAGCTTGTCATTTTAACGAAACAAATAAAAATATTATAACTAAAATTCAAATTGAAAATATGCCCCCATCACCACGTCGGATGTGCTGCGTTTTACCTAATAAGTTAGCTATAACAGTGATAATACTTTAAAATCTATTTCTTCAAACGAAGGCACAGTTTTGAAAAAATGTTTTGTGTGGTAATTCTTTGTTAATTTTCTACTTTCACCACATGGGAGACGTTACAGTTCCAAAACCGATCTACCCTAATGGACAAACCAGAATCTGTCTTAGAAAACGAGACTAAAAAAACACCAACCCAATCCAGCTGGGAAGAGTTGTCATTTAGTAGATTTTTCCGGCAAACCACAGAATGGTCACCAAGGGTTTTGAATAAAGACTGGCGGAATTGGAAATCAGAGAAAAAACCGTGACCATCCACACAACATTATTGTTAAGATCGGCTAGAATACTCAGAAGAATCCTGAAGACCTGAGACTTGCTGTCACTCAGACTTGTGTGAAGAACTCGCTATAAGTGAGATAATAATGAGTGACAGAGATACCAGTAGTTGTTAGTACACTCGGAACGGCCCCAAAGGCCTGGAAAAGAGAAAATTGATTTCAGAGGAAGAATCGAGGCCACCCAGACCACACCACAGTTACGGTTAGCTATAATACTTAGAAAACTCCTGGAGATCTGAGGAGACTTGCTGTCACACAGCCTCCACTGAACCACCAGCTAAGACAGTGTGAAAAAATCTCGTGGAGTCAATTATAATAATAATAATAATAATAATCTAGTTATAATGGAGATTCAGTGTCTGTAACACAAACTACGTCACAATACTATCAGAAATTGCTTAAGTTTATCAATGAGTATTTGATTTAAAGTCAAAATCATTTATGCATAGAATAAATCTTATTTAGTAACAACGTCTCTGAAAATCTGAGTTAGATTTGCCTCAAAACAGCCCCTGTTATTAGTGCATTTAAAGTACTGCAATATGTGTTATATTTCACTAAGAAGTAAAGGTTTACATGATATATGATGTAGTTAATTTGCATACTGGTTTTAACAAAACCGGATTTAATAAATAATTGGTGTTATTGATCTATAATATTATTGTTTTATTCTCCAACATATTAAAATCAATCCTATGAATGATTTTATATAGAAACCAATTAAAATATAATTAAAATAAGTGTCATCTTTTTATATGCGTAGTTACGGGGGTGCATATTCTTGCTAGTAATTATAATAGCGTGAAGATGAAGAAAAGCAAAAAGATAGACAAATACCTGGACCATGCTAGAGAATTGAAAAAGCTGTGGAATATGAGGGTGAAAGTGATACCAATTGTAATTGGTGCACTTGGAACGGTCCCAAAATGTTTGGAAAAAAGACGGGAGGAATTGGAAATCAGAGGAAGAATTGAGACCATCCAGACAACTGCTTTATTGCAATCGTCCAGAATATTCAAAAGAGACCTGAGGAGACTTGTTGTCACTCAGACTCCAGTGAAAGACCATCGGCTAACGCTGGCGTGAACAACTCATAATAATAATAATAATAATAATAATAATAATGATAATAAAAATATCTGTAAAAAACGAAAATAAATTTGATACACCTTAATTTCTTTGATCGTGAGTTTAGAAAAAACAAAACAATTAAGAATAAACATATTTTCCCAGGTAAATCTTTTAATTCAATAATTTAGTTTTAATAAATCAGATTTCCGACATTTTTCAACAACTTTCCAAGTTCCTTTGTGTCCGAATTCAGTCCCCTACTTTGACGCTTGTCGCTTCTGTTCATCGACTGGTGGCGCGGGAACCAGTATTTCCGGTACTCTCTTGGAGAATAGACTGTGATAAAAACTCTCCCTTAGAGAAGGCTGGATTCCGTTCTCAGCGATCATTCGCTTTTTCGTCTCAGACAGACTAAGATCGCTGTCCTGCTTCATGACTGGGGCCCTCCTTGCCAAAATGTTGCTCAATTCTCGGACGCACGGCAGCAAGTTCTTGAGACAATTCGTGCAAAAATCATACGAGGACTCCTGCGTGCAACAAGAATCGGAAAAGTGGTTGGCGTTTGGTACCTGGGCACATGAAGCGCAAACATTTTCCTTGGCTGAGCCTTTCGGACACTGACCAACGACTGTGCTTAATAATACCAGTTGACTTATTATTAACAGGCTGAAGATCTTCATCGTATAAGTACCGGTTGATGTACGTTTTGCAGGCATCTGTAAAAAGAGGAGAAAAAGAAAGAATGAAGCTATAAGAATTCAAAGAAGTATAAACTCCCGTTCTTATAAAGCATTAACACCAAACTTTTTTCACAGTTGGCCGGATAATTGAAAAATAACGAGCGCAGGCCACATTATTATTGTGTTCAATACTTGCTAGCCAGAACGAAAGTTCTGAGAAAAAGATGTGAAACAAAATTTATCTTTCTATGTTATATTCATGGATGAGTGGTGTAAGATGCACAAAAACAAATTTAACTAACATATTTATTTTCAAAACATTATCAAAGAACGCAGCATTAGCAAAATTCAAGTACCGTCGGCGGGGCCTGATAAAATGCCTTCGTGGACCGGATCCGGTTCACGGGCCATAATTTGGTGATCCCTGTTATAAAGCATTGGGTTACTTAAAGGAGAGTAACCCAGCACAGAATATTCGGTAGGAAAAAAACAGACAAGTCAATTAGTAACATAAAACATTTAATTTACACATACGGAGGGAACAAGGTTTCCAGGCTATACGATAGTCACAATGCGTTCAAGTAATTGTAGAAATGTCTGGTAAGACAAAGAGGTGGAAACCACTTACTGTTTCTTGGGGTCTGGAAAGAAAGGTACGCACCGTGTGCGATGCTGAGGAGAAGTGACGACCACGCCTGTCCTCCTCAAGACAGCTTTGTAAAAGAGGGTGAGACTTTGGGTTTCCACGTCACGTGACCAAAAAGGGATTCCTAACGCGAAAGAGTTCTTCAAACTTTGTGACAAGGGAGACTACTCCATTTAGTCTCTGTTCACATAAACGTATACACATATTTATTGGCCTTGTGCCACAACTAATTTAAGTTTAAGAAACAACTATATTCACATATAAGGGAGTAAAATACGGAAATGAATCCGACAATATGTAGAAATCAGAAAAACAAAGTGTTCAAAAGAAAAAAAAGACGAATTCATTTTGACGCTTAAACGTTTCGGTTTATGTTAAACCTTCCTCAGGACAATGGAAAAGGAAAAGAAATTATTTGATAAAAACGACGATGGATGTTTTAAAATGACTTGAGTTGGAAATGTGTATTATGACCCGATCAGTTCTTTTGTTATTCTTTTTGTTAATGTAAAATGGTTTTGTTAAAATGCAAAATGCAAAAATCAAAATATCATATACATTCTGATTTTGCGTATTGTGTTTATATATAAAAGACAAGGTTACAGCCGTGACCTAAAAGTTTGTCATGGCTGTCGTTTGGTGAAATAAATCAATGTTTTTTTCGTGGCTGGCAGTTTTAGCACGATGACAGGAATAGATACAATTCTTTTTATAAAATCCTCGCTCTGAATTGTAAACAGTCAGTCAGTCAGTCAGATGCCGGATCGCCAAAAACGAAGTGTGTCACAGGGCCACGGGGAATTCAGGATTGCTGAAATAAGAGAATTGTCACTAGAAGAAATAGACTTTGTCGCTAAGAATAATTCCATAAAGAACTAAGTCCACATAAAACAAAACGCCAGACAAAACCCCCCATCGTGTATTTTTTATCCGACCTAGTGTGCAAAATATACTCATTCATTATATATGAATAAAAAACGGTTGTTATTGTTAACGGTCCATAAAGATGTACTAGACAAATTTTGTCTCTGTCCATTAAGGCTTGGGGGAGAGACCCCCCGAACTATACAGTAAGTGACTTTTCTATTCCCTATTTAGTAGCCTCAAGATTAACTCTACAAGACCTCCTTCTTCCTTCCCCAGGACGTTCGTCCTAACTGTTTTGTATCTGTATTTTATGTTAAATCTGTATTTTGTGCACCTCTTTGTTGAATTTTTGTTGCATATATATTCACCTACGTTCGGAGGTTTCTCTGAAGCCTCCTTAAGTATTATAAGATGCGGTAATTCCTATTTAATTCCTATAACTGATGATTTCCGACGTGATGTGAACACAAAACCAACTTTAAACAATATATATAGAAAAGTCAAACGATGACAAACACTACACACAAACAGAAGAAAAATAGATTACAGTAGGTGTTGTGGGATTTTAAGGGATCAAAATAAGACAAACACGACGGGTAACAATGTAGACAAATGTATTTAACAAAAGAGTAGAACTTTACAGCAAAGAAAGTGGAGATTGCGTCCGACCAATATAGTTACGAGCTGACTCGCATTTGCTTCCGTCAAGCCACAATTGTTCCTATTACTTATAGTAGCCGTCGGCGCATTCCATTATTGTCCATAGGTTATATCACCTATAACAGTAGGCTAAAGAGAAATAATCATAGCGTGGATGAAAGTGATATTCAATGATTCATCAATAATCTACATTGGCCAAGATGATGATGATGATGATGATGATGATGGAACTTTTGTCTTTTGTTCAAAGGATATATATATACAGATGACTGTCTAAAAAAAATCCTAACAGATACTACTACTACTCCGGGTCAGGATGGACCTGGGAATAATGTCAATGAAGGAGTACTCCACACTCCCCAGACCTCCAGAATTGGAACCTCACCCCTAGATGCAGTTTAATGTTCCACCCAGAACACTGAGACTCTCAGTCAGCGCCTTCTAGCACATTCCTTTTTTGGTAATAAAGCCTAGAAGTAAATGACTAAAAGTTATTGAGTATAATGCTTTAAAAATCAAAGTAGAGCCAAGCGATAAGCAACACTAACACACAAACAGAAGAAAAAGAGATTAAAGTAGGCTAAAGAGAAACAATCATAGCGTGTGTATAATTGGATGAAAGTGATATTCAGTGATGCATAAAGAATCTGCATTGGCCAAGATGATGATGATGATGGAACTTTTGTCTTTTGTTGAAATGAAATATATACAGATGACTGCCTGAAAAAGGCACACACACAAGAAAAAAACAAAAAACAAAAAAAAAAAACAAAACAACAACGAAAAAAAAAACCCAACAAAAAACAAGTACAGTTTCCAAGTCATTCATGATATGGGGTTACATGTCATCTAAAGGACGAGAGGGGGTGGGGGTGGTGGCAACAATCTTTACCTCAACAATCAATACACACATGCGCATTGAAACCCTGGATAATTTTCTCATTCCACCGTGAGAAAATTGGTTTGGTGATTGTTGTGACTGAGTTATCAAATAACATCATTGAATCCGGAAGGTTAACATAAGTTTATTACACTTTGGTAAAAAAAATATACAAATAAGTCAGCCCAACACGCATCTGTTCAACAACAGTAATTAAAATCTCCTATATACTCAAACAAGAACAACAACCACAATGTGAAACATGTTAAACGCCTTGCACTGTTGAACTCATAGAATGTGGGGTTTTTGCTCACACCAGAAACGGTTTTTTAATGCAAATCTTATTATAATGGAGATTGTGTGTTTTTCTGTCTGTAACCGAAACTATATTACTAATCGAGTCACAATTAACATAGTTATTTACATCACATTCTTCATGATTTTATTTATATTTAAACCTCAATTATTTAATAAAATTGCTTCACTGTTTTATTAGTGTTGTCCATATCTACATACTAATAACATGCTATTGTATTTATATATACAAAAAATAGCGGTTTGCAGTGTGAACGGGAAGGCTAATTTGCATATTGATATTAAAAATGTGATTTTATTAAATATGTGCTTAGTATTATTGATTTCTAACTATTTGGTTTTATTTTAATGAATATAAGCAAAAATCTCTTCAATGAATCTTAAATGAAATCCATTAACAAGAAAAAATAAGTGTAATTTTATTCTTTATTTCCTAATTTAACTAAATAGTTAAATAAGTAAAATTCAACAATGAAAGACGGCAGTGATGGAAGAGTAAGTTTCATTTCTATTTTTCTATTATACCCCCACTCTGTTTCAAATCTTTTTATCTGCATTCTTATTAGACTTTCTAATTTAATATAATATTTCATTACATTAAAACTTAAATACTTGCACACGGAGGGTGCATATATTTGCTAGTAATATGAAAGATCTATTTGAAAAAGTCAGCATAATTGACACTTTGTCCTTTTTGAGAGAAGTAAGATTATACCAAAAATATAAACATAAACCTGATCAATACTATAAAAAATAATCACTTAACATGATTCACAACGATGATAACACATAATTAAAACCGTTACCCACAAAAGTGTAAATATAGATATACAATATATATTATTTCCTTACCTCTTGGCATGAAATAACCCTGAAAGGGTTGACATGCCGTTAAAATACACCTACCAACCAACCATGCTAAAAAAGTATCGATATATAGAGAGGAATTAGATACAATTATATTACCATGTCCAGCAAATCCAACAAAAAAACGCGCGTGAGATACGGAAACACTGGACAGCTGTTTCGACCTAATAGGACTCATAAGCATGGTATACCATGACCCCCCCACACCCGATGGAAATCGAACTAGCAACCATAGAATGCAGAGTCGATATTCTACCCCTAAGCCACCAGCCACCGCCACACATAAGGCTTGTCAAATCAACTGTCCAGTGTTTCCGCGTGTCACACGCGTTGTTTGCCGAATTTGATGGTTATGGTAATTTAATTGTAAAAAAATAACCTAAGTGAACATTTTCTAAGTGTGCTAATTGCTTTTTTGCCAGAGATAGTAGTATTCTATAAGAGTGGATGAAGGAATAAAGAGGACCATATGAACTTTAGGCACCCCTTTTGTTTTGCTGATTCATAAGTACATTTTTTTTCATTTACATCGTCAACATCCGGTTGTTTGTTAACAAAGAGCGGAAGTGCTCATATTTGAAACTACAAGATAATTTTTTTTTTTTGCAACATCAAGGTTTTCGTTTTGAATTCATATCACAGGACTATAAAATTTAAAAAAAAAATCTGTTTTCAAATGCCTCTAAAGTAATAAAGAATTCATCATTCGCATCTGATGAGTCGGGAGAGTTAGACACTTTGTCTAAGCTCCCTGAAATAGACTATAATGCTATATCTCTAAGTCTTTTGTTATTTCTTTACTTATATATATATATATATATATATATATATATATATATATGCCAGCGTGGGCCGACCAGCAAAAACGTACGTTGATCAGCTCTGTGCGGATGCAGGATGCTGCATAGAGGACCTCCCGAGAATGATGCGCGATAGGGACGGATGGAGAGAAATTGTCATGGATATCCGCGCTGAAATCGCGACATGATGATGATGATGATGATATATATGCATATAGCTATATATATATATATATATATATATATATATATATATATATATGTGAAAGGTAAAATGGATATGAATCCGACAATATGTGTAGAAAGTTTTGTTGAAAAAATAAAACTGTTAGCAAAACTTTAAACATCTTGTTTTTTTCTACAAAACTTTCTACACACATATATATATATATATATATATATATATATATTATATATATTCATAATCTGACTGGAATGAGATCGATGTGTACAGAATCAAAAAAGCGAGATAAACACATAAATATTAAGATACAATGTGCCTAAGGGCTTTAATTAACGTGTCCGCTAGTTTTTCGACACCCCACCCCTGCACTTTCATGACCCCGCTTTTCTGTAATATTATTCAGTCTGTGGAGAATTCCCCATTGTTCTCTTTTTGGCCTACATACGTCAGCAAGAAAATTGCTGATGCCGAAGGGGGATAAAAGAAACGAAGACAGATGAGGACTTAAATGCCATAGAAATGGACATAGTGAGATGAACAGATATGGACAGAAGCGGATAATGACAATATGAAACAAATGTATAACTGACGCAGACATTATGAACTAACTGATATATATATATATATATATATATAATATATAATATATAATATATATATATATATATATAAGGAAAGTTTTAGTATGTACGTGTCGACGAATAACTCCAAAACGGGAGGTCACTCAAATTTTAAATCTTGCTTACACATTAATATTCTTCTAACTAAGAAACACGCCAAATTTGGTTATTGATTTTTACTGATTAAGGAGTATAATTAAGTAATTAAGCCAAAATCACCCAATTTGTGAAACTGTCCGTATACCAGCCCCTGCTGATAATAAAATATTGTCTCTGCCTGCTTTTTGTTACAGCGATATCAGCAGCAAAGTTTTTAATTTTAGTAAATTAATTTTGCAGTCTAAGCTGTTCAACTCGGAATCTCTCGCCTATTTATGGTCCAATCTTTGAAATATTTATATCTTAAGAAATAAGATGAAATAGTCTGTCTAAATATGTAATTTGTATGTGTTTTTATAGATTAAATTATTTTTTACAGCGAGTTAAAAAAAATTGCTACGTATAGCCTATAAATATCCGATAATACGAATAAGGTTTTTTTTTCCAGACTTAATTTGTCCATATTCTTAAATTGTACACTCATTTTAATTTAAATTTTTGTAATGCATAAAAATTGTAGAAAATTAAAATTTACGCTTTATGATTACATTATTAAAAAATATTTTAATTGTAAATAAAAATATCATAAAAATCAGTTTACGGTTATACATTAAACTAACATTTTCATTCGAATAAAATGACTTTTAATTCTTTAATTTATTTGTTAATTTTTATTGTTAGAGCTTTAAAATGTTTAAAAAATAACAATAAAATTGACGAATGTCCTTAGAAACTGTTTTTCTTTTGGGGGGAGGCGAGGGGTTCATTAACTAATTATTTTCTAAAACCACGATAAAAAAATCAACAGTGACTAATACGAACAAAATGTGGTGTTTTAATCTTTAATCGAAGTAGTCTGTGTACTCAACAATTAGTTGTGAGACGAAATTTATTTAAAATATTTCCGACAATATCCAGTTATTGGAATATTTCAAGAATTTTTGATATGTAAGTACGAAAAGCAAGTACAACTTTTCAGTTCTTAAAAATTGACATGTTTAAATATCATAGATTTCATAGACGACATTTGAACTTTAATGAAAATCGTTGTTTTGTAATTAATACTAATGGTAAAAAAAGTCTTTATTTTTTAGAGAACTACTGAAAACGTTTTTAAACAATGTGTTTTTAAAATACTATCTTGAGTTTAAGCAAAAATAGATATTGCAATACGAAGAATTTAAATTTTCAATTCTCAGCTTCTTTTTATCGTTACATCTTTAGAAATAAAAAGGAATATAAATTAAACAAATATATTTCTTTTAACTTTAACTCAACAAGCAATTAAGAACTAGATTTGAATTGTTGTCATGTACAAAAATTGTGGAAAAATTAAAATTGTCTCAAAACAAGTTTATGTCTACTTTTTCATTTGAATAAAATGGCGAACTCTTTCTATGAACACAATTTAATTCTTAGCTTCTGTTATTGTTAGAGTCTTTTAAGGGCTAAAAGTAAAAAATAAAATTAAATTGACAAATAATTATTCATAGATTGGTCGGAGCTCAACTGGTGTTTCAAGCAACTACATATTTTTCTAGGCAAGAACGTAGGTATACCCATTTTTTCGTCTGCTTTTCATTTTAAAAACGAATTAAAATTAACTAAATCGATTATTTAAGGTCAAATTTTTGTCTAACTCGAAAAGTAGTTATATAATGAGCATCAGTAAAAAAAACGCCAAATAATATTACACATGTAATTTATTTATAATTCATTTAAAACGATTTTTTCGGTCAATATCTGCTTTAATTAGGTATTTCTGCTATATAAATTAATATATAAAATTCATTTAAAATATGAGTATCATGATGTTAAGTTTAAAATATCATATATTTAGATTAAAAAAAAAACTATATTTTGTAAACTACTTTAGTATCGATTTCTAATAATTTTTGCCGAAAATTCTATTGAAAATTTACCCCCCTTTAAATAGAACAAATATAAGTTTTTTTTTTAATAAGATAATAGCCAATTAATTATTGAAATGTAGGTACCACCAATTTTCCCTGTGAAATTTACCCCCTCTATATTTAACACAATGAAACTTGCATACATGTTAATATTATCTTGAAACTTTTTGGTCCTTTAGAAAGTAGAAACATTTAAAAAGTTCAAGATGATTTTTTAACAAAATTTTCAGCTTACGGAAATAATAAAAATTATAAACGAAAAAAAGTTGTGACTGCAGGCTTTAAAAAAATATTCTATGAAAAATCAATTAAATTTCCGTAATTACTTACCTTTTGATAAAAATGTGTCTGAAATTGTTTTGTTTTTTTTCTAAATATATTTAGGGGAATATTTTTTTCGAGGCTACACCTACCTATTTTATTTTATGAAATATGATAAAATGAACCGGCAAAAAACGATTTTTACGTTTCTTTTATAAAGATAAGAGTCTGAATAATTATATCAGTGGATTTTATAAGTCTCAGTACCAGAGCTTTTTTTAGTAAAGAACCATGAATACATAATCTGCTAAAAAATATCAATAAACTGACCGTGTTGTAAATAAACGGACTGTTTTATTTATATTTTCACGATAACGATGAGTAATTGCTCCCAATTGGATAATTTGATCTTTGAATTAACAGTTTTTCTTTGTAAACAACTCTTTATGTTTGTTATTTCGTTTTTTGCGAGATTTAAAAAATCAAAAAATATTTACGTTTCTTCCTTCAATATGGCCTAAACTGATCACGTGACCTATTTTGGTGGTACCTAATTTAGATACTTTTAAAAAAATTCGAAAAAATTATTTTTTTAGTTCTTATTTTCATTTTCCGATTTTCTGTACTATTTTCTACCAGAATATCATCCTTAATTTTTTTCTTCTATTCACACCTTCGGTCTTTGTCTTTTTATTCATACTGTAATTAGTTTCAAAATTATATTACCTAGGTACTGGCAAAATGAGCCTAAAATGCGTTTTTTGACAAAATGACTTTAGCCCCTCCTCCTACAGAAAAATAATTTACCAAAAAATCAGGGAGTTATCGGATTTAATGAAATTTTCAGTGTTTATTTATCAATGAATGATCTTTATAATGCATTATTTATTTTATTTCAAAACTTTCTCATTTTTTTCGGGTCACTTAATTTTGACCCACCCCCTATGCGGGGGCGTAACATTTTTTTCGAGTTGGTCTTATATTATACTAATTACATTATAAAATAATGAGATAAAAGTCCGAAGTTAATGAATAGAACAAAAAAAAAAATTTTTACGGTGGCTTCTCTTCATTATTTATAAATGTATAGTAAATATAAGACCAACTCGAAAAAAAGTGTTACGCCCCAGCATAAGGGGGTGGGTCAAAATTAAGTGAACCCGAAAAAAAAGAGAAAGTTTTTTGAAATAAAAATAATATGCATTATTAAAGATATTCATTGATACAATAAACACTGAATATTTCTATTAAAACCGATCACTCCCTGATTTTGGGTACATTATTTTCTGTAGGAGGAGGGGCTAAAGCATTCTGGTCAAAAACGCATCTTTAGGCTCATTTTGCCAGTACCTAGTAATATAAAATTTTTGAAACTAATTACAGTATGAATAAAAAGACAAAGACGAGGTGTGAATAGAAGAAAAAAATTAGGTGATTTGGTAGAAAAAAGTACAGGAAACTCGGAAAAATGAAATAAAACTAAAAAATATTTTTCGAAAATTTTTTAAAAAGTAACTAAAATTAGGTACCACCAAAATAGGTCACGTGATCAGTTAGGCCCATATTGAAGGAAGAAACTAAATACTTTTTGATTTTTTTTTAAATCTCGCAAAAAACCGCAATAACAAACATAAAAAGAGTTGTTACAAAAGAAAACTGTTAATTAAAGATCAAATTACCAATTGGGCGAGCCAATTAGCCTCACGTTATCGTGAAAATAAAATATAAACAGTCCGTTTATTTACAACACGGTCAGTTTATTGATATTTTTGTAGCAGAATTATAATTTCATGGTTCTTTTACTAAAAACTTCTGGTACTGAGATTATAAAATCCCTGATATCAAATTATTCAACTTCTTATCTTTATAAGAAACGTAAAATCGTTGTTGTTGCCGGTTCATTTTATCAATTTCAATAAAAAAAATAGGATAGGTGTAAGCCTCGAAAAAAAATATACCCTAAATTTTTAAGAAAAAAAACAAAACAATTTCAGACACTTTTTATCAAAAGGTACAGTAATAGGCGGAATATTTAATTGATTTTTCATAGAATATTTTTTAAAGGCCTGCATTCAACAACTTTTTTTCGTTATAAGTTTATTATTTCCGTAAGTGCTGAAAAATTTTGTTTTAAAAAATCATCTTGAACCTTTTTAAATGTTTCTACGGTTCTAAAGGACCAAAAAGTTTCAAGATAATATAACATGTACTGCAATGTTTCATTTGTTATATAGAGGGGGTAAAATTTCACAGGGAAAATTGGTGGTACCTACATTCAATAATTCATTGGCATTATCTTATATTAAAAAAAAAATTATATTTTCATTTAGGGGTAAATTTTCCAATAGAATTTTTCGCAAAAATTATTAGAAATGATACTAAAGTAAGTTTATCAAAATATAGTTTTTTTTTTATCTAAATATATGATATTTTTACTTAACATCATCGATTACCATATTTTTAAATGAATTTTATATATTAATTATATCAATACCTTAAGCAGATATTGACCGAAAAATCGTTTTTAAATAAATTATAAATAAATTTACATGTGTAATATTATTTGGCGTTTTTTTTACTGATGACTTCATTATATACTACTTTTCCGAGTTAGATCCAAAAAATTTGGAACCCTAAATAATCGATTTAGTTAATTTAATTCGTTTTTTAAAATGAAAAGCCACGACAGAAAAATGGGTATACTACGTCTTGCCTAGAAAAAATATGTATTCTTGAAACACAGTTGAGCTCCGACCATTCTATGATAAATTATTTGTAATTTATTTTATTTTTAGACTTTTAGCCCTTCAAAAGATCCTAACAATAACAGAAGCTAGAAATTAAAATTGTGTTCATAGAAGAGTTGCTCATTTTATTCAAGAAAAAGTAGACATAACTTGTTTTGAGAAACAAATTTTTAATTTTCTCCACAATTTGTTGTACATGACAACAATCAATATCCTGTTCTAATGCTTGTTGAGTTCTAAAGTTAAAAAGAAATATATTTGTTTAAGTTTATATTCCTTTATTTCTAAAGATTAACGATAAAAAGAAGCTTGAAATTGAAAATTTAAATTCTTCTGTATTGCAATCCTCTATTTTTGCTTAACCAGATAGTATTTTAAAACACATATGTTTAAAAACGTTTTCCAGAAGTTTCTTAAAAAAAAGCCTTTTTTACCCCTTAGTATTAATCTGACAAAACAACGATTTTCATTAAAGTTCAATGTCGTCTATGAATTCTTATGAGATATTTAAACATGTCAATTTTAAGACTGAAAAGTTCGTACTTGCGTTTTCGTACTTACATATCAAAATTACTTGAATATCCATAACTGGATATTTGTCGGGAAATATTACCATAATATTCGTCCCCAACTAATTCGTGAGTACACGAGACTACTTCGTAAAGATTACAACCAAACATTATGTTCGTAATTAGTCATGGTTGACTTTTTTTGATCGGTGGTTTAGAAAATATTAGTTAATGAACCCTCGCCTCCCCCAATCAAGAAAGCAGGTATTCTTAAGACATTGCGTGCATTTATTGTTATTTTTGTTTGAACACTTTATAAAGAGCTCTAACGAATGACAAATTAAGTCTAACACAAGCTGCTACAATATGAAAGCAGAGTCATAAGGAAGTCAGAGTTTTATTTCGAATGAAATGTTAGGTTTACATGTAATACCGAACTGATTTTTAATGATATTCTTTATTTTAACATTGAAAACTATTTTTTAAATCATGTAAATCATGAAGCGTAAATTTTATTAGTTTCTAGCAACTATTTTATCTGGTCAATGTAGCAAAAATTTTTCATTAAAATGCAGTGTACAATTAAGAATATGAGACAAATTAAGTCTCGACGAAAAACCGTTATTCGTATTATGGAATATTATTAGCTATACCGTAAGCAATTTTTAAAATCGCTGGTAAAAAGAATAATTAATCTATAAACAACAAACATACAAATACATATTCAGACAGAGTCTTATTGTCATTAAAGTATGTTGTAAAAGACCTCAAAAAATGGACTGTGTAGAATAATTCTCAAATAACGATGCATACTCAAGAAGAGCAGGTCTAGTGTTTAAAAGTAGGCGTATGGACCATAAGACCAGTAAGCGAGCGCAGGGCGATGATGTAGATTCCGCAGTTGAAACAGCTTAGACTGCAAATTAATATTACTAAAATAAAATACTTGTGTTGTGGACTTGGAGATTTCGATCGATCGCGCTGCTGGTGAACCAACTGCGAACAACACAAGAAGTTTATTAGAATAGCTAGAGTTCACGACGAGAGGAATATCTTTGTATCAGCAGATAGGGCATGTGTAGTACCGAAGTTATAGATCGGACAGTTTCACAATTGGTGATTTGTTATATATTACGCTCTAATTTATCTCTTATTTACAGTAAGAATCTCAACCAAATTATGCGCGTGGTCTCTTAGTTAAGCAAATCTTTAATGTGCGAAGATTTTAAATTTGAAGTGTAACCTCCCGTCGTTGGATTATCCGTGCGACATGTCGTACTTACTAAAACTATCTTTCCATTTAATATATTAATTATATTATATATATATATAGTATATAATAATAATAATATATATATATATATATATCAGTTTGTAGTTACATCTAAGTCGCGTCAGTTATACCATTTGTTTAATTTGTCATTATCCGCTTCTGTCCCCCCCTCATCTTTCATCTCACTATGGTCAATTTCTAATGGCATTTATAGTTCTCATGGTGTCTCGTTTCTTTTATCCCCCTTCGGCATCCAAAGCATTTTTCTTGCTGACGTAAAATGGTACCAAAAGAGAACAGGGGAATTCTCAACAGACTGAATAATATTATCAGAGCGGGGCGTCATGAAAGTGCAGGGGTGGGTTGTCGAAAACTAGCGGAACGTTATTAAGCTTAGCACATTGTTCTTAAATATGTGTTATCTCGCTTTTTTCGATTCTGTACACATCGTCTCATTCCAGTCAGATTTATGAAATATTATATAATATAATATTATATATAATATATAATTGTGTAGAAAGTTTTGTAGAAAACAAGATGTTTAAAAGTTTGCTAACATTTATTTTTCAACAACTTTCTACCATATTGTCCGGCTTCATATCATTTTAAAAACTTTCACATATAATATATAATGATCTATATTAATATATTATATATTATATAGCTATATGCATTATATATCCATCATCATCCATGTTCGCGATTTCAGGGGATATCCATGACAATTCTCTCACCGTCCCTATCGCGCATCAATATCTCGGGAGGTCCTCATGCAGCATCCTGCATTCCGCACAGAGCTGATCAACCGTACGTTTTTGCTGGTCGGCCACGCTGGCTATGATATTATATAATATATATATATATATATATATATTAATAAGTAAGAAATAACAAGACTAGAGATAAGCATGTATAGTCTATTGTCAGGGAACTAGACAATAGTGTCTAATCTCCGACCATCAGATGCGAATGATGAAATTCTTATTATTTAGAGCATTGAAACAGATTTTTTTTTAAAATTTTAGTCCTTGAATATGAATCAAAAACGAAAACCTTGATGTGCAAAAAAAAATTATCTTGTAGTTTCAAAATAGCATTCGCTCTTTGTTAACAAACAACCGGATGTTGACGATGTTAAAATGAAAAAAATGTACTTATTGAATCAGCAAAACCAAAAGGAGGTGCCTAAAGTTCATAATGGTCTCTTTATTCCTTCATTCCACTCTACTTATAGAATACTACTACTCTGCAAAAAAGCATAGCACACCTAGAAAATGTTCACTTTAGGTTATTTTTTACAAAATTAATTACCAATAACCATCAAATTCGGCAAACAACGCGTGTGACCGAAACCTGGACAGTTGATTTGAAAGCCTTATGTGTGGCGGTGTGGTGGCTTAGGGGTAGAATCGACTCTGCATTCTATGGTGCTAGTTCGAAATTTCCATCGGGTGTGGGGGTCCATGGTACCAGCTTAATGAGTCTAATTATCGAAACAGCTGTCCATGTTTCCGTTCTCACGCGCGTTTTTTGTTGGATTTTGGCTGGACATGGTAATATATTGTAATCTAATCCTCTCTAATAATCGATACTTTTTAGCATGGTTGTTGGTAGGTGTATTTAACGCAATGTCAACCTTTCAGGGTCTATTCATGCCAAGAGTAAGGAAATAATATATTATTCTAATTTACACTTTTTGTGGGTAACGGTTTTAATTATGTGTTATCATCGTTGTGAACTCATGTTAAGTGATTACTTTTTTATAGTAATTGGATCAGTTATGTTTATATTTTTGGTATAATCTGTACTCTCTCAAAAGGACAAAGTGTCAATTAGTGACTTTTTTTCAAATAGATCTTTCATATACTAGCTATATCACCCTCCGTGTGCAAAGTATTTAAGTTTTTAAGTAATGAATATTATATTATTAGAAAGTCTAATAAGAATGCAGATAAAAAGATTTGAAAGAGTGGGGTAATAATAGAAAAATAGAAATGAAACTTACTTCCATCAAACTGCCGTCTTTCAATTGTTGAATTTTACTTTACTTTAACTATTTAGCTTAAATAGGAAATAAGAATAAAGTTACACCTTATTTTTCTTGTTAAAATGGATTCATTTAAATTCATTGAAGAGATTTTGCTTATTATTCATAAAATACCAAATAGTTAGAATATCAATATACTAAAGCACATATTTAATAAAATCACAATTTTAATATCAATATGCAATTAGCCCTTACCGGTTCACATCTGCAAACCGGCTATTTTTTGTATATAAAATACAATAGCTTTATTAGTAGTAGATATGGACAACACTAATAAACAGTAGCAATTTTAATTAATAATTGAGGTTTAAATATAAATAAATCATGAAGAATGTGATGTAAATAATATGTTAATTGTTGACTCGATTAGTAAATAGTTCGGTTAACAGACAGAAAACGACACAATCTCATTATAAAAGATTTGCATTAAAACCGTTTCTGGTGTGAGCAAAAACCCCACATTCTATGAGTTCAACAGTGCAAGGCGGTTTAACATGTTTACATTGTGGTGGTTGTCTTGTTGAGTATATAGGAGATTTTAAATTCTGTTGTTGAACAGTGCGTGTTTGGCCTCTGACTTATTTGTATATTTTACAAAGTGGTAAAATAAACTTATGTTAACCTTCCGGATTCAATGATTTATTTGAAATCAAGTCACCAACAATCCACCAACCAATTCTCAACGTGGTAAGAAGAAAATATCCAGGGTTTCAATGCGCATTGTGTGTATTGATTGTTGAGAAAGATTGTTGCCTACCACCCCACCCCTCCGTCCTTTAAGAATGACAATGTAACCATATCATGAATGACTTTGGAAACTGTAGACTGTTTTTTGTTTGGTTTTTTTTTCGGTTGTTGTTTGGGTTTTTGTTTTTTTGTTTTTTTGTTTTTTTTTCTTGTGTGGTGCCTTTTCAGGCAGTCATCTGTATATTATTTCATTTCAACAAAAGGACGAAAGTTCCATCATCAATCATCCTCTTGGCCAATGCAATTCTTATGCAATCATGAATATCACTTTTCAATCAATTATACACAACGCTTCCTTGTTTCTCCTTTAGCCTCTTATCTCTTCTTCTCTGTTTTGTTGTGTAGTGTTGCTTATCGCTTGCTCTACTTTGATTTTTAAAGCATTTACCAATAACTTTTAAGTCATTTCTTCTAGGCTTATTACAAAAAAAGGAATGTGAGAAGCGGCTGACTGAGAGTCTCAGTTTCTGGTGGGTACATTAAACTGCATCCTAGGGTAGTTCAATCCGGAGGTCTGGGGAGTGTGGATGTATCCTTCATTGACATTATTTTCCCAAGGTCCTCCTGACCGGATAAAGTAGTACTGTTAGATTTTTTTAGACGTCATCTGTATATAATATCCTTGGAACAAAAGACAAAAGTTCCATATCATCATCATCAATCATCATCATCTTGGCAATGTAGATTATTGATGATCATTGAATAATCACTTTCATCCACGCTATGTTATTTCTCTTAGCCTACTGTTTAGGTGATCTATAACCTATGGACAATAATCGGATGCGCCGACGCTCTATAAGGTAATAGGACAATTGTGGCTTGACGGAAGCAAAATGCGAGTCAGCTCGTATACTACATTGGTGGAGCAACCTCCACTTTCTTTGCTGTAAATAAGTTCTCTCTTATTGTTAAATACTTTGTCTACATTGTTCCCGTGTGTTGTCCTTATTTGTCCCTTCAAATCCCACAACACCTACGTAATCTATTTTTCTTCTGTTTGTGTGATATGTTTGCAATCGTTGACTTTTTCTATATATATTGTTTAAAGTTGGTTTTGGTTCACATCACGTCGAAATTCATCAGTTATAGGAATTAAATAGAATTCCGCACTTATAATACTTAATAGCGAGGCTTCGAGTACCTCCGAGAGGTGAATATATATCCAACAAACAATTCAACAAAGAGTGCCAAAAATACAGATTTAACAAAATAAGATACAAAACAGTTAGGACGAACGTCCCCTGGGGAAGGAAGAAGGAGGTTGTACGAGTTAATCTTGAGGGCTACTAAATAAGGGAATAGAAAAAGTCAACTTACTGTTTATAGTTCGGGGGGTCTCTCCCCCAAGCCTTATGGATCAAAGAAAAAATTGGTAGTACATCTGTTATGGACCGTTAACAATAACAGCGTTTTTATTCATAATATAATGAATGAGTATATTTGCACACTGAGGTCGATAAAAAAACACGATGGGGGGTTTTGTCTGGCGTTTTGTTTTATGGACTTATCTTTATGGAATTATTCTTGCGGACGTCTATTCTTCTAGTGAACAATTCCTCTTATTTCAGCAATCCTGAATTCCCCCGTGGCCCTGTGACACCACTCGTTTTGGCGATCCGGCATCGTACTGACTGACTGACTGTTTTACAAATTCTAGAGCGAGGATTTTAAAAAGAATATGTATCTAAATTCCTGTCATCGTGCTAAAACTTGGCCAGCCACGAAAAAACATATGAATTATTTCACCAAACGACAGCCATGAACTTTTAGGTCACGGCTGTAACCTTGTCTTTTATATATAAAACACAATAGAATAATCAAAATGTATATGATATTTGATTTTTGCATTTTGCATTCTAACAAACCATTTTTACATTAAAAAAAGAATACAAAAAGATACTGATCGGGTCATAAATACACATTTTCCAACCAGTCATTAAAAACATCATCGCGTTTTATCAAATATTTCTTTCCTTTTCCATTGTCCCTGAAGGAGTTAACATAACCGAAACGTTTAAGCGTCAAAATGAATCGTCTTTTTTCTTGAACACTTTGTTTTTCGATTTCTACATATTGTCGGATTCATTTCCGTATTTTACTCCCTTTATGTAAATATAGTTGTTTTCTTAAACTTAAATTAAGTGTGGCACAAGGCCAATATATGTGTATACGTTTATGTGAACATGAGACTCAATGAGTAGCGTCTCCCTTGTCAACAGAGTTGAAGAACTCTTTCGCGTTAGGATCCCTTTTTGGT
>CM042145.1:61820581-61912896 GCA_023376005.1 Doryteuthis pealeii | reverse complement strand
TATATTTTTTTTTTTTACCAAAGGGTATAAACTTATCGTCAACTTCGGGATTCAATGTTTGGTTATTTTGATAACGTCAGTCACAACAATTCACCAAACAATTTTCTCTCGGCGAATGAGAAAATTATCCAGGTTTCAATGCGCATGTGTGGTATTGATGTTGAGGTAAAGATTGTGCACCATCCCCCCTCGTCCTTTAGATTGACAATGTAAAACCCCATATCATGAATTGACTTGGAAACGTACTTGTTTTTTTTGTTTTGTTTTCGTGTTGTTTTTTTTTTTTTTTTTTTTTTTTTTTTTGTGTTGTGCCCTTTTCAGGCAGTCATCTGTAATATTTCATTTCAACAAAAGAGCAAAAGTTCCATTATCATTCATCATCTTGGCCAAATGCAGGTATCTTTATGCATCACTGAATTATCACTTCATCCAATTATACACACGCTATGATTGTTTCTCTTTAGCCTATTTAATCTCTTTTTCTTCTGTTTGTGTGTTAGTGTTTGCTTATCGCTTGGCTTCTACTTTTTGATTTTAAACATTATAACTCAATAACTAGTCATTTACTTCTAGGCTTTATGACAAAAAAAAGGAAGTGCTAGAAGGCGCTGATGAGATTCAGGTGTCCTGGGAAGGAACGTTAAACTGATCTAGGGTGAGGTTCCAATTTGGAGGTCTGGGGAGTGTGGAGTATCCTCATTGACATTATTCCCAGGTCCATCACTGACCCGGAGTAGTAGTAGTATCTGTTAGATTTTTTTAGACAGTCATCTGCTATATATATCCTTTGGAAACAAAAGACAAAAAGTTCCATCCATCAATCATCATCATCATCATTCTTGGCAATATATTCTTGATCAATCATTGAATACTCACTTTCATTCCACCTATGATTATTTCTCTTAGCCTTACTTAATCTATTTTCTTCTGTTTGTGCTGGTAGTTTGTCATCGTTTGACTTTTCTATATATTGTTTAAAGTTGTTTGTGTTCCACATACGCGGAAATCACGCCAGTTTTAGGACATTTAAATAGGAATTAACCGCTTCTTTATAATACTTAAGGAGGCTCGCAGAGGAAACCTTCCGAACGTTAGGTGAATATATATGCAACAAAAATTCATACAAAGAAGGTGCACAAATTACAGACTTATTGTCTTGAGCAGCATTAACATAAAATACAGAACAAAACAGTTAGCGACGAAGCTCCCGAGGAAAAGAAGGAGTTCTTGCCTAGGTCAATCTGAGGAAATAGAAGAGTCACTTACTGTATAGTTCGGGGGGGGGGGGCTCCTCCCCCAAGCCCTAATGGACAGAACAAAATTCTGTCTAGTGGCATCTGTTTATGGATGCCAAGATGAGAGAGAGAGACAGAGACAGAGAGAGAGAGGAGGAGAGAGAGCTTCCCCGGGCGAGTTTTAAATGCCCAAGTAGTAAATGCCATTCTTAGTGGCAAGCCCTGATGGGCAAGGGAAGATAAGCCTTTTTCCACTCAACTCCACCCAAACGAGGGAAAAATTCACAAAGACATCTATTGTTAAATCCCATTTCATACAGTTTTTGTCACAAACATTCAACACCCGTTTAACTCAGTTGTTTGTTTGTGTTGTTTTGTTTTTTTGGCGGGGGGTATCGCTTTGATTAGGTTTTTTGTTTGTTTTTTGTTTTTTGTGTTGTTCATTCTGTTTCATTTTCTATTTTTTTCAAAGTAATATTGCTTTGACCTCGTTCTATCCTGGACGCTTTGTCATCTTATCATGTCTGTCATGGCAACTTGGAAATACGACCCACGTGTCACATAAAGTCGGCAGATTCCTTAACAGTCTTGAATCTATGTAAACAAAGCAAATAACCCACTTTTGGCCTATGTTGAAATTAACCTAAAAGCTTTTGTAAATTGAACCAAGAAAATCTATATATTAATTACGGTTCTTCCTAAATCTTCCGTCCGTTTATATCCTGCAACACCTCATCAGCCTTAAAAATGAGACCGTTTCAAATGTCGAAAGAAGTGGAATTAGATTATTATGGTGTCGCTTAATCGCAGATTTTCTTATGCCCATTTTTATTTCACCAATATTTTTTTAAAATATTCCAAATGGTCTTGCGTTCATAAATGTCCAACGAAAATTAAAATGAATTCAAAGATAAAGGGTTGGGTTTTTTTGGGTGTGTGTGTGGGGGAGGGGTAGATTTTGCAGATATTGAAAGATTGTAAAATTACAAAGATCTTGGTGGTAATTTTTGATCTTGTATTCGGCCAGTCCTCTTGCCTTAAATTACGCTATGTTTTAGTGAGTCAGTTTTGTTTCGAGTGTGTCTTTGTTATTATTTATTGCAAAGGCAACAATTAGGATTTTATATGTAATGCAATTGCAAATTCATTTTTTTCTGACTTAAATAGCGGGCCTTCTCGGATTTTTGTTTCCTTTCGTGGAAAAAAGGCTCATAACCGTTTTATAATAAACAGTTTACGAGCCTTTTTTTTCTCCATACTATGAGTCCGTTATAGCTGGCATGGTATGAATTAGTTTCCGTTACTACCAACATTGGTATCTCCGACAGCTGCTCTTGTCATGCCTCTGTGCCCACGCTATGTTCCTTTATCACAGAACTGGGTTCGATGCAAAAAAAACTTGGTCGGGAGTGTCTTGGTGATGGATTGAGAAATCAGAGGAAAATAAGAATAAAACACACGTTAAACAATAACAACGGTTTTTTGCACACTAGGTCGGATGGAGAAAATGACACGCACGGAGGAGCTATGTCTGGTTTTTTGTTTTATGTGGGAACTTAGTTCTTCATGGAATTATCTTAGTGTGAAAGTCTATATCTCTAGTGGAAAATTTTTCTTATTTCAGCGCAATTCCCCGTGGCCATGTGGACAACTTCCTTCTGGCGATCCGGACTCCCGACGGACTGGGTCTCTGACTGACTGACTTGGACTGTTTACAATTCAGAGAGAGCGATGTTTATAAAAAAAAGAAATTGTATCTATGTCTGTCATCGTTGACACGGCAACAAGTGCTAAACTTTGCCAGACCCGAAAACATCATGATTTGACACCATGACAAACGTTTAGGTCACGGCTGTAACCCTGTCTTCTATGTATAAACCAATACGCAAAATCATAATTTATATGATATTTTGATTTTTTTGCATTTTGTATTTTAACAAACCATTACATTAACAAAAAAAATAACAAAAAAAACTGATCGGGTCGATAATTACACATTTCCAACTCAAGTCATTTTAAAAACGTTTTTATCAAATAAATTTCTTTTCTTTTCCTTTGTTATTGTCCTGAGGAAGGTTTCATTACAAATACCGAAACGTGTTAAGCAATCAAAATGAATTCACTTTTTCTTTTTGAAGCACTTTGATTTCTCATAATTTCTACATATTTGGTCGGATTTCATTTCCGCCATTTTACTCCCTTATATGTGGAATATAGTTTTCTTAACTTAAACTTAGTTGCTGGCACAAGGCCAATGAATATGTGTATACGTTTAATGAACCAGAGACCCTAAATGGAGTAGTCCCCTTTGTCACAAAGTTTGAAGAACTCTTTCGCGTTAAAGAATCCCTTTTTTGGTCACGTGACGTGGAAACCCAAAAGTCTCATCTCTTTTACAATAGTTGTCCCGAGGAGACAGACGGTGGTTTGTCAAACTTTTGCATCAAAGGCAATCGCACACGGTGCGTACCTTTCTTCCAGGACCCCCAAGAAAACAGGTAAAAGTGTTTCCACCTCACTTAGTCTTATCAGACATTTTCTACATGTGACTTGAACGGCATTGTGACTCTCGTATAGCCTGGAAACCTGTTCCCTCCGATGTGTAAATGAAATGTTATGATGTTACTATTGACTTGTCTGTTTTTTTCCTACCGAATGTGTTCATGTGTTGGGTTACTTTCTCCTTTTAAGTAACCAAATGTTTTATTATGAGTGGGAGCTGATACCCCTTGGATCTGTAGATTTATCATGACAAAAATTAGAATTACTATTTTGTTCCCCTTCATTTGAGCTTTTATGAGAGCCTTTAATTCTTACAGGCATGGTTCCCTTCCGTATGTGTAAATGGAAATGTTATAATGTTACTAATTGAACTTGTCTGTTTTTTTCCCTACCGAATGTCTGTGTTTACTTACTTCTTCTTAAGTAACCCGAATGCTTTATACCAACAGGCGGTCACCAAACTTGGCCCGTGAGCTGGGATCCCGGTCCACGAAGGCATTTTTATCGGGCCCGCCGACGTACTTGAATTTTTTGATAATGCTTTTGCGTTCTTGATTAATGTTTTGAAAATAAATATGTTGGTTTAATTGTTTTGTGCATCCTACACCACCATCCGATGAATATTAACATAGAAAAATAAATTTTGGTTTCACGTCTTTTCTCAGAACTTTCGTTCTGGTTAGCAAGTATTGAACACAAATAATATATGTGGCCTGCGGCATCGTTATTTTCAATTATCGCCAAACCGTGAAAAAAGTTTGGTGTTTAATGCTTTATTTAAGAACGGAGTTTATACTCTTTGGAATTCTTATAGTCTCAATTCTTTCTTTTTTCTCCTCTTTTTACAGATGCCTCGCAAATAACGTACATTCACCGGTAACGATACATGAAGATCTCAGGGCCTGTAATAATAAGTCAACTATTCAATTATTAAGCACAGTCGTTGGTCAGTGTCGAAAGGCTCAGCCCAAGGAAAATGTTTGCGTTCATGTGCTCAGGTACCAAACGCAACCACTTTTCGATTCTTGTTGCACGCAGGAATCCTGTATGATTTGCACGAATTGTCTCAAGAACTTGCTGCCGTGTTGCGTCCGAGAACTGGAGAACATTTTGGCAAGGAGGGCCCCAGTCATGAAGCAGGACACGCGACCTTAGTTCTGTCTAGACGAAAAAAGCGAATGATCGCTGAGAATGCGAATCCAGCCTTACTCTAAGGGAGATGTTTATCACAGTCTATTTCTCCAAGAAGTACCGGAAATACTGGGATTCCCGCGCCACCATCATGAACCAGAAGCGGACAAGCGTCAAAGGTATGGGGACTGAATTCGACACCAAAGGAACTTGGACAAGTTGGTTTGAAAAATGTCGGAATCTGCATTTAATTAAACTAAATTATTGAATTAAAAGATTTACCTGGAAAAATAGTTTATTCTTAATTGTTTGTTGTTTTTTAAACTCACGATCAAAGAATTAAGGTGCTTATCAAATTATTTGCGTTTTTTACAGACATTTTATTATCCATATTATTATTATTATTATATTATTTTATTATCATTATTATGAGTTTTCACGCCAGCGTTGAGCTGATGGTCTTTCACTGGAGCTGGGGACAACAATCTCCTCAGGTCTCTTTTGGATATTCCAGCCGATTGCAACAAAGCAGTTGTCTGGATGGTCTCATTCTTCCTGATTTCCAATTCTCCCCGTTCTATTTCTCCATATAAAAAACACATTTTGGACCGTGTCAAGTGGCACAATTTACAATTTGGTATCACTTTCACCCTCATATTCCACAGTTTTCAATTCTCTGGCAAGGTCAGGTATTTGTCTATCTTTTTGCTTTTCTTTTCTATCTTCACCCTATTATAATTACTAGCAAGAATATGCACCCCCGTAACTACGCATATAAAAAGATTAACACTTATTTCAATGTATATTTTAATTGGTTCTATAAAAATCATCCATAGGATGATTTTTAATACATAGAGAATAAAAAACAATAAATAGAGACCAATAACACCAAGTAATATATTTAGTTAAATCGGTTTTGTTTTTAAAACCACTGATGCAAATAATACAGTCTATATCCATGTTAAACTTTACTTTCTTTAGTGAAATATAGACACCATATTGCCAGTACTTTAAGCACTAATAACATTAGGCTCTCGGGGCCTGTGTTTATTATGAAAATTTAACAGCGTCGATCCCAGGGAGGGCTATCCCCCCCCCAGGCAACACCGGCCCCCTTGATTTTAAAGGGACAGGGCTGGTTTATGCCCAGCGCCTGACGGCGCTCCACTTGAGGGGATTATGCCGATGGGAATCGACGCAATTTTTATGCGCCCGCATAAAAACGAGACCTTGTGTCCAGCGCTCATAAGTGATGAGAGGCAAATACCATAACAGGGCTGTTTGACCAACGGATAACTCAGATTTCATAATGACCTTGTTAATAAAAGAGATTTATTCTATTCTTATGCATTAATTGATATTTGAATATAAATCAAATACTCATTGAATAAACTTAAGCAATTCTGACAGTATTTGTGACTGTTAGTTTTGTTTAACAGACACTGAATTCTCCATTATAAACTAGATTATTAATTATTATAATTGGACCTCCACGAATTTTTTTCACACTGTTCTTAGCTGGTGGTTCCACTGGAGGCTGTTTGGACAGGCAAGTCTTCTCAGGTCTCAGGGGTTGTCTAAGTATTATAAGCTAACCAGCACGTAACAGTGGTGTGGTCTGAGTTGGCCTCGATTCTTCTCTGAAATCCATTTTCCCCAGTCTCTTTTCCAGGCCTTTGGGGCCCGTTCCGAGTGTACTAACAACTACTGGTATCTCTGTCAACTCATTATTATCTCACTTATAGCGAGTTTCTTCACACAAGTCTGATGACAGCAAGTCTCAGGCCTTCATTGATTCTTCTGAGTATTCTAGCCATCTTAACAATAAGTTGTGTGGATGGTCACGGTTTTTTTCTCTGATTTCCAATTCCGCAGTCTTTATTCAAAACCCTTGGTGACCATTCTGTGGTTTGCCGGAAAAATCTACTAAATGACAACTCTTCCCAGCTAATTGGTTGGTGTTTTTTAGTCTCATTTCTAAGACAGATCCTCTGTTTTGTCCATTAGGGTAGAACGATTTATGGGAACTGAACGTCCCCATGTGGTGAAGTAGAAATTTTAGTTATAATATTTTATTTGTTTCGTTAAAATGACAAACTTTTTCTGTTTTAAATATGAAATGCTCTAAATTTTCTAACCAACTTTCTAGGCCAAATGTGCAAAAAACGAGATATTTTGTGTTGCATTTAGAAGACGAATTTGGGACTATTTCCTCAAACAATGATGCAAGTACGAGATTTAGGTTTTTTGTATCAGTATATTATTAGTACAACTTTCGCTGCTTTGAGAGGAATTTGTTATTTTTAAAAGTGAAAAATCGACCACCTTAATTACTTTTTTCATCATGATCAGCATAAATTTTAATTCTCTTGCACAATTCCTAGAGGAATCACCTTTCCTACCCATCAATACCCTTGTATTATTTTTTACAGTTTGCTGCGTCCAGCTGAATATTTTTCTTTAGATGGCAGTATTGAATTAAAATTTTCACCAATACTGAGACCTTATTTTTAAACGGGAACCAAAATATTTGGCTCTACAAGGTGGATTAATCCCTTTTAAAAATCTTTATAATTATATTTCTTGAATACCTTTTATTTTTACAAAAAAAATGAACTATTGAGAAGAACACACATAAGGCATGGAGTTTTATCGTATCAACTGATCTTCCAGGAACTCTTGTGGAATTGGCAGAAAGATATCAATTATTCGTATCCAAAGTTCTCCAAAGGTTGTCGGTTTCGTAGGCTCTTTCAACCAGCCCCAAAGAAAAAAGTCGCCAGGGTATTAATCGGGGTCCGATCGCTCATGCGGACAGGAAAATTCACAAACAAAAATAGAAAAATTTGCAACTAAAAATCAGTCTTCAAAATGCTCCAACTGGTCAATTTCATTTTGAACATCGTGAGACACCGTTATACATAAAAAAAAATAGTTTAAAAAGGGAGTTACTTTTTTTCCAATCATCCTGTTTTAATCGTTTTCCTTCAAATGTCTAGAAAATGACGAGTATCTGTTGTCGCTTATGCGGCTTTCAAAATGCGAGGTAGAAAAATAATCCGAACCTGAGACCGTCGAAAATTTTAGAAGAACTAGGATTATCATATGTAAAACTTTAGATAAGTTTTTGTTGTTTAAATTATGAGTGAGATAAAAAACGAAAATATTTTTGATACACACTATCACTTCAACGATCTCTTCTCTCCCCCCCCCTCGTTTTCGTTATCATTATCGTTTTTCCACTACCCTCTCTCTCTCTCTCTCTCTCTCCTCTCTCTCTCTTCTCTCTTCTCTCTCTCTCCTCTCTCTGTGTTCCCCCCTCTCCTCTAAACTTTAAAAAATCTTCTCTCCTGTTTCCTGTCTGATTTCTTCTTACCCATTTCTCTATTCCTCATATGTTTCACTGTCTCTCTCTCTCCTCTCTCTCTCTCTCTCATATGCATTATCGTTTTCACTAACCCCCCGTCTACTCCTCTCTCTCTCACCCTCTCCTTATCGTTTTTACTACCATCCGTCTCCGTCCCCCCCCTCTCTTCTCTCTCTCTTCTCTCTCCTCTCTTTCTCCAATCTATCAACATGATAGAATGACCTGAAACAGATAATGCCCACGGGTGCAAAAATAATCATATTCATGGGGGGTGATTGTGATAAGATCATTAACAGCTTCTCACTTTTTAAAAACCTTTACCCAGAAGTGGACGTGGTGGTGGTCCCCTTTTTATTCTCACCCCTAATGTCCCTTATTCCCTTATTGTTATTCTTAAAAATATAACTCTTGATCCCGAGGGGTGAAGGGGGAGATAATGCACGATATTGCAGCGAATTTTCAATTTTCTGCAACAGTAACAATAAAACATTTATTCAC
Source organism: Doryteuthis pealeii (assembly GCA_023376005.1). Lineage (NCBI taxonomy): Eukaryota > Metazoa > Mollusca > Cephalopoda > Myopsida > Loliginidae > Doryteuthis > Doryteuthis pealeii. The sequence goes on along the minus strand of CM042145.1, from coordinate 61,904,163 downwards.
ATCAAATATTGTCCGTAATCATAAAGAGTTGAAGTGAATTTAAACGGAACTCGTTGGCTGGTTGGTTTAAATTTTACGGGGCATGTCAACCCTTGTTGGGTTATTTTATGCCAAAGACATTTTGTTTTATCATTCGTCATGGGTACTCATTTTTAAACTCAATTCTTAAACCCATTTTTAAACTCATGTTTTTCTATTAATCCATAGATGGGACCATAGCAGGTACTACTCCTTCATCACTATTACTCCAGATCCACCCCTGACCCGGAGTGGTAGTACCTATTAGGGTCCCATCTATTGGTTAAATAGAAAAAATGAGTTTTAAAAAAATTAGTACCCATCAAGAATGAATAAAACAATACGTCTTCGGTATAAAATAAACTAAGCAAGGGTTGACATGCCGTAAAATCCAACAAACCAACCCAAGAACCTTCAGTTTCGTCTTCTTTCCATTTGATGATAGCTGTGATGTATTTCACTACTACTACTACTGACTACTACTACAAAGTACTACTAACTACTACTACTACTACAGCTCAGACATTGGTGGTTGTTGTGAACTTTCAAGATTCAGTTTGGTCTTTTCAGAACAACTTAATTCTTGTCAAGTATATCTCGTTTGATTTCCATCTTCTCCTCTAAAATGTCAACCAGCTCAACGATGTCAACATATTTATTGACGCCCACTTCTTGGCAACCAATACGCTAATGCGATGCTAACTAACACCCCCCCCCCCATCATTTCTCTTTTTTATTATTTTCAAACTAATACACAATACATTTCAAGATGTAAAACTCCATATCTATATAACAACAACAACAACAACAATAATGTTGATATTCACTTTAGTCAGTACTTGTAACACTGACAGATAGTAGTAACTGACAGGTCAGAGTTATCTGCATCGAATCTCTTTTTGTGTATAGGGGTCAGGTTTTCTGTCCCTAACCTTTTCTTTAGTTAGTCCCTGTCAATAAAAGGAAACACCTCTTGTTAATTGGTGTTTAAAGTATCCTGTGTAGAATATATGAAGATGAGTACCTGTGCTTAGTGGAGATAAAAAGGTATTTCTCATTTTATGTGGGATTAAAGCTCGTAAATTCCAAAAATATGTCACAGCTTCACACATCAAACTAACTTCCTTCTCAGCAAAGTGATTATCATTTATTTGCTACTTGCTAGTTTTTTTACACCCAGTTTTAGCTAGTAGTTTTTCACTGAAGTGAGTGACAGCAAGTTTCCTCACATCTCAAGGACTCTTCTAAGTAAGTTGATTTTTTAACAATGTCTAACGGAATTATATTTTGAGAATTTTTGGGGATAAAAATAGTGTGAATTGCTTCCCTTGGAGCGCTTGGACCCTGTCTGCTGCTGACTCACACCCATTCGATTTTTCCTCGGCTGTGTTCCAGATTTTGATCCCCCAAAGAGCCTGCCTTGGAAAAAGGGGTTTGGCAGATTCCTTTCAAAGAAAGTGTCTTCTACCGAGCGCAAGAGGGTTTGAGTCCCAGTGAGACTCCAGTTGGTTTCTTCAAAAAAGAATTAAGAGAAAGAATTTGTCAACCGAGAAATTTCGTCAGACTTTGTAGATTCCTTTCCAAAAAGTCTCTTCCACTAAAGAAGCAGAGTTTTGAGTCTCAGAGAGACTCAGTTTGGTTTATTGAAGAAGAAAGAAGAAAAAGAATGTGTAACAGAATTATATTTTGAGAATTTTTGAGGGATAAAGATAGTGTGAATTGCTTCGCTTGGAGCGCTTGGACCCTGTGCTGCTGCTGATTGAGAGAAAGGGTATTTAAGGCCTAGTTAACCCTTCAAAATCCTCTTTGACCAGGATTCAGCTGCTGTGTAGTTTGCACCATTTGATTTTCCTGATTTGATTTGTGTTCCAGATTTTTGATCCCCCAAAGAGCCTGCCTTCGGAAAAAGGGGTTTGGCAGATTCTTGCGTTGTGATCACTTACCAATCATGACACTTAAATATCATTTAATCACAACAACAATAATAATGTCAGTTCTTCTCAATAGAATAAAATCTTTCCCATTTTAGCAAAGAGACAATTATTTTTACTCTTGTGAGTTTTCACACCAGTTTTAGTTTGTGGTTTTTTCACTGAAGTAGGAGTTGTATTTGGCAGTTATTCACTTATGGATCGCTTAGCATAAAATAACTTTCCTTGTGGAGAACACAAGTCACTCTGTATTGTGACGTCATCAGCTATGTTAGCTTCAGAGTATTTAAGTGTATCTACCTCTATTCGTCTGTCTTCTTTGTTTAGTGGCTAATCACCTTCGTAAAGTTATTTAATGCCAAAGCCATCCTTGTAGAAAGAACAATGGTGGTACTTGTTTAACCCATAGGTTGGGCCTTGTTTAATGGCATATCAACCTTCATGGGTTATTTAATGCCAAAGCCATCCTTGTAGAAGAACAATGGGTGGTACTTATTTAACCCATAGGTAGGGGCCTTGTTTAATGGCATATCAACCTTCATGGGTTATTTAATGCCAAAGCCATCGTGAGAGATACATTGGTGGTACTTGTTTAACCCAAAGTTAAAGATGATGGGCTCAAGACCTGAAATTCGAACGGCCAGCATTTGCAGGAGGTGTTACATAATATCGTGGGTAGCCTACGAATTATGTATGTAAGTGTAGCTAAATTTTAAATTGAAGTTCATTGAAAGCGTGTTAAAGGAACTGGTCTAGTTAAAGTTAGTTTAAGTAGAACTCGGTCATTAGTCAGAAGGAGCAGATACAGAGGTCCCTCACTCCTGAGATGCCAACTTCTCACTTGTGCTTAGAAACCCCTTTTGGGTTTAAATAATAAAGAATTTTAAAAAAAAGCAACGTCTTGTTTCTTTGATTACAAACAAGAAAATGAGCAGACACCCAGTCCAGAGAAGAAATCAGCCCAGAGGAAGATGGAGGCCAACGAAGTAGGAACAAACAGAAAAGTAAGAACCGTTACCTCATCCTCTCATCTCTCCCCCATTATATACCCAGCAGAGAGGGAACAGGTATACAACAGAGGGTGTTTCGGGTCTTTGTGTTGGTTATCAAAGGATCACAACACTCAAATTTAATTCACAACATATATCACAACAACAATAATGTCACAGTCTTCTCAAGAGAATAAAACGAGCTTTCCTACTAAGCAAGACAAACAGTATTGTAAAATTATAATATCTATTAATAATGTAGATTCGCTTCCAGTTTTGTCTGTAAACAAAAATTACGTCACTGCTTACGTCACATTACCCCAAATGTCATAACATAGAATAAATACACTCAAAATTTGAAATGCAACATTAGACAGTCCTCATTGTTTTTTTTAAAACAAGTTTTTAATAAATACATGACTGGTATTATATATCTTATATAGTTTGTTTTTATTTTAATACATGATTTAAAGTTTACATTTCAATTTTTTAAATTTTTTAATCCTTTAATGAATTTGATGATTTTACTTTACTTTAGGTTACAAACTCGCATTGAATTTTTACTTCCACCCCTCAGGCCAATATGTTTCGAAAAATCTATTTTTACATCGCCCGGAGGGGTTCTTTTATTTGTACTAGTAATAGATTTATTATTGTTTTATTATTAGCCTTATCAGTTTATTCCTTTGAGTTTTTCACATCAATCTTATAAGTGCACATTGCATATTTTTAACACACTAATAACATGGGCTGTTTGAGCAAATCTAACTTCAGAAGATTTTTCATAGAGACAGCGTTAATAGATAAGATTTATTATTCTATGTTATATTAATGATTTTGACGATAAATTAAATTACTCAGTGATTAAACTTACACAAGTTAGATTTAGTTACAGATAAGACAGACACTGAATCCCATATGATAGATTATTATTATTATATTTAATTCCTTGAGATTTCACACCGCTGATGGTATTTACTGGCTCAGTGACAAACAGTCTCCTCAGATCTCCAGGACTCTTCTAAGTATTCAGCCGATCTCAAACCCAATGCTGTTGTATGGATGTTCAATTCTTCCTCTGATCTCCCAGTTCCTCTGGCTAGCATTAAGGCAATCCATCTTTAGTCTCAAAGTCCCCATAGGAATTTTAATGTGTTTCATTCTGAAGAATGAATCTCTTGTGGATCACCAATTCAAACCCAGGAGTTGAACATAGTTTTTAGATATTCTTGTTGTGCTTCATTGGAAATATACTAATTGAGAATATGTTACCCAGATAAGCTGGATTGAATGTCAGCCAAGGTTAAAGATCCCCAGTCTACCCTACTATCCACCCATAGCTGGAGGAGAGTAGTAAGAGTCATACCTTTTCCTAAGGGTATTAGCATTATGGTGAAATGCAAATATCTTCAGTCCAGGGATGTTGAACTCGGGTCGATCGGTCCCATTTCCATGCCAATCTATTCCATTACACCAAGCACTTTCCATGGACGTCTTTTATATATCAATTTTTTTTCTAGCCATGAATTTCCCATGCCTGAGTATTGTCTTATCTTAAGCTGATTACCTCCCCTTGTAAAAAGGCAATTGAAATAATTTTTCTCATTTAACGAATCTAGATTGCCTATCACGAGTTTTTCAAACGGGTGTCTGCGGCACACTTAGTGTACCGTGAAGCTTCCGTGGGGTGTTGGCCGTTGATGTGAGGATGTTTAATCATCCTCGTACATTTTCATTCTATTACTTTAATATTTTTTGTTAATTTAATATTTTTGTAACTCTTAGAAACAGAGTTTTTCAACTGTCTAAAAAGAGTATTTTTACTTTTACATTTGAAAATTTTATATTTTTCTTTTTAGTTCACTTTTATTAATTAAAATTTTACTGAATAATTTTTTTGTTTTATTATTTTAATTGGTTTTTTTATTTTACTAACATTTGGATATTTTACTTAATATATTTTTTGTTTTATTATTTAAGTGTTTTTTTATTTTACTTTAATCATTTTGGATATTCTTTAATATATTTTTTTGTTTTATTTATTTTAATGTTTTTTTATTTTACCTTTAACATTTGAATTTTACTTTAATATATTTTTTGTTTTTATTACTTTAATATTTTGCACACCGGTTTGAAAAACTTTGTCTTGAAAACTTTTATTCTACTTAAGTAATTTCTTTGGTAAAAATTCCTACCTTTTAATTCCATTATAACTGAGTGGCGTACCTCGATCAATTTTATTACCCAGCTCCACTGATGCGTGATGGATAAGAAGAGGTGAAAATCTGTGCTATCAGCAAAAATCTGCCTGAAGTTGATATAAAAATTACTGCATAGATGTGCATAAATTTATTAAATCAAATCATATGTTAATACTCTTGTTTCCTTAATCTTCCAACCATTATCATCTTATAACACCCTCTGTTAAAAATAAGACATTCCAAAATCGCCCAAGATTAATGGAAAAATATAAATTCTGATTATTCTGGTGTTGCTTATCCACTGAATTATTTTCTTATTGAGTGTTATCACACTCAGTTAAATAATGGACCATTCCGTTTTTATTATAGAGAAAAAAAGGGAAGAAAAAGGACAGTCACAGAAAAAAAATATAAAAAAAAGAAGTAGAAAGGTAAGTTACGCGGCAGGAATAACAATCTGTTTCAATTGTAACATAATGAAAGATGAAAAAAAAGACAGAAATAAAACAAAAAAGAGTGGGAGAAAGTTTTAAATTAAGATCTATTATACTTTTCTTATATATTGAACTATTTTAGCATTAGCTCTTAAGTAATCATCATCAAACGTAATAATTAAGTTATCATACTGTTGGTATATCCACAGTCCTGCAGTTAATCTTCTTTTTTTTTTCAACTAAATTCATAATCCCGGCGTTAATAACATGCAGTAAATAAAATAATACAAAAATGGTTGAAAAAATGTTGAATGCAGTAATTTTTATAGAAATCATTCACCTAGCACAATGCAGGTGCTAGGGAAATGATTTTCTATAAAAAAATTACTGCATTCAATTTTTCAACCATTTTCCTGTATTATTTTATTTACTTGCATGTTAATTTAACCGAAGAATTATGAATATTTTAAGCTTTTGAAAAAAAAAAAGGAAGAATTAAACTAGCGACTGGGATATATACCACAGTATGATAACTTTAATTATTACGTTTTGATATGATTACTTAAGAGCTAATGCTAAAATTGTCAGGACACTAAGACCCTTAGCCAACCATCTGCTAGTACATATATAATAAAAAAGGTTGGGGTTTGACATTTAGGGCAATAGGGTTCGGACAATTAGCATTAGCTCTTAGTACATCATATCATTAACGTAATAATTAAGTTATTCATTACTGTGGTATATCCACAGGTCCTGCTAGTTAATCTTCTTTTTTTTTTCACTTAATATTCATAATCTCCGGGTTAAATTAACATGCAGTAAATAAAATAATACAAAAATGGTTGAAAAAATTGAATGCAGTAATTTTTTTGATAGAAAATCATGTTCACCTAGCACCTGCATGGTTGCTAGGTGAAAATGATTTTCTATAAAAAAAATTACCTGCATTCAATTTTCAACCATTTTTGTATTATTTTATTTACTGCATGTAATTTAACCCGAAAAATTAATTGAATATTAAGTTGAAAAAAAAAGAAGATAATCTAGCAGGACCTGTGGATTATACCACAGGTATTGATAACCTAAATTATTACGTTTGATGATCATGATTATCTTAAGAGCTTTAATGCTAAAATAGTTCAATATATAAAAAAGTATAATAATCTTAATTTAACTTCTCACTTCTTTTTTTTTATTTTCTGTCTTTTTTTTCATCTTTTCATTATGTGCAATTGAAACAGATTGTTATTCCTGCCGACGTACTTACCTCTACTCTCTTTTTTTTATATTTTTTTCTGTGTAGCATGTCCTTTTTCTTCCCTTTTGTGTTGCCTCTATAATAAAAAACGAATTGCGTCCATTATTTAACTGAGTGATAACACTCAAAGAATAATTCAGTGGATTAAGCAACACCAGATAATCAGGATTTTATATTTTTCCCATTTAATCTTGGCGATTTGGAGGTCTTATTTTTAACCAGAAGGGGGTGTTATAAGATGATAATGTTGCAAGATTAGCAGGAACAAAGAGTATTAACATATAGATTTGATTAAATTAATTATGCACATCTATCTAGATTTATATCAACTTCGAGCAGAATTTTTGCTGATAGCAAACAGAATTTTTTCTCAAGGCCTTTTTCATCTCACGGCACAGTGAGCTGGGTAATAAATTTGATCGAGGTACCGCCATCAGTATATAATGGATAAAAGTAGTAAATTTTTACAAAGAAATACTTTAAGTAGAAATAAGTGTTCAAAGACAAAGTTTTTTCCAACCGGTAACACCAATGTTTGCCAAACAATATTAAAGTAATAAACAAAAAAAATATATTAAAGTTAAATATTTCAAATGTTAAAGTAAAATAAAAAAATATTAAAAAATTAAAACAAACAAAATAATTAAAGTAAAATATCAAATGTATAAAGTAAAATAAAAAACATTAAAATAATAAACACAAAAAATATATTAAAGTAAACATATCCAAATGATAAAAGTAAATAAAAAAACATTTAAATAATAAACAAAAAAATATATTAAAAGTAAAAATTATTTAAATATAAGTGAAATAAAAGAATATTAAATTTCAATGTAAAAAGTAAAAATACCTCTTTTTAAGACAGTTTGAAAAAACTTCTGTTCTAAGAGTACAAAAATATTAAATAAGACAAAAATATTAAAGGTAATAGAATGAAATGTAGAGGATGATTAACATCCTCAACACTCACGGCACACCCACGGAAGCTCACGGATGATACATATTCGCTGCCGCAGCACACTACCGGTTGAAACTCTTGTGATGCATCTATAATTGTTAAATGATGAAAAAACCTATTTCTATGCCTTTTTACAAAGATAATCAGCTCTTAAGATAACACAATAGCTCAGGCATGGGAAAATTCATGCGCCAGAAAAAAAAAATAAGCATATATAAAGAGACGTCATGGAAGTGCTTGGCGTAATGGATTAGATATTGGAGGAAATGGGACTCATCGAACTCGACGTTCAAAATTCTGGCCGAAGATATTTGCATTTCACATAATGCTAATACCCTTAGGAAAGGTATGACTCTTACTACTCTCCCTCCAGCTATGGGTGGATAAGCTAGGTAGACTGGGATCGTTTTAACCTTGGCTGAATTCAAACCAGCTTTACTCTGTGGTAAACATATTCTTCAATTAGTATAATTTCCCAATGAGCACACAAGAATACAAAACATGCACTCCTGGGTTTGTAATGGTGATCCACAGAGAATTCATTCTCAAGAATGATAACTACATTATAATTCTATGGGACTTTTGAGATAAAGATGGATTGCCTTTGCTAGCCAGAAAAACTGTGAGATCAGAGGACCAGTAATTGAGGACCATTCCATAGGCAACAGCCAGTGTTGAGATCAGGCTTAGTAATACTTAGAAGACGTTCCCTGGAGATCTGAGGAAGGACTTTGGGTTTTTTTGGGTTTTCCAACTGGGGGGAAGGGAAAACCCTTTTCCCAAGTGTGGAAAAAATACATCAGGCTTGGTGTGAAAATCTCAAGGAATTAAATATAATAATAATTAATCTTATCATAATGGAGATTCAGTGTCTGTCTATTTTGTAACTAAATCTACTTGTGTAAGTTTATCAATGAGATTTAATTTTATAGTCAAAATCATAAAATACATAGAATAAAAAATCTAAATCTTTATATAACGCTGTCTCTATGAAAATCTGAGTTAGATTTGCCTCAAAACAGCCCATGTTATTAGTCTGCTTCAAAATCCTGCAATGTGACTTATAGATTGATGTGAAAAACTCAAGGAATAAATGATAAGGCATAATAATAAACAATAATAAATCTATTACTAGTACAAAATAAAAAGAACACCCTCCGGGCGATGTAAAAATAGATTTTTGAAACATATTGCCTGAGGGGTGGGAGTAAAAATTCAATGCGAGTTTGTTACCCTAAGTAAGTAAAATCATCAATTTCATTAAAGGTATAAAAAAATTTAAAAAATTGAATGTAAACTTTAAATATGTATTAAAATAAAACAAACTATATATAGATATATTAAATACCAGTCATGTATTTATTAAAACTTGTTTTAAAAAAAATCAATGAGGGGACTGTCTAATGTTTGCATGTTCAAAATTGAGTGTATTTATTCTATGTTTTATGACGATTTGGGGTAATGTGACGTAAGCAGTGACGTAATTTTTGTTTACAGACAAAAAACTGGAAGCGAATCTACATTATTAATAGATATTAATAATTACAATACTGTCTGCTTAGTTAGGAAGCTCGTTTTTATTCTCTTTGAGAAGACTGTGACATTATTGTTTGTTGTGATATATTAGTGATTAAATTGAGTGTCGTGATCCTTGATAACCAACACAAAGGACCCGAACACCCTCTTTGTTATACCTGTTCCTCTCTGCTGGTATATAATGGGGAGAAATGAGAGGATGAGGTAACGGGTTCTTACTTTTCTGTTTGTTTCCTACTTCGTTGGCTCCATCTTCCTCTGGTTGATTTCTTCTCTGGACTGGGTTGTCCTGCTCATTTCTTGTTTGATACACAGAAACAAGACGTTGCTTTTTTTAAAATTCTTTATTATTTAAACCCCAATAAAGGGTTCTAACTGCACAGTGAGAATTGGCATCTCAGAGTGAGGACCTCTGTATCTGCTCCTTCTGACTAATGACCGAGTTCTACTTAACTAACTTAACTAGACCAGTTCCCTTTAACACGCTTCAATGAACTTTCAATTTAAAATAGCTACACTTACATACATATTTCGTAGGCTACCCACGATATTATGTAACCACTCCTGCAAATGCTGGCGTTTCGAATTTCAGGTCTGAGCCCCATCATCTCTTAACTTTGGGTTAAACAAGTACCACCATTGTTCTTCGACAAGGATGGCTGGCCCAATTAAATAACCCATGAAGGTTGATATGCCATTAAACAAGGCCCTACCTATGGGTTAAATAAGTACCACCATTGTTCTTCTACAAGGATGGCTTTGGCATTAAATAACCCATGAAGGTTGATATGCCATTTAAACAAGGCCCAACCTATGGTTAAACAAGTTACCACCATTTTCTCTACAAGGATGGCTTTGGCATTAAATAACTTACGAAGGTTGATTAGCACTAAACAAGAAGACAGACGAAATAGGAGGTAGATACACTAAATACTCTGAAGCTAACATAGCTGATTGACGTCACAATAACCAGAGTGACTTGTGTTCTCCACAAGGAAAGTATTTATGCTAAGCGATCCATAAGTGAATAACTGCAAATACAACTCCTACTTCAGTGAAAAACCACAAACTAAAACTGGTGTTGAAAAACTCACAAGGAGTAAAAATAATTGTCTCTTGCTAAATGGGAAAGATTTATATTCTATGAGAAGACTGACATTATTATTGTTGTTGTGATTAAATGATATTTAGTGTCATGATTGGTAAGTGATCACAACGCAAGAATCTGCCAAACCCCTTTTTCGAAGGCAGGCTCTGTGGGGATCAAAAATCTGGAACACAAAATCAAATCAGGAAAATCAAATGCCGTGCAAACGAACAGCAGCTGAATCCTGGTCAAAGAGGGATTTGAAGGGTTAACTAGCCTTAAATACCCTTTCTCTCAATCAGCAGCAGCACAGGGTCCAAGCGCTCCAATGCGAAGCAATTCACACTATCTTTATCCCTCAAAAATTCTCAAAATATAATTCTGTTACACATTCTTTTTCTTCTTTCTTCTTTCAATAAACCAACTGAGTCTCTCTGAGACTCAAAACTCTGCTCTTTAGTGGAAGAACTTTTTGGAAAGGAATCTACAAAGTCTGACGAAATTTCTCGGTTGACAAATTCTTTCTCTTAATTCTTTTTGAAGAAACCAACTGAGTCTCACTGGGACTCAAACCCTCTGCGCTTCGTAGAGACACTTTCTTTTGAAAGAATCTGCCAAACCCCTTTTCCGAAGGCAGGCTCTTGGGGATCAAAAATCTGGAACACAGCCGAGAAAATCGAATGGGTTGAGTCAGCAGCAGCACAGGGTCCAAGCGCTCCAAGAAGCAATTCACACTATCCTTTATCCCTCAAAAATTCTCAAAATTATAATTCCGTTAGACATTGTTAAAATCAACTTACTTAGAAGAGTCCTTGAGATGTGAGGAAACTTGCTGTCACTCACTTCAGTGAAAAACTACTAGCTAAAACTGGTGTAAAAAACTAGCAAGTAGCAAAATAATGATAATCACTTTGCTGAGAAGGAAAGTTAGTTTTGATTGTGAAGGCTGTGACATTATTTGTTTGGGAATTACGAGCTTAATCCCACATAAAATGAGAAATACCTTTTTATCTCCACTAAGCACAGGTACTTCATCTTCATATATTCTACACAGGATACTTTAAACACAATTAACAAGAGGTGTTCTTTTTATTGACAGGACTAACTAAAGAAAGGTTAGGACAAAGAAAACCTGACCCCTATACACAAAAAGAGATTCGATGCAGATAACTCTGACCTGTCAGTTACTACTATCTGTCAGTGTTACCAAGTACTGGACTAAAGTGAATATCAACATTATTGTGTTGTTGGTTGTTGTTATAAGATATTGGAGTTTTTACATCTTGAAATGTATTGTGTATTAGTTTGAAAATAATAAAAAGAGAAATGATGGGGGGGGTGTTAGTTAGCATCGCATTAGCGTATTGGTTGCCAAGAAGTGGGCGTCAATAAATATGTGACATCGTTGAGCTGGTTGACATTTTAGAGGAGAAGATGGAATCAAACGAGATATACTTGACAAGAATTAAGTTGTTCTGAAAGACCAAACTGAATTCTTGAAAGTTCACAACAACCACCAATGTCTAGCTGTAGTATAGTAGTAGTAGTAGATTTGTAGTAGTTAGTAGTTAGTAGTAGTAGTTGAAATACATCACAGCTATCATCAAATGGAAAGAAGACGAAAACTGAAGTCTTGGTTGGTTTGTTGGATTTTACGGCAGTCAACCCTTGCTTATTTTTTATACCGAAGACGATTGTTTTATTCATTCTTGATGGTACTAATTTTTTAAAACTCATTTTTCTATTTAACCAAATAGATGGGACCCTAATACGGTACTACCACTCCGTGGTCAGGGTGGATCTGGGGAGTAATTAGTGATGAAGGAGTAGTACCTGCTTATGGTCCCATCTATGGATTAAATAGAAAAACATGAGTTTAAAAATGGGTTTAAGAATTGAGTTTAAAAAAATGGAGTACCCATGACGAATGAATAAAACAAAATGTCTTTGGCATAAAATAAACCCAACAAGGGTTGACATGCCGTAAAATTTAACCAACCAGCCAACGAGTTCCGTTTAAATTCACTTCAACTCTTTGAATGATTACACGGAAATATTTGATGTGAATAAATGTTTTATTGTTACTGTTGCAGAAAAGAAAATTCGCTGCAATATCGTGCATTATCTCCCCTTCACCCCTCGGGATTCAAGAGTTATATTATTTAAGAATAACAATAAGGACATAAGGACATTAGGGGTGAGAATAAAGGAGGGACCACACACACGTCCACTTCTTAGGGTAAGGTTTTTAAAAAGTGAGAAGCTGAATGATCTTATCAATCACCCCCCATGAATTGATTATTTTGCACCCGTGGGCATTATCTGTTTCATGGTCATTCTATCATGTTGAATAGATTGGAGAGAGAAGAGAGAGAGAGAGAGAGAGAGAGGGGGGGGGGACGGGAGACGGATGGTAGTAAAAACGATAAGAGAGGGTGAGGAGAGAGAGGAGTAGACGGGGGGTTAGTGAAAACGATAATGATATGAGAGAGAGAGAGAGAGGAGGAGAAGAGACAGTGAAACATATGAGGAATAGAGAAATGGGTAAGAAGAAATCAGACAGGAAACAGGAGAGAAAGATTTTTTAAAGTTAGAGGAGGAGGGAGGGAACACAGAGAGAAAGAGAGACCGAGAGAGAGAGAGAGAGAGAGAGAGAGAGAGAGGAGAGAGAGAGAGAGGTAGTGAAACGATAATGATAACGATAACGAGGGGGGGAGAGAGAGATCGTTGAAAAGTGATAGTGTGTATCAAAAATTTTCGTTTTTTATCTCACTCATATGTAAACAAAAACTTATCTAAAAGTTTTACATATGATATCCTAGTCTTCTAAAATTTTTCGACGGTCCAGGTTCGGATTATTTTTCTACCTCGCATTTGAAAGCCGCAAAGCGACAACAGATACTCGTCATTTTTCTAGACATTTGAAGGAACGATTAAAACAGGATGATTGAAAAGTAATTCCCTATTTTAAACTATTTTTTCTTTATGTATAAAAAGGTGTCTCACCTCGATGTTGCAAAATGAAATTTGACAGTGGGAGCATTTTTGAAGACTTGATTTTTATGCAAATTTTCTATTTTTGTTTGTGAATTTTCCTGTCCGCATGAGCGATCGGACCCCGATTTAATACCCTGCGACTTTTTTCTTTGGGGCTGGTTGAAGGAGCCTACGAAACCGACAACTTTGGAAGAACTTGGATACGATAATTTATTTCTGCCATTCCACAAGAGTTCCTGGGAAGATCAGTTGATACGATAAAACTCCATGCTATGTGTGTTCTTCTCATATTCATTTTTTTGTAAAAATAAGGATTCAGAAATAAATTATAAGATTTTTAAAATAGGGAGTTAATCACCTTGTAGACAATATTTTGGTTCAGTTTAAAATAAAGTCTCAGTATTGTGAAAATTTTAATTCAATACTGCCATCTTAAAGAAAATATTCAGCTGACGCAGCAAACTGTAAAAAATAATACAAGGGTATTGACTGGGTAGGAAAGGTGATTCTCTAGGAATTGTGCAAGAGATTAAAATTTATGCTGATCATGATGACAAAAAGTATTAAGGTAGGTCGATTTTTCACTTTTTAAAAATAACAAATTCTCTCAAACAGCGAAAGTTGTACTATATATACTGATACAAAAAACTAAATCTCGTACTTGCATCATTGTTTGAGGAAATAGTCTCAAATTCGTCTTCTAAAATGCACACAAAATATCCTCGTTTTTGCAACATTTGGCCTAGAAATTGGTTAGAAAATTTAGCAATTTCAATATTTAAAACAGAAAAGTTTGTCATTTTAACGAAACAAATAAAAATATTATAACTAAAATTTCTACTTTCACCACATGGGAGACGTTACAGTTCCAAAATCGTTCTACCCTAATGGACAAACCAGAATCTGTCTTAGAAAATGAGACTAAAAAAACACCAACCCAATCTAGCTGGGAAGAGTTGTCATTTAGTAGATTTTTCCGGCAAACCACAGAATGGTCACCAAGGGTTTTGAATAAAGACTGGCGGAATTGGAAATCAGAGAAAAAACCGTGACCATCCACACAACATTATTGTTAAGATCGGCTAGAATACTCAGAAGAATCATGAAGGCCTGAGACTTGCTGTCACTCAGACTTGTGTGAAGAACTCGCTATAAGTGAGATAATAATGAGTGACAGAGATACCAGTAGTTGTTAGTACACTCGGAACGGCCCCAAAGGCCTGGAAAAGAGACTGGGGAAAATGGATTTCAGAGGAAGAATCGAGGCCACTCAGACCACACCACTGTTACGGTTAGCTATAATACTTAGAAAACCCCTGGAGACCTGAGAAGACTTGCTGTCACACAGCCTCCAGTGAACCACCAGCTAAGACAGTGTGAAAAAAATCTCGTGGAGTCAATTATAATAATAATAATAATCTAGTTATAATGGAGATTCAGTGTCTGTAACACAAACTACGTCACAATACTGTCAGAAATTGCTTAAGTTTATCAATGAGTATTTGATTTATATTCAAAATCATTAATGCATAGAATAGAATAAATCTCATTTATTAACAAGGTCATTATGAAAATCTGAGTTATAGTTGCCTCAAAACAGCCCCTGTTATGGTATTTGCCTCTCATCCCACTTATGAGCGCTGGACACAAGGTCTCGTTTTTATGCGGGCGCATAAAAATTGCGTCGATCCCATCGGCATTCCCCCTCAAGGGAGCGCCTCAGGCGCTGGGCAATAAACCCAGCCCTGTCCCTTTAAATCAAGGGGGCAGGTGTTGCCTGGGGGGGGGATAGCCTCCTGGGATCGACGCTGTTAATTTCATTAATAAACACAGGCCCCGAAGAGCCTATGTTATTAGTGCATTTAAAGTACTGCAATATGTGTTATATTTCACTAAGAAGTAAAGGTTTACATGATATATGATGTAGTTAATTTGCATAGTGGTTTTAACAAAACCGGATTTAATAAATAATTACTTGGTGTTATTGATCTCTAATATTATTGTTTTATTCTCTAATGTATTAAAATCAATCCTATGGATGATTTTATATAGAAACCAATTAAAATATAATTGAAATAAGTGTAATCTTTTTATATGCGTAGTTACGGGGGTGCATATTCTTGCTAGTAATTATAATAGGGTGAAGATGAAGAAAAGCAAAAAGATAGACAAATACCTGGACCTTGCCAGAGAATTGAAAAAGCTGTGGAATATGAGGGTGAAAGTGATACCAATTGTAATTGGTGCACTTGGAACGGTCCCAAAATGTTTGGAAAAAGACGGGAGGAATTGGAAATCAGAGGAAGAATTGAGACCATCCAGACAACTGCTTTGTTGCAATCGGCTGGAATATTCAAAAGAGACCTGAGGAGACTTGTTGTCACCCAGACTCCAGTGAAAGACCATCAGCTAACGCTGGCGTGAAAAACTCATAATAATGATAATAATAATAATAATAATAATAATAATAATAATGATAATAAAAATGTCTGTAAAAAACGAAAATAAATTTGATACACCTTAATTTCTTTGATCGTGAGTTAAAAAACACAAAACAATTAAGAATAAACATATTTTCCCAGGTAAATCTTTTAATTCAATAATTTAGTTTTAATAAATCAGATTTCCGACATTTTTCAACAACTTTCCAAGTTCCTTTGTGTCCGAATTCAGTCCCCTACTTTGACGCTTGTCGCTTCTGTTCATCGACTGGTGGCGCGGGAACCAGTATTTCCGGTACTCTCTTGGAGAATAGACTGTGATAAAAACTCTCCCTTAGAGAAGGCTGGATTCCATTCTCAGCGATCATTCGCTTTTTCGTCTCAGACAGACTAAGGTCGCTGTCCTGCTTCATGACTGGGGCCCTCCTTGCCAAAATGTTGCTCAATTCTCGGACGCACGGCAGCAAGTTCTTGAGACAATTCGTGCAAAAATCATACGAGGACTCCTGCGTGCAACAAGAATCGGAAAAGTGGTTGGCGTTTGGTACCTGAGCACATGAAGCGCAAACATTTTCCTTGGCTGAGCCTTTCGGACACTGACCAACGACTGTGCTTAATAATATCAGTTGACTTATTATTAACAGGCTGAAGATCTTCATCGTATAGTTACCGGTTGATGTACGTTTTGCAGGCATCTGTAAAAAGAGGAGAAAAAGAAAGAATGAAGCTATAAGAATTCAAAGAAGTATAAACTCCCGTTCTTATAAAGCATTAACACCAAACTTTTTTCACGGTTGGCCGGATAATTGAAAAATAACGAGCGCAGGCCACATTATTATTGTGTTCAATACTTGCTAACCAGAACGAAAGTTCTGAGAAAAAGACGTGAAACAAAATTTATTTTTCTATGTTATATTCATGGATGAGTGGTGTAGGATGCACAAAAACAAATTTAACCAACATATTTATTTTCAAAACATTATCAAAGAACGCAGCATTATCAAAATTCAAGTACCGTCGGCGGGGCCCGATAAAATGCCTTCGTGGACCGGACCCAGCTCACGGGCCATAGTTTGGTGACCCCTGTTATAAAGCATTGGGTTACTTAAAGAAGAGTAAACGTAACACAGAACATTCGGTAGGGAAAAAAACAGACAAGTCAATTAGTAACATATAACATTTCATTTACACATACGGAGGGAACATGCCTGTAAGAATTAAGGCTCTCATAAAAGCTCAATGAAGGGAAACAAAATAGTAATTCTAATTTTTGTCAATGATAATCTAAGAATTCAAGGGGGTATCAGCTCCCACTCATATAAAACATTTGGTTACTTAAAGGAGAGTAACCCAACACAGAACATTCGGTAGGAAAAAAACAGACAAGTCAATTAGTAACATATAACATTTCATTTACACATACGGAGGGAACAAGGTTTCCAGGCTATACGAGAGTCACAATGCGTTCAAGTACATGTAGAAATGTCTGATAAGACTAAGAGGTGGAAACCACTTACTGTTTCTTGGGGTCTGGAAAGAAAGGTACGCACCGTGTGCGATGTTGAGCAAAAGTGACAACCACGTCTGTCCTCCTCGGGACAACTTTGTAAAAGAGGATGAGACTTTGGGTTTCCACGTCACGTGACCAAAAAGGGATTCCTAACGCGAAAGAGTTCTTCAAACTTTGTGACAAGGGAGACTACTCCATTTAGTCTCTGTTCATATAAACGTATACACATATTCATTGGCCTTGTGCCACAACTAATTTAAGTTTAAGAAACAACTATATTCACATATAAGGGAGTAAAATGCGGAAATGAATCCGACAATATGTAGAAATTAGAAAATCAAAGTGTTCAAAAGAAAAAAAGATGAATTCATTTTGATGCTTAAACGTTTCGGTTTATGTTAAACCTTCCTCAGGACAATACAATAGGAAAAGAAAAAGAAATTATTTGATAAAAACGTTTTTAAATGACTTGAGTTGGAAATGTGTATTATGACCCGATCAGTTCTTTTGTTATTTTTTTGTTAATGTAAATGGTTTTGTTAAAATACAAAATGCAAAAATCAAAATATCATATAAATTATGATTTTGCGTATTGTGTTTATACATAGAAGACAGGGTTACAGCCGTGACCTAAACGTTTGTCATGGCTGTCAAATCAATGATGTTTTCGGGTCTGGCAGTTTTAGCACTTGTTGACCGTGTCACGATGACAGGAATAGATACAATTCTTTTTTTTATAAAATCCTCTCTCTGAATTGTAAACAGTCAGTCAGTCAGTCAGAGACCCAGTCAGTCGGAGTCCGGATCGCCAGAAGGAAGTATGTCACAGGGCCACGGGGAATTGCTGAAATAAGAAAATTTCCACTAGAAGAAATAGACTTTGCCACTAAGAATAATTCCATGAAGAACTAAGTCCACATAAAACAAAAAACCAGACATAGCTCCTCGTCGTGTCTTTTCTCTCCGACCTAGTGTGCAAAAAACCGTTGTTATTGTTAACGGTGTGTTATCTTATTTTCTCTGATTTCTCAATCCATCACAAAGACACTCCGACCAAGTTGCATCGAACCCAGTTCTGTGGATAAAAGGAACATAGCGTGGGCACAGAGGGCATCGAAAGAGCAGCTGGTCGGAGATACATGTGGTAGTAACGGAAATAATTCATACCATGACAGCTATAGGACCATAGTATGGAGAAAAAGGCTCGTAACTGTTTATTTATAAACGGTTATGAGCCTTTTTTCCACGAAAGGAAACAAAAATCGAGAGGCGCTATTTAAGTCAGAAACAATGATTTGCAATTGCATTACATATAAATCCTATTGTTGCCTTTGCAATAAATAATACAAAGACACGACTCGGAAACAAAACTGACTCACTAAAACATAGCGTAAATTAAGGCAAGAGGACTGGACGATACAAGATCAAAATTACCAAAAGATCTTTTGTAATTTACAATTTCAATATTGCAAATTACCCCCCCCCCACACACACACCAAAAAAACCCAACCCTTTTCTTTTAATTCATTTTAATTTTACGTTGGACATTTATGCAACGCAAGACCATTTGGAATATTTTTAAAAAATTTGGTGAAATAAAATGGGACAAATAAGAAATCTGCGATTAAGCGACACCATATAATCTATATTCACATTCTTCGACAATTTGAACGGTCTCATTTTTAAGCAGAGGGTGTTGCAGGATGATAACGGACGGGAAGATTTAGGAAGAACCGTATTAATATATAGATTTTCTTGGTTCAATTTAAAAAGCTTTTTAGGTTAATTTCACATACGGCCACAAGTGGGTTATTTTGCTTTGTTTACATTAGATCAGACTGTTAGGAATCTGCCGACTTATGTGACACGTGGGGTCGTATTTCCAAGTTGGCCATGACAGACAATGAAAGATGATCAAAGCGTCAGGATAGAAGAGTCAAAGCAATATTACTTGAAAATAGAAAATGAAACAAATGAACAACACAAAAAAACAAAAAACAAAACAAAAAACCTAATCAAACATACCCCCCCGCAAAAAACAAAACAACAACAACAAAAACAACTGAGTCTAAACGGGTGTGAATGTTTGTGACAAAACTGTAATGAAATGGGATTTACATATAGATGTCTTTGTGATTGTCTTCCCTCGTTGGGATGGAGTTGAGTGGAAAAGGCTTATCTTCCCTTGCCATCAGGGCTTGCCACTAGATGGCATTACTACTTGGCTATTTAAACTCAGCCCGGGAAGCTCTCTCTCTCTCTCTCTCTCTCTGTCTCTGTCTCTCTCTCTCATCTGGCATCCATAAAGATGCACTAGACAAATTTTGTCTGTCCATTAAGGCTTGGGGGAGAGCCCCCCCCGAACTATACAGTAAGTGACTCTTCTATTCCTCAAAGATTGACTCTACAAGAACTCCTTCTTCCTTCCTCGGGACGTTCGTCCTAACTGTTTTGTATCTGTATTTTATGTTAAATGTGCTCAGACAATAAAGTCTGTATTTTGTGCACCTCTTTGTTGAATTTTTGTTGCATATATATTCACCTACGTTCGGAGGTTTCTCTGCAGCCTCCTTAAGTATTATAAGAAGCGGTAATTCCTATTTAATTCCTATAACTGGTGATTTCCGACGTGATGTGAACACAAAACCAACTTTAAACAATATATATAGAAAAGTCAAACGATGACAAACACTACACACAAACAGAAGAAAAATAGATTATAGTAGGCTAAAGAGAAATAATCATAGCGTGGATGAAAGTGATATTCAATGATTGATCAAGAATCTACATTGGCCAAGATGATGATGATGATGATGATGATGGAACTTTTGTCTTTTGTTCAAAGGATATATATACAGATGACTGTCTAAAAAAATTCTAACAGATACTACTACTACTCCGGGTCAGGATGGACCTGGGAATAATGTCAATGAAGGAGTACTCCACACTCCCCAGACCTCCAGAATTGGAACCTCACCCCTAGATGCAGTTTAACGTCCTTCCCAGGACACTGAGACTCTCAGTCAGCGCCTTCTAGCACATTCCTTTTTTGGTAATAAAGCCTAGAAGTAAATGACTAGTTATTGAGTATAATGCTTTAAAAATCAAAGTAGAGCCAAGCGATAAGCAACACTAACACACAAACAGAAGAAAAAGAGATTAAAGTAGGCTAAAGAGAAACAATCATAGCGTGTGTATAATTGGATGAAAGTGATATTCAGTGATGCATAAAGAATCTGCATTGGCCAAGATGATGATGATAATGGAACTTTTGTCTTTTGTTTGAAATGAAATATATACAGATATGACTGCCTGAAAAGGGCACACACACAAAAAAAAAAAAAAAAAAAAAAAAAAAAACAACAACGAAAAAACAAACAAAAAAAACAAGTACAGTTTCCAAGTCATTCATGATATGGGGTTACATGTCATCTAAAGGACGAGGGGGGATGGTGGCAACAATCTTTACCTCAACAATCAATACCACACATGCGCATTGAAACCCTGGATAATTTTCTCATTCCACCGAGAGAAAATTGGTTTGGTGATTGTTGTGACTGAGTTATCAAATAACAACATTGAATCCGGAAGGTTAACATAAGTTTATTACCCTTTGGTAAAAAAAAAAAAATATAAATAAGTCAGCCCAACACGCAGCTGTTCAACAACAGTAATTAAA
The DNA here is from genome assembly GCA_023376005.1 of Doryteuthis pealeii. Taxonomy (NCBI): domain Eukaryota; kingdom Metazoa; phylum Mollusca; class Cephalopoda; order Myopsida; family Loliginidae; genus Doryteuthis; species Doryteuthis pealeii. The sequence goes on along the minus strand of CM042145.1, from coordinate 61,883,124 downwards.
ATCTACTATATACTCAAACAAGAACAACAACCACAATGTGAAACATGTTAAACGCCTTGCACTGTTGAACTCATAGAATGTGGGATTTTTGCTCACACCAGAAACGGTTTTTTTAATGCAAATCTTATTATAATGGAGATTGTGTGTTTTTCTGTCTGTAACCGAAACTATATTACTAATCGAGTCACAATTAACATAGTTATTTACATCAAATTCTTCATGATTTTATTTATATTTAAACATCAATTATTAATAAAATTGCTTCACCTTTTTATTAGTATTGTCCATATCTACATACTAATAACATGCTATTGTATTTATATATACAAAAAATAGCGGTTTGCAGTGTGAACGGGAAGGCTAATTTGCATATTGATATTAAAAATGTGATTTTATTAAATATGTGCTTAGTATTATTGATTTCAAATTGTTTGGTTTTATTTTAATGAATATAAGCAAAAATCTCTCCAATGAATCTTAAATGAAATCCATTAACAAAAAAAAAAAAATAAGTGTAATTTTATTCTTTATTACTTAATTTAACTAAATAGTTAAATAAGTAAAATTCAGCAATGAAAGACGGCAGTGATGGAAGAGTAAGTTTCATTTCTATTTTTCTATTATACCCCCACTCTGTTTCAAATCTTTTTATCTGCATTCTATTAGACTTTCTAATTTAATATAATATTTCATTACATTAAAACTTAAATACTTGCAACGGAGGTGCATATATTTGCTAGTAATATGAAAGATCTATTTGAAAAATCAGCATAATTGACACTTTGTCCTTTTTGAGAGAAGTAAGATTATACCAAAAATATAAACATAAACCTGATCAATACTATAAAAAATAATCACTTAACATGATTCACAACGATGATAACACATAATTAAAACCGTTACCCACAAAAGTGTAAATATAGATATACAATATATATTATTTCCTTACCTCTTGTCATTAAATAACCCTGAACGGGTTGATATGCCGTTAAAATACATCTACCAACCAACCATGCTAAAAAAGTATCGATATATAGAGAGGAATTAGATACAATTGAATTACCATGACCAGCAAATCCAATAAAAAACGCGCGTGACATACGGAAACACTGGACAGCTGTTTCGACCTAATAGGACTCATAAGCATTGTATACCGTGATCCCCCCCACACCCGATGGAAATCGAACTAGCAACCATAGAATGCAGAGTCGAGATTCTACCCCTAAGCCACCAGCCACCAGCCACCGCCACACATAAGGCTTGTCAAATCAACTGTCCAGTGTTTCCGCGTGTCACACGCGTTGTTTGCCGAATTTGATGGTTATGGTAATTTAATTGTAAAAAATAAACCTAAGTGAACATTTTCTAAGTGTGCTAATTGCTTTTTTGCCAGAGATAGTAGTATTCTATAAGAGGTGATGAAGGAATAAAGAGGACCATATGAACTTTAGGCACCCCTTTTGTTTTGCTGATTCATAAGTACATTTTTTCATTTACATCGTCAACATCCGGTTGTTTGTTAACAAAGAGCGGAAGTGCTCATATTTGAAACTACAAGATAATTTTTTTTTTTTGCAACATCAAGGTTTTCGTTTTGAATTCATATCACAGGACTATAAAATTAAAAAAAAATCTGTTTTCAAAATGCCTCTAAAGTAATAAAGAATTCATCATTCGCATCTGATGAGTCGGGAGAGTTAGACATTTGTCTAAGCTCCTGAAATAGACTATAAGCTATATCTCTAAGTCTTTTGTTATTTCTTTACTTATATATATATATATATATATATATATATATATATATATATGCCAGCGTGGGCCGACCAGCAAAAACGTACGTTGATCAGCTCTGTGCGGATGCAGGATGCTGCATAGAGGACCTCCGAGAATGATGCGCGATAGGGACGGATGGAGAGAAATTGTCATGGATATCCGCGCTGAAATCGCGACATGATGATGATGATGATGAATATATATATATATATATATATATATATATATATATATATATATATATATATGTGAAAGGTAAAATGGATATGAATCCGACAATATGTGTAGAAAGTTTTGTTGAAAAAATAAAACTGTCAGCAAAACTTTAAACATCTTGTTTTTTTCTACAAAACTTTCTACACACATATATATATATATATATATATATATATATATATATATATATATATATCATAAATCTGACTGGAATTAGATCGATGTGTACAGAATCAAAAAAGCGAGATAAACACATAAATATTAAGATACAATGTGCCTAAGGGCTTTAATTAACGTGTCCGCTAGTTTTCGACACCCCCACCCCTGCACTTTCATGACCCCCGCTTTTCTGTAATATTATTCAGTCTGTGGAGAATTCCCCATTGTTCTCTTTTTGGCCTACATACGTCAGCAAGAAAATTGCTGATGCCGAAGGGGGATAAAAGAAACGAAGACAGATGAGGACTTAAATGCCATAGAAATGGACATAGTGAGATGAACAGATATGGACAGAAGCGGATAATGACAATATGAAACAAATGTATAACTGACGCAGACATTATGAACTAACTGATATATATATATATATATATATATATATATATATATATATATATAAGGAAAGTTTTAGTATGTACGTGTCGACGAATAACTCCAAAACGGGAGGTCACTCAAATTTTAAATCTTGCTTACACATTAATATTCTTCTAACTAAGAAACACGCCAAATTTGGTTATTGATTTTTACTGATTAAGGAGTATAATTAAGTAATTAAGCCAAAATCACCCAATTTGTGAAACTGTCCGTATACTAGCCCCTGCTGATAATAAAATATTGTCTCTGCCTGCTTTTTGTTACAGCGATATCAGCAGCAAAGTTTTTAATTTTAGTAAATTAATTTTGCAGTCTAAGCCGTTCAACTCGGAATCTCTCGCCTATTTATGGTCCAATCTTTGAAATATTTATATCTTAAGAAATAAGTTGAAATAGTCTGTCTAAATATGTAATTTGTATGTGTTTTTATAGATTAAATTATTTTTTACAGCGAGTTAAAAAAAATTGCTACGTATAGCCGATAAATATCCGATAATACGAATAAGGTTTTTTTTCCCAGACTTAATTTGTCCATATTCTTAAATTGTACACTCATTTTAATTTAAATTTTTGTAATGCATAAAAATTGTAGAAAATTAAAATTTACGCTTTATGATTACATTATTAAAAAATATTTTAATTGTAAATAAAAATATCATAAAATCAGTTTACGGTTATACATTAAACTAACATTTTCATTCGAATAAAATGACTTTTAATTCTTTAATTTATTTGTTAATTTTTATTGTTAGAGCTTTAAAATGTTAAAAAAATAACAATAAAAACGAATGGCCTTAGAAAACTGTTTTTCTTTGGGGGGGGCGAGGGGTTCATTAACTAATTATTTTCTAAAACCACGATAAAAAAATCAACAGGACTAATACGAACAAAATGTGGTGTTTTAATCTTTAATCGAAGTAGTCTGTGTACTCAACAATTAGTTGTGAGACGAAATTTATTTAAAATATTTCCGACAATATCCAGTTATTGGAATATTTCAAGAATTTTTGATATGTAAGTACGAAAAGCAAGTACAACTTTTCAGTTCTTAAAAATTGACATGTTTAAATATCATAGATTTCATAGACGACATTTGAACTTTAATGAAAATCGTTGTTTTGTAATTAATACTAATGGTAAAAAAAGTCTTTATTTTTTAGAGAACTACTGAAAACGTTTTTAAACAATGTGTTTTTAAAATACTATCTTGAGTTTAAGCAAAAATAGATATTGCAATACGAAGAATTTAAATTTTCAATTCTCAGCTTCTTTTTATCGTTACATCTTTAGAAATAAAAAGGAATATAAATTAAACAAATATATTTCTTTTAACTTTAACTCAACAAGCAATTAAGAACTAGATTTGAATTGTTGTCATGTACAAAAATTGTGGAAAAATTAAAATTGTCTCAAAACAAGTTTATGTCTACTTTTTCATTTGAATAAAATGGCGAACTCTTTCTATGAACACAATTTTAATTCTTAGCTTCTGTTATTGTTAGAGTCTTTTAAGGGCTAAAAGTAAAAATAAAATTAAATTGACAAATAATTATTCATAGATTGGTCGGAGCTCAACTGGTGTTTCAAGCAACTACATATTTTTCTAGGCAAGAACGTAGGTATACCCATTTTTTCGTCTGCTTTTCATTTTAAAAAACGAATTAAAATTAACTAAATCGATTATTTAAGGTCAATTTTTGTCTAACCCGAAAAGTAGTTATATAATGAGCATCAGTAAAAAAACGCCAAATAATATTACACATGTAATTTATTTATACATTTAAAACGATTTTTTCGGTCAATATCTGCTTTAATTAGGTATTTCTGCTATATAAATTAATATATAAAATTCATTTAAAATATGAGTATCATGATGTTAAGTTTAAAATATCATATATTTAGATTAAAAAAAAACTATATTTTGTAAACTACTTTAGTATCGATTTCTAATAATTTTTGCCGAAAATTCTATTGAAAATTTACCCCCCTTTAAATAGAACAAATATAAGTTTTTTTTAATAAGATAATAGCCAATTAATTATTGAAATGTAGGTACACCAATTTTCCCTGTGAAATTTACCCCCTCTATATTTAACAGAATGAAACTTGCATACATGTTAATATTATCTTGAAACTTTTTGGTCCTTTAGAAAGTAGAAACATTTAAAAAGTTCATGGTGATTTTTTAACAAAATTTTCAGATTACGGAAATAATAAAAATTATAAACGAAAAAAAGTTGTGACTGCAGGCTTTAAAAAAATATTCTATGAAAAATCAATTAAATTTCCGTAATTACTTACCTTTTGATAAAAATGTGTCTGAAATTGTTTTGTTTTTTTTCTAAAATATATTAGGGGAATATTTTTTTCGAGGCTACACCTACCTATTTTATTTTATGAAATATGATAAAATGAACCGGCAAAAAACGATTTTTACGTTTCTTTTATAAAGATAAGAGTCTGAATAATTATATCAGTGGATTTTTATAAGTCTCAGTACCAGAGCTTTTTAGTAAAAGAACCATGAATAATAATTCTGCTACAAAAAATATCAATAAACTGACCGTGTTGTAAATAAACGGACTGTTTTATTTATTTTTCACGATAACGATGAGTAATTGCTCCCCAATTGGATAATTTGATCTTTGAATTAACAGTTTTTCTTTGTAACAACTCTTTATGTTTGTTATTTCGTTTTTGCGAAGATTTAAAAAAAAATCAAAAATATTTACGTTTCTTCCTTCAATATGGCCTAAACTGATCACGTGACCTATTTTGGTGGTACCTAATTTAGATACTTTTTAAAAAATTCGAAAAATTATTTTTTTAGTTCTTATTTTCATTTTCCGATTTTCTGTACTTATTTTCTACCAGAATATCATCCTTAATTTTTTTCTTCTATTCACACCTTCGGTCTTTGTCTTTTTATTCATACTGTAATTAGTTTCAAAATTATATTACCTAGGTACTGGCAAAATGAGCCTAAAATGCGTTTTTGACAGAATGACTTTAGCCCCTCCTCCTACAGAAAATAATTTACCAAAAATCAGGGAGTTATCGGATTTTAATGAAATTTTCAGTGTTTATTTATCAATGAATGATCTTTATAATGCATTATTTATTTTATTTCAAAACTTTCTCATTTTTTTCAGGTCACTTAATTTTGACCCACCCCCTTATGCTGGGGGCGTAACATTTTTTTCGAGTTGGTCTTATATTATACTAATTACATTATAAATAATGAGATAAAAGTCCGAAGTTATGAATAGAAACAAAAAAAAATTTTTTACGGTGGCTTTTCTATGAGAAAATAAGTACCAAAATTGAAAAATAAAATGTAAAAAATAATAAATAATTAATTTTTTTTAGATTTCTTTTTTCCTCATTTCGATAATTATTTAATTGGCTATTATCTTATAAAAGAAAAAAATATATACATTGATATTTTTTCTGCTTAAAAAGTGTGTGTGTGTGGGGGGGGGTACATTTTCAATAGAGTTTTTCTTCAAAACTTATTACTTTATGTGTCTAAAATAAGGTTTGCATTAAATAGATATTTATTTCTAGAAATATAACATTTTAAACTTAACATCAGGCTTTTCACATTTTAAATGAATTTTATATATTAATTTTTCATAGTAAAAATACTAAATTAAAGTTTGAAATAAAATAACTGATGCATTATAAAATTCATTAATTGATAAATCAATACTGAAAATTTCATTAAAATCGGATAATTACCTGATTTTTGGTAATTTTTTTTGCAATCGCGAATGTTACATAAAAATTGTAAACAAGCGCGTAAAACCATTGAAAAATAGACAGAACTGCGGATCGCGCTAAATTGACCAAAACAAATCGTTTTAAATCTATTAAAAATAAACTGCATATGTAATGATATTTTTCTTTTTTTAATTATGGTCATTATGTTACTACTTATTGATTTAGACAAAGTTTAGATTTAATTATATCTAATTCTCTTTTAAAATTCGTAGCAGACGACAAAATTGCCAGTACCTAATATAACCCCACCGATATTTTGAGCCCCCAAAATAGGTGGGAGCGGTCAAAGTTAAATGCCCTTAAAAAATCAGAAAGTTTTGAAATAAAATAACTGATGCATTATAAAATCAGGAGTGCAGAGACGAGGCACGAAAACAGACCTGACATGTTGTCAAAATATGAATTGCACGCGAACGCACTGAGTGACATGCACACGCGACGCACGGAGAACATCTCAGGTGACGTCATAGGCGAGTCCAAAAGACTCTCTCTCTCTCTCTTGCCGACGTTTGTCCGAAATAGACACAGATTCCTTTCGCCCCCCCCCGGGTTTCATGCAAAACTCTACGTCTGGAGATCATCATCATCATCATCATGTCACGCAAGTAGCACGGATATCCATGAAAATCTCTCGCTAACCTTCCCTATCACTCATTGCCCCCGGGAGGTCTTCTGCGCAACAACCAGCATCCTCGGATAGTTGGTCAATGTAGGTCCTTGGTGGGCGGCGCACATTAGCATGTCCATGTGTTGGCTTCCACAGGAGAACGTCGCTTATGAGCTCGTCCTTGCTTCTCCAGCAGTGTCGTGTATGCCTAGCCCGTCTCACTCGGATTCACATACCTAGGTAGTAATATTTCATCCACAGAAAGCAATGTTAATACACGAATAGGAAAGGCATGGTCGGCTACAAACAAATTATCAGTCATATGAAAAGCCGATCTCACTGACAGGTTAAAGCGACAATTATTCCAGGCGTGGTTATATCAGTACTGCTGTATGGCTGCACCACTTGGACCCTAACGAAGCGCCTTGAGAATAAGCTAGATTGGAGCTGCACAAGAATGCTGCGTGCAGCCTTGAACAAGTCGTGGAAACAGCACCCCACAAGGAAGCAGCTGTATGGCCTCCTGCCCCCTATCTCACGTCTGGAGATAATCCGGGCAAAATAAAGAGCAGAGATTATTTTCCTAAAAATGGTGTTGCATTTTTTTCCTTAATCAAACCGAGGCGAATCATTTATCGGTAATGGACGCTACATAATCTTCTTATAAGTATTCTTTGTTTCTGGACCCTTTTAGTCGTTTGTACAGTAAACATTATTTTCTTTATCCAAAATATCATTGCTGTAATTCTTGTTCTAGAAATTTTGGGGCCAAGTTACCTTTAAGCACCCCAAGGGCGACCTGGATTCAGAAGGATATGTTTCGCTTTGCACCATCAACATCCGGTTGTTTGTTAGGGTTAGGGGTTAGGGTTAGGGTTAGTTTTATAATTAAAAAAAATACGTCAAAAGATCGTCTGGTAACAAACAACCGGATGTTGACGGTGCAAAGCGAAACATGTCCCTCTGAATCCAGGTCGCCCCTGGGGTGCTTAAAGGTAACTGGGTCCAAATTTTCTATTGTATTTGTATTATTATTCACCGATATACTCGGACTAGTATCCTCATCTTGATTGTTATTCGGTCGTTGGGATAATGAAGACATAAAGTCAACAGCGCTTGGTAACAGTCAGTTTATGCGGTTTTCATACTGACTAAGTTTCAAAATCTCATAGGCGAGAAATTGACAGTTACCAAGCACCGAGTTTTCCTTCTTCTAGACCAGTTGCCTTATTAAGACTAAAGAACCCAGTCTGCCCTATTATTTATCGATATCTAGAGGGTGGGAGAAGAGATTTATCGATATGTTTCCCAGTGGTATTAGCACGAAGTGATGCGCAAACAACCTCGTCCAGGATTTGAACTCAGGTCGGCAATTCCATCTCTTACGACGATAACCGTTACGCTAAGCTTACACTGAAAGTGACCCGGGGTTTATGACACAGCAGAACTTGGCAAATTCATGGAATGGAACTATGAAAGAACAATAGAAATCTTGATATTTCGGACTGTTGTGCTCATCTTTATTGCGACTGTATCCCGGTCCTGTTCATGTGTTTCTCATTTACCTTAGAAAAAAGTCATTATCAGACGATAACCTTCAGTTCAAACATGGTAACGATAATAATGCTCCGAAACCACGTTTGAACTCAAGGTTATCGTCTGCTGATGACTTTATTCTAAAGTAAACCACCTGAACAAGACCCGAGGATACGCGGCCTGGACGTTGTTTTTTTATACATACCACAATAAAGATGAGAACAACAGTCCGAAATATCAAAATTATTCACATCAAACCTCATCTAAAACATACAGAGAAATAACTGTCTGAAGATAAAGTCTGAAGATGATTGATACCACGTGACTTTTCGCTTACGGTCAAGTCACGTTAAAACACCAGTTCCTGCTAGATCACCAAAGTTAACCAGCGATGGCCTGTTCAATACTTAAATGGGTGACCATTAAAGCAACGACAGATACCACGAGCTACCTGATATCAAAATAACTTGATTCGGCATTAAATCTTTGTTGTTTGTTTGTTTTGTTTTACGGCATATCAACCTCGGTGGGTCATTTAATGCCGACTAAGTTTTGGATTGGTAGCGATAGTTTAGTAGAAAACAAATGTATATATGTACATATTTTAACTATTGTTCAATCAATCAATTTGTGTAAAATCGATTCGACATTAAATGACTTGAAAAGGGTTGATATGCTGTAAAACAAAACAACTAGTAAACGTAGGTTTTCTCTTCAGAAATTTTGGCGCGAAAATCAGCGTAACTGATTTATGATGAGATCTAATGTCACTTTTCAGCAACAGAAACAATTGCAGTATATCAGTGAAACGATACCAGATCGACAACCCACCCCCAACAAAAAAATAAAAAAAGAAAAAAAATAAAAGAAGCTATCAGTGTTAATTATAATAAACATTAATGTCTACTTTCAAAATTTCTACGTCGCGCGTTATCGACCAAGAAATTAGCTAAACCACACGTTTCGCTGAATTATAAGCGATTGTTAGACGATAGAGTTATGGCGGTCTGTCATTAGAGTTGCAACAAGCGTTGATACTGACGTCATTACACGAATATACACTTGTTGGTGAATGTCGAAAGAAAAAAGAAGAAGAAGAAGAAGAAAGGATAATAAATAGAGAAAGAACAGCAAAAACAAATAGAAGAAGAAGGAAAATATGTGACAATAAGAAAAGAAGAAGAATAACAAATAGAGAAAGAACAAAGAAAAAAAGAAGAAAAGAATAATAATAATAAGAAAAGCTGTGACAATAGATAATAATAATAATGAGAAGAAGAAGAAGAAGAAGAAGAAGAAGAAGAAGAAGAAGAAGAAGAAGAAGAAAAGACAACAAATAGGGAAAGAAGAAGAGAAGAAGAAGAAAGAAAGAAGAAGAAACAATAAATAGGGAAAGAGAACAGAAGAAAAGAAGAAGAAACAACAACTAGAAAAGAACAGAAGAAAAAGAAAAAGAAAAATAATAATAATAATAATAAGAATAACGAGAAGAAGAAGAAAGAAGAAGAAAACAACAAAGGGAAAGAGAACAGAAGAAAAAAGTAAAGAAGAAGAAGAAGAAGAAGAAGAAAAAGAAGAAGAAGAAGAAAGAAGAGAAGAAGAAGAAACAACAAATAGGAAAAGAAGAACAGAAGAAAAAAGTAAAGAAGAAGAAGAAAAAGAAGAAAAGCTGTGTGACAATAATGATAATAATAATAATAATAATAATAATAATAAAAAGAAGAAGAAGAAGAAAATGCGTGTCAATAGATAACGACGCTCTCTTGGAACTGAAAAACACATTTGCTTTATTATAGTCTTCAGTGGGATGGAATTCCTTGTATTAGTGACATCGGAATCGCCTGCAAGGAAAAGTGAAACCTGTTTATCAAAAGTGGAAAGGTTGGCCCGTGGCACATGAATAATGCTAACTAGATTGTCATGGTGGCATTGGTGTTAGTTAAAAAAAAAAGTAAGGAATATGTATATCAATTAAGGATGCCGACTTAATACGTGGGTGGACCAATAATGACATTGCTGACACAGTTATTAAGCTGAATGGAATTGTTACTGTATTGTGTTCGATATATGTGGCTAATAGAGAGGCGTTGAGTTAAATGCATGGCAACGAAGGAGACTATGTTGAAAAATGGATATTTGTCGTGTAAAATAAATGATGTTTTTATTAGACTTCGAGCTTATTGATTTACTTACGTAGAACTCAGATTCTTCATATCTAATCACACTGTTCATATCTATCTATCAATCTATCTTAGTCTGTTTATATGTCTCTGTTTTTATCTATCTATGCCAGTTTGTTTATATATATTTCAGGAAATATCTATCTATCTATCTATCTATTCATCCCTGCCTGTTCATATATCCCATGAAATTTCAATCTATTATCTTATCTATCTATCCCTGCCTGTTCATAATATATATATATCATGAAATTTCTATCTATCTATCTATCTATCCCTGCCTGTTCATATATATCTCATAAAATTTCTATCTATCTATCTATCTATCTATGTCTGTTCATATATATCTCTCAGGAAGTTTCTATCTATCTATCTATCCCTGCCTGTTCATATATATCTCATAAAATTTCTATCTATCCATCTATCTATCTATGTCTGTTCATATATATCTCTCAGGAAGTTTCTATCTATCTATCTATCTATCTATCCCTACCTGTTTCATATATATTTTAGGAAGTTTCTATCTATCTATCTATTTACCCCTGCCTGTTCATATATATCGCAGGAAGTTCTATCTATCTATCTATCTATCTATCTATTTACCCCTGCCAAATATATCTCAGGAACTATCTATCTATCTATCTATTTACCCCTGCCTATTCATATATATCTTAGGAACTATCTATCTATCTATCTATCTATCTATCTATCTATCCCTGCCTGTTCATATATATCTCAGGAACTATCTGTCTATCTATCTATTTATCCTTGCCTGTTCATATATATATATCATGAAATTTCTATCTATTTATTTGACTGTCTATTTATCTAGCTATTCAAGTCTGTTCATATCTCAGGAACTTCCTATCTATCTATCTATCTATATCTGTTTATATCTGTAGACATGCTGATTAGCAACTTCGCCTAGCAGACCAATTGTGTCCAATCCAGATAGATTCCCATTTCCTATAATCTTGTGCCAGACTAGGTAAATCTTAGTAAATAACTACATTTACCTTTTTATGAAAGAGTTTTAAACCATATATTCATAATCTGTGTTTAATGATGAATATACAAGTTTAATTTTTATTCAAAATTCATTAAATTTCGTTTGTTTATATTTTTCATTGAACACATTACTACATCTCGTGGTGCATCAGTGTTTAATTCAGGGGCCACTTCCCGGTGTGCAGTTTTGGATCCACTGCCCGGTGTGCAGTTTTGGATCCACTGCCCGGTGTATAGTTTTGGATCCACTGGCCGGTGTGCAGTTTTGGATCCACTGCCTGGTGTATAATTTTGGATCCACTGCCCGGTGTATAGTTTAAGAGCCACTGTCCAATGTGTAGCTTTGAAGCAACTGCCTGGTGTGTAGTTTTGGAGCCACTACCCGGTGTGTAGTTTTGTAACTACTTCTCATTTTGTAGCCACAAGTTGGTGTTTAGTTTTGGGGCCACTGTCCCGTGAATAGTTTAGGAGCCACATACCCGTTGAGTACTTTTTAAGCCACTGTCCGTTGTGTAGCTTTTAAGCCACTGTCCGTTGTGTAGCTTTTAAGCCACTTCTCGTCGTGTTGTTTTAGAGCCATATCCCGTTGTATAGTTTCGGAGCCACTACCAGCTGTGTATCCTTTAAGCCACTGCCCATTGTGTAGTTTTGGAGCCACAGCTCGTAGTGTAATTTTGGAGCCCCTGTCTTAGAAGAAATCTGGAACTCCACAATCTTTTCACGCTTCTGTAGTTAGGATATTTGTCTACTCGTTAAATCTTCATTACCCACGTAGCAAATTCACTGACACAGGTTTAAAACTCATTTTGTCTGCAAGTGAATTGAAACTGAATGCACATCTCACAATCCATTGCAACTTGTCAACGATTCTTAAATCACAAGTGTATTTGATTATCCACTGAACAAACCAACAAAAATCCCAATAAAGGTAACGTTTACCTGGACAGCAATTAACTCTTTGTTCTCAGTTTACTCGTAAATTATTGATTGTAACAAAAAGGTATGTCACCTGACAGTAGACATTTTATCTGCTTTTTTTGTGTTTTTTTTTTCTTAAATTTCACCTTTTCTCATTATTCCTGATTTTGAACCAGCAGCCATTAACTGCTGTGTTTCCCCGAAAATAAGACAGGGCTTATATTAATTTTCATTCCAAAATATATAAACACTAGGGCTTATTTTAGGGGGGATATCGAGTGTTTGCGTCGCATGATGTGATAGCTAAGAATGCTTATTTCTTTCGTTTATCAGCTGCTCTCAACTAGGGCTTATATTAAAATCATTCGAAAAAAATCACGCCCGGTCTTATTTTGCAGGTAGGTTTTATTTTCGGGGGAAACACAGTATTACCAATAATAAGCAATGCTTTCAGCTTCTGTAGCTTCACTTCTGTCACACCAGGTGGTGGTGGGGAGATGTGAAATTTTAGATACTGGACATGTATGCAGAAAGGGGGGGGGCGCTTTAAAAAATTGTCATATTGTAAAAAGTATCTGGTACCTCTAAAGAAGGCGGCTCCATTTCTGAAATGAGGTAACCAAGCGAGAAACCGGTGCTATTTTTGTAATAGTAACCATTGTAGTTCTTTTTGACATTAAAAAAGTAAATAAAATTATTCTAATCAATTATTATTCTGATAACTCTACTGCAATCTCTTAGATTTCCATATGCTACAATTGAATTAAATTATAAAATGTCTTGATTAGTTAAGTTAAAAGTTAAAGTTAATAGAAACAGTGACATCGTGACATGCATTTAAAAATTGAAATAGTCTATTATAAATCATTTTAATTTATTATCTAGATATATAAATGAATTATGTATATCATATCGACATCTAGATAATAAATGTTATGTTTAAGTAATAGGTAGCAGATACTTTTCACAATATCACAATTTTTCATTAATGGAACCCTCCTTTTCGGCATACATGTTCGGTACCTAAACTATGAACCCCGCCCCTGATTACGCTTATGGCTTCTATTACTTTCATTCTTTTCTTTCATTCCTTCGTTTCGAACTTTTTTTTTTCAAAGATCACGAACCAAAACAATACAACGTGTATGAATTAGAAAAGAGAATCCTAGCTCATGGGTAACTGATTGTAATATCACCCGACACCTTAAACTCCATACGGGGGAAGTCCCCGTGGCGCAGTGTCTAAAATGCTGAACTACGACATCGTTGTAAGCGAATTTGAATTCCAGTCACACTATTACGTTCACTTTAGGAATAATACCATTGGGAATGGTATGAACCCCCTAATGTAACGTGGCGGTATATTCACGGTACCAAAACGGATATGTAACGTTCTAATAGCGATATATGTTGTATAGCGGGTCTTGTGAAATATATCGTCACAAGCTACTTCTCTTTTATTTCCAGGCTCGTCTCGTGGGTTGTGTTGGAGAGGAGGAAAGGCAGAGAGAAAGAGAGAGAGGACACTGTTAAATTACTGTGATCCCAGACTAGGGACCAGAGGTCCGTCCGTCCCCTAGGTATCGGAAAGCAAAAAGAGACCGGTATTTTTCTTCGTCGTTCCACGTCACCACGTGACTTCCGGTTCCGGTCAACACCCGAAACTTCCGGTTGGCTTTCAATTCTCCATTCGGGGGGTCACACCCCGGTCAAATTCCGTTTTGTGTTCATCACTTTTTTTTTAACCCTTTACTATCTCTTATTTCTTCTTCCTCCTTTTCTAATAGTAGTCCTCGCAAAACTAAGGATATTCACCATCTCGCTACACCTAATCTCTCTAGCTATGGGTTAATTAGTGCCACTATTATTCTACAATCATAGTTTCGCATTAAATAACCCAAAAAGGTTTATATACCATTAAACAAAGAAAGAAACCAAACCAAACTATTTAGCATTGGTGTTAATCTAAAAGTTCGATCTCTGTCAGATTTTTTTTTTTATTTCTAACGAGATCACAGCACCAGATATTTGTGATGAATTGTCCTGATTCATCTATAATCTTCTAAAATCCTTATCAGATGAAAAGGGACAGCATATTGATGTGGTGTCGATCTTCGATCCTCCTGGATTTGATTATCCGCAGATTTAACATCAATAATTTGATGGGTATGACACTAAACTGCATCTGATGGTGAGGCTCCAGTTCTGGATATCTGGAGAGTGTGGATTACCCATTCGTTACCAGTTCTTCTAGTCGTAGGAAAGACGAGTTCAAATCCTGGGCGAGGCTGTTTGTATTTCACATAGCGTTAATATCCTTGAGAAAGGTATGCATCTAACTATTCTCCCACCTGCTATGGGGAAATAGTAGAGCAGACTGGGCTCTTTAACCTTGGTTAGACAACCAGTCTAGGAGAAGGAAAAGTTCGAATTTAACCCGGTTCAACCCCACTTAAGTAATTCATCTTGTGTCATATCCTGGTTTTACGGACGGGTTTATATATATATATATATATATATATATATATATATATATAGTTTATTCTCTAGGCTTTTCGTTAGGGTCCAAGTGGTGCAGCAGTACAGTAGCACTGACACAACAACGACTTGGAAGAATTGTCTCTTTAGCTTGTCTGTGACTCCGGATTTCCATATGACTGATAATATATTTATAGCGAACCATGCCTTTTATATGCGTGCATTAACATCGCTTTCTGTGGATGAGATATTACTGCCTAAGTACTTGAATTGTTCTACCGAGTTTAGGAGTTTGTTATCGAGAGTGGAAATGTATTTTTTGTTTTTAAAAGACATGAACTTAGTTTTATCGGAGTTTACGTATAGGATTCCAGCGACAATCTCAAAGAAGTCCGTGTCGCCATCATGTGATCGTTCCATTGCTTTAGTATTTTGGTAGAGCGCTCATTATGGCGTTAACTGTTTCCTTGGGGAGGCCGTATTGTTAGCAGTATTTGATCCATTTTCCTCTGTGTATGGAGTCAAATGCTTTGGAGAAATCTACAAATATATGTTGTCTCGAGATTCTTTGCTCGAACCCCTTCAATGATTCGACGAATGGTTAGGATCTAGTTAGATTTCTGCAGAATCTGTTTTAATTTTTTCTAAGGATTTTCTCTATTTCGGGTCGGATGCGATTAAGAAGAAGGGCATTATATATCTTAGCAGCTATGGCAGCAAGAGTTATGCCTCTGTAATTCTTAGCGATTCCTAGGTCTCCTTTTTTGGAGAATGGGAGGATGCAACCCTTCGTCCATTTTTTATCGAACTGTCTGTATACTACATAGTCTAAGTAGTATATCGTCAAATTTCCTTATTTTCCAGATCTTAGGGGGTGCTTCGTGGAAACCCGCATGTGGTCCTATACCAGTCACGGTATGAATGATTTCCGTGACTACCGCATATGTATCCGTCCAGCTGCTCTTTCGGTGCCCTCTGCGCCCACGCTATGTTCCTTTGACCCACAGAACTGGGATCGATGCAACTTGGTTGGAGTGTCTTTGTGACGGGTTGAGAGATTTAGTGGAAATGAGCTGCCGTAATTGCTGGCAACTCTAAAAAATGAGGTAACACACCGTTAACAATAACAACGGTTTTATTCATAGATGATGAATGAGTACGTTTTGCACACTAGGTCGGATAAAAAAGACACACGAAGAGCTTTGTCTGGCATTTTGTTTTATGTGGACTTAGTTCTTTATGGAATTATTCTTAGTGGCAAAGTCTATTTCTCCTAGTGGCAATTTTCTTATTTCAGCAATCCTGAATTCCACGTGGCCCTGTGACACACTTTGTTTTTGGCGATCCGGCCTCCGACTAAAAGTTTACAATTTAGAGTGAGTGTTTTATAAAAAATTGTAGCTATTTTTGTCATCGTGCCAAGGTCAACAAGTGCTAAGCTGCCAACACCGAAAACATCATTGATTTGACAGCCATGTCAACTTTTAGGTCACGGCTATAACCTTTTCTTCTATCTATGAATACAATACGTAAAATCAGAATGTATATGATATTTTAATTTTTGCATTTTAACAAAACCATTTACGTTAACTAAAAAAACAAAAAAACAAAACAAACTTCTACACTTTCCTCTTTCGTTAAAAATTACTTGACGCCAATAAAAGTAGTCATCGTGTTATACGCTGTCTTTCTATTTTTAAGCTTTCTTAGTACTTTATTAAGTTCTTTTATCGTAAAGTCTCCTAACTTAATGCCTAGTTGGTTATTCATTATTTTTTGTATGTTATTTTCTATGTTTTTGTTTTTTTTTGGTGGGGTGGGGGGGGTGGTCATAACAGTTTCTGAAAGTGGTCTATCCATTTTTGAAGTCTATCTTTTTGGCTGGTGCATTTAGCTTTGATCTAGAGCTACTTTTCCTACCACTAATTTCGTTAACCATTTGTCATGCTAATCGCGACTGTCTGTCTCCTACTACCTGTCTGATTTTATTTATTTGTTCTTGAATGTATTCTATCTGTTCTTTTTTGTATATTTCAGTTGGTTCTACTTGTGCTTTCTTAAGGTTTTCTTTGTTGGTTTTAGATGGATTTGTTTTAATGTATTGAGATACTTTTTTAATATCTCTCCTCTTTAACTGCTTCTGTCTCCCAGAGGACAGCGTGATGGGAGCTGCACAAGAATTCTACGTGCGATCTTAAAAAACGTGGAAACATCCCCACACGAGAAAACAGCTGTACGACCACCTGCCCCATATCACGCAAACCGTCCGAGTAAGACGGACAAGACACGCAGGACACTGCTGGAGAAGCAAGAACGAAATCATATGTGACGTCCTCCTGTGAAACCAGCACGTGACCAGACCAGTGTGGGCCGGCCAGCAAAGACGGATGATGATGAGGATATATATATATATATATATATATATATATATATATATATATATATATATATTAAGGAACAATACTCCTAATAATTAACGGCTAGAATTCACATGACATAAATCCAACTTTACTTATATTCTGGTTTAATCATTGAATTTAACCAGATTTATACATGTTTTCCACATATCATTTGTATAAAGAGTCACACATATACACACACCAATACGTACACATACACACACATATATATATATATACGAGTACATATATATGAGTATGTACATACATATATGAGTACATTTGGGAATTATATATGGGTAATTCTATGTCAAATCATCAGGCCATGTCACCCAACCCCTTCAATTTTTCTGAAATTTTGTACAGGTGTAGAGTAGGTTAAAATTATACAATCCCCCAAATTTGAGCTTCTAATTCAAAATATTCGCCGAGTTATCTCGATTTTAAACTCGAAAAATTTGAGGGGGGGGCGAGAAAAATGCGACATTTTGTAATCTATTTTTGTCTATAAAATGTGTTCTATAGCTGCGCTACTCCTAAAAATTGGTTTATAGAAGTTTTTAGGCCTGAAGAATCCAAAAATGTTATCAAAATAGGCATAAAATTAACCCTTTTCACGTTCTTAATGATTTCTGATTTTTTCAATGCAAGATCAATAAGTGAAAAAATCACAATGTGGCACTACATATAATTTTCTTTTTCCTTTAAATTATTATTCTACATATATTGAACATTATTTGTATCAAAAGTGAAGTTTGGTTTTTGCTCACAAGCGAAGTTACAACATCAGTTAAGATTTGGCACTTTTACGTACAGCCATTGAAGAAGCACCATATGGAGCAAAATAACTGTCAGAGTTCGATAGAAATTATCAGGATTATGTTGGTGGTTGGATATATTTAAAATGATAAACAAACAATATATTTCCCATGTATTAATCGTATTGCCTGCAAAATTCTGACAATATACAAACGTCAATATCAGCACTACATTTCATTTTAGAATTAAAAATTGGAAGGTAACAAAAATGATAACAATATCCTTTGTACCACCAATTTTCCCTGTGAAATTTATCCCCTATATTTAACACAATGAAACTTGCATAAAAAATAATATTATCTTGAAAAGTTTTTTCCATTCGAAAGAAGAAACCTTAAACAAACTCCTGATGATTTTAGAAAGTTTTTTCAGCTTACAAAAATAATGGAAATTTTGATTGTTTTCATTTTTGCACCGTTAAATCAACTGAATTTTAACGTAGCTAAAAACAAGTTACGACTTGCACTTTTTATTTCAGAATACAAATTTTTTCTACAAAAACTACTGTCTTGAATATCATACAATTTTTTTTATATAGTTATTCAGACTCTTATCTTTATAGAAAAAAAAAGGAAAAACATTTTTAATGCTTTATTTTTTTAATATCTCATAACATAAAGTGTGTGTGTGTGTGTGGGGGGGGGGTAGAACTCGTAAAAAAATTTCCTTTAGTACATTTTAGTGAAAAAACTATTTCAGACATATTTAAATCTAAAGGTAAATAGTTATGGAAATTTTTGTGAAAATCGGAACATTAATTGATTTTTCATATAATTTTTAAAAAATCCTCTTTTTGAAACTCGTTTTTGGCTACGTTAAAATTCAGTTGATTTAACGGTGCAAAAATGAAAACATTGTGTTTCAATCATAATTTCCATTATTTTCAATTTACAAAATGTCGCCATATTTCTCGCCCCCCCCTCAAATTTTTCGAGTTTAAAATCGATATAACTCTGCGAATATTTCGAATTGGAAGCTCAAATTTGGGGGATTGTCTACTTTTAACCTACTCTACACCTGTACAAAATTTCAGAAAAATTGAAGGGGGTGGGTGACAATTTTATTTTTTTCCTGATGATTTCACATGGAATTGCCCATATATATATATATATATATATATATATATATATATATATATATATTTGTTCTTTAAAATTAGATAAGTACAAATATTCAACCAAGTTTTTAATTTATTTTACACATTTCCCTCATGCTTTGCATTACAGCCAAAACATTATTTTCCCATATATATATATATATATATATATATATATATATATATATATATGTGTGTGGTGTGTTGTGTGTGTGTGTTTTAAAAGCGAATGTTATAAAGTATTCCAACTGCAGTTTCTTGCCGTAGTAATTCTTCAGGGAATTTTTATTAACCCAGAAGTAAATTTATTTGCTTCGTGATTAGCAAAGATCCGTAATATATATATATATATATATATATATATATATATATATATATATATAGAGAGAGAAGAGAGAGAGAGAGAGAGAGAGAGAGAGAGAGAGAGAGAGAGAGAGAAAGATAGATATAATATATACAGAAAATTAGACTCAATATATATGTGTGTGTGTGTGTGTTGTGTGTAAGTATATAAAAATGCAAAAAAATCCCCCAAACAACAAGATATTCAGAAGGATTATATTTTGAATTAGCCGACGCTACAGCGTTTCGGTTTGTTCAGCAAATCATCATCGGGGCTATCATTTATATAGCAAGAAACTTTTGACAATCAAAATCTGTAAGCCTTTGTTTTTGCCAGTGTGTTGCGGCTTCTGTTTGTTCTTCAACACATTGACAAAAACAAATCCTATCGATTGAAATTCTCGTGTTCCACGATGAAAATAATAAAGACAAAAATATCTAAAAAGCAGTTTCTATGAAACAGTACGTTATATTTCCCGCAAATCGGATTCTTTGAAATGTTGGAGTTATAAACAGAAATTACAATAAAATATCTGTGAAGTAAAATATAAAAAACCTGCAAAGTATGTTGAAAAAAAAAAAGGAATAAAATGTGGGAAACGGAAATGTGCAAATGCTACGTATAAATGAATCTCTCTGTCTGTCTGTCAGTCTCTCTCTATATATGTGAAGGTGCGTGGTGTAATGGTTAGAGTCGTAGGAAATAGACGCATCGACCCGCATTCAAATCTTGAACAAGGCTGTTTGCATATAGAGCTAATACCCTTGGGAAAGGTATGCATCCAACTACTCTCCCTCCAGCTATGGGTAAATAGTAGGATAGACTGGGCTCTTTAACCATCGCTAGGTAACCATTCTAGGAGAAGGAAAACTCTGAATTCAAACCTGTTAAACTCCGCTTAAGAAATTGATCTCGTGACACATTCTACTCGTGCGGAGGGGTTGGTATATATTATTATTATTTGCTCCTTTTGAGTTTTCACATCAGCATTAGCTGATGGTCTTTCACTGGAGTCTGAGTGACAGCAAGTCTCCTCAGGTCTCCAGGACTCTTCTGAGTATTCTGGCAGATTGCAGCAATGCAGTGTTCTGAATGGTTTCAACCCGTCCTCTGATTTCCAAACATTCCAGACCCTTTTCCAATCCTTTTGGGACTGTTCCAAGTGCACCAACTACAATTGGTATCACCTTCACTTTCATATTCCATAATTTTTTTAGTTCTCTGGCAAAGTCCAGATATTTGTCTATTTTTTTTTTCATTTTCCTTTAGCTTCACCCTGTGATCTGCTGGCACTGCAAAATCCACCAGTTGACAAGTTTTTTTTTGTGTTTATCAACACTAGGTCTGGTCTTCTTGCTGGGATAAGGTGATCCGTTTTTATTTCAAAGTCCCAGTATTATTATTATTATTATTATTATTATTATTATTAGAATGGGAAGAGTAAACAAATATTCCAGTTAGAAATATAAAAGTGCTCAATGTACAAAGACATAGCAATAATAACAACTAATATATATATTTATCAACCCCTCCGCACGAGCAGGATGTGACACAAAATCAATTTCTTTAGCAGATTTAAGCAGGTTTGAATTTAGAGTTTTCCTTCTCCTAGACTGGTTGCCAAACTGTTGTAACCTAACAAAGGTTACTAAATGAGAAATAACCAAACGGAGGTTGGAAATGAAATGGAATCTTTATAACATTAACAAAATACAATACTCGTCAGTGGCGTGAAGAAGATAAACCACTGCTAGTGGTGTCAGACTACTCAGACAGCATAATACTTCCGTATTTATGAGGATTTGGACGGTTCTGAGAAAATATCAAACTATCTTTTTGGTACAAATATTATTCAATATATGTGAAATAATAATAGAAAAAATTGTTGTCGTAAACGCAGTGCCAGATCGGGATATTGATCTTGCTATGAAAAAATCAGAAATCATTAATAACTTAAAATTGGTTGACTTTGAGACTATTTTGACAGCATTTTTGGATTCCTTGGGTAAAAATACTTTTATAAACCAATTTTTGCGATTAGGGACGCTCTAGAACTAATTTTACAGACAAAATAGGTTACAAAAAGTCGCCATTTTTCGTTACCCCCCTCAAATTTGGAGAGCTAAAATCGACATAACTCCGCCAATTTTGGAATTGGAAGCTAAAATTTTGGCGATTGGCGAACTTTGACATGATTCACACTTGGACAAAATTTTAGAAAAATTGAAGGGGGTGGGTGACATGGCCTGAATAATTTGATATGGAATTACCCATATATATATATATATATTGAACGAGAGATAGATAGATAGATAGATAGATAGATAGATAGAGAGAGAGAGAGAGAGAGAGAGGTTGGAAATGTTTAAAGTGAAAAGTGAAAGAAGACGCGATGACCCCCCCAAAAAAAAAAAAAAAGTTAAACGATAGGAAAGAAAAACATTAACAAAATGATATATATATATATATATATATATATAATATATATATATATATATATAAATTAAAGCTTTGAAAAGAATTATGATGAAAATAATTTTTTTTTTCTCAGCTAGGAAAAGTCACCTTTTTTTTCTTCTAATATTATTCTTTTGAATTAACCCCCAAGTTTTTTAATTACACCCAACGCAATTATTGAGAATCAGGGGTTTCATAGTTTAGTACCGAAATGTATACCGAAAAGGAGGGTTCCATTAATGAGAAATTGTGATATTGTGAAAAGTACCTGGTACCTATTACTTAAACATAACATTTATTATTTAGATGTCGATATGATATAAATAATTCATTTATATATCTATATGATAAATTAAAACTTAAACCTAACGTAAATACTAATACTGTTGTTCCTTAATCTTCCGACCGTTATCATCTTGCAACACCCTCTAGTTAAATTGTGACCGTCCAAATCATCCAAGATGAAATGCAAAAATGTAAATCCTGATTATCTGTTGTTGCTTATCCACCAATTTCTTATAAGATTGAATGTTGTCACCTCAGCTAAATAACAGACCATCCCGTTTTTATTATAAAGAAAGGAAGAGAAGAAAAAGGACATGCTACACAGAAAAATATAATGAGAAAGAAAAGAAAGAGAATAGAAGAAATATATAGAGAGGAGGTGAGTGTGCGGAAGCGATGACGCCAATCTGTTTCAATCAAACATAATCAAAAGAAGGAAAGAAAGAATAAAATGTGAGAGAGTTAAATCAAGATTATTATACTTTTTACATATTGAACTATTTAGCAATAACTCTTAAGTAAAGATATCAAACGTTGTAATAATTAAATTATCATTCTGTGGTATATCCACAGGTCCTGCTAGTTTATAATAAACTATGTCATTTAAAAAAATGCATGTCACGATGTCATTGTTTCTATTAACTTTAACTTTTAACTTAACTAATCAAGTTAATTTATAATTTTATAAAGACATACAGCTTATTTAACTGTGGCATATGGAAATCTAATAGATTGCAATGGAATTATCAGAATTATAATTGATTAGAATAATTTTATTTACTTTGTTATTGTCAAAAAGACCTACAATAGTTAAATTACAAAAATACTAATAGTACCATGTACTCACTTGGTTACCTCATTTCAGGAATGAAGCCACCCCCTTTAGAAGTACCAGATCCTTTTTACAATATCACATTTTTTTTAAAGAGAACCCCACCTTTTTCAGCATATATATCCAGTACCTAAAGTTTGACCCCCTTGTACTTGTACGTCTTTGCCTAATTTTATGTGAACATATAAGAGGTGCGTCCTAGATATGGAGCAGCCTAGGGACGTTTTATTTTTATGACAAAAATGTGATCAAATCTTATTATAATGGAGATTGTGTGTTTGTCTGTCTGTAACCGAAACTATATCACTACTCAAGTCACAATTCCCTTAGTTATTTACGTCACATTCTCCATGATTTTATTTTTATTTAAATCTCAATTATTAATAAAATTGTTTTATTTTATTAATACTGTTGACCATATATTCATGCTAATAACATGCAATTGTATTTATATATACAGCAAAATAGCGTTTTTTTCTTAATTAATATGAACAAAAATCTCTCGGATAAATCTTTTAAAAATTTTTATTCTTTACTTCCTAATTTAACTAAATAGATTAATTAAGAAAATTTAGCAATGAAAAACGAGAGTGATGGAAGAGTAAATTTCATTTGGTCTATTTTTTTATTGTACCCCAGAGAAAAATTACGCTTGGTCTTATTTTGCAGGTAGGTCTTATTTTCGGATAAACAAGGTATTTCGGATTTATTTTAACTCACTTAAAAATTGTTTGTAAAACTTTGTCTATCCGAATAAGAGAGAATAATTGAAACTCGGTTATACTGCACTCTTGCTCTGTAATCATATTATAATGGAGATTGTGTGTTTGTCTGTCTGTAACCGAAACTATATCACTACTCAAGTCGCAATTCCCTTTGTTATTTACGTCACATTCTACATGATTTTAATTTTTATCTAAACCTCAATTATTAATAAAATTGATTTACATTATTAATACTGTTGGCCATATCTACATACTAGATATTTACCACGTACCCCACGGGTTAGGCACAAGGCCGTATTAATGTGGGACTACCCACGAACCGAAGCTCATGGGCGGCGGGTGCAAATGATGCGTTGATCCCGTCGGCATTCCCCCTCAAGGGAGCTCCTCGGGCACTGGGTAATAAACCCAGCCCTGTCCCTTTAAATCGAGGGGACAGGTGTTGCCTGGTGGGGGGGGGGGAGAATGGTCCCCTGGGATCAACGATGTTAGCTTGTAAGGTCAAGGGCCGAAACCACTGGACCCCGGATCTACATACAATTGTATTTATATATGCAACAAAATAGCGGTTTACAATGTGAACGGAAAGGCTAATTTGCATATTGTTATTGAAAAAAATTATTTTATAAATATGTGCTTAGTATTATTGATTTCTAATTGTTTGGTTTTATCTTAATGAATATGAGCAAAATTCTCGGGGATAAATCTTAAAAGAAATACATTAACAAGAAATAACTGTAATTTTATTATTTACTTCTTATTTTAACTAAATAGTTAAATTAGGAAAATTTAGCAATGAAAGACGGGAGTGATGGAAAAGTAAGTTTCAGTAGTTCTATTTTCCGATTATACCCCCCTCTGTTTCAAATCTTTTTATCTGCATTCTTATTTAGTTTCATTAGCCTTTCTAATTTAATATAATATCTTATTACATTGAAACACATTTTCTTAAAACTCAAATGTTAATGTTTAGTTTGGTTTGGTTTGATGGATTTTACGGCATGTCAATCCTTGTTGGGTTATTTTATGCCAAATACGTTTTGTTTTTATTCATCCTTGATGGTATTCAGAATTATTTTTTAAACTCAATTTTCTTAAAGTACATTTTTCTAAACTCCTTTTTTCTATCTAACCCACAGATGGGACCCTAACAGGTACTACCACTCCGGGCCAGAGTGGTAGTACCTGTTTTATTTTTGGGGTATAGACAGGTTGTAATTTTATTTTTGGGTATAGAGAGGTTGTAAATTTATTTTTTGGGTATAGAGATACAAAGTTTTAATGCTGTAGAGTCGTTTACAGATGATACCTAACAATATCCGTTTTGATTGTAATATATTCCAATAGAAATGAAATGAACATTCTGGCATTTTCTTCTCAACAAAAATGCTAGGATTTTTTTTAGAAGAAAATTAACTTTTTATAAAAATATTGATAGAGGTGTTCTTATTTATGGGAAGTACTTTATATATTTAATTAAAAATGGATAAAATAATATGAATAATATATATATGAGAGAGAGAGAGAGAGAGAGAGAGAGAGAGAGAGAGAGAGAGAGAGAGAGAGAGAGAATATAAATTTTGAATACAATAAAAATAAAATATTCGAGATAGAGAGAGAAGGATATAGAATGCGTGTGAGAGAGAGAGAGAGAGAGAGAGAGAGAGAGAGAGAGAGAGAGAGAGAGAGAGAGAGAGAGAGAGAGAGAGAGATACTTTTAAAAGAGAGAGATATATAAAATTTAAAAAAAATAAAAAGAAAAATATACGAGAGAGAGAGAGAGAGAGAGAGAGAGAGAGAGAGAGAGAGAGAGAGAGAGAGAGAGAGGTAGAGAGAGAGAGAGAGATTATTAAACAAATATATAAATAAATAATTCAAAATATAAATAAGCAATAAGCAATAGATTTAAAATATTTTAGACACTGTACATCATTATGAATATTTGAAATACAACTATCAGCCTATATAGTTTTATACAAGTTAATTTTTTAAATGAATATTTACGAAAATAACAACAAAAAAAGGAGAAGAAAAAAAAGATTTTGACAGCCTTGTTTTATGCACCAAAATAAAGAAAAATAAAGGAATAAAATATAATAAAAAGCGAATAAACAAAACGAGAAAAAAAATCAATAAATTCTAAAAAAGATAGATAGATAGATAGATAGATAGATAGATAGATAGAGAGAGAGAGAGAGAGAGAGAGAGAGAGAGAGAGAGAGAGAGAGAGAGAGAGAGAGATTATTAGAGAAATGTATAAAACAAGATAAAAAATAAACAAGTACAAAAAAAAGAACAAAATATAATAGAAAGCGAATAAAAAAAAAACAAGAAAAAATAAATACATTTTAAGAGAAATAAAATAATAAACGAATAAAAAATGTACAGCAAAAACCGAGCAACTATTGCAGTGAGTTCAATCCCGCCCGAGGGTTCTACACTAGTAGATTTTTTTTTCTTTTCTGACGGACTAAGCTCAGCTTAGTTAGAACTAACAGGAAAAGAAATCTACAGTTGACAGTTCAATAGAATTCGGTAAACCGTAAATATCCAGGAAAAATAAAAACAAAAAGAATATAGAGACAAATCGAAATATAATGAAATAGAAAGAAAACGTCTCTTTCTTTTAAAAAAGAATTTAAACACCAAGACAGAAAAAAAAAGATGAATGAATATACTTACGATTTATTGTTGATATGAAATTGTTGACCTGATCAAGGGATGCGCTCCTCTCCAGAGCGACTGACAAGCAGTTGTGTGTGAGTTGCGTTACGTTGGTGGACAGAATCGTCACGACGAAATCGTCCAATCATGGGCGACCGGGAACTTTCAAATCGATAACCAACACACTGACTGCTTTGATTAAGTTCGGGCCGCTTGCAAACATAAACGCAATTTATAACCTCCTTCTTTTGCTACGTAAGTGCCTAAATTATGGGATCAAGCATCACGGGATTGTTAAAAGTAGTATTGTCACATATTTCTCTCTCTCTCTCTCTCTCTCTCTCGAGAGAGAGAGAGAGAGAGAGAGAGAGAGAGAGAGAGAGAGAGAGAGAGAGAGAGAGAGAGAGAGAGAGAGTCTCCCGTCTAATGATATTATATCCTGTGCCTATTGGCTTTAGTAAAATACATACTCTCTCTCTCTCTCTCTCTGTCACACACACGCATAGAGAGAGAGAGAGAGAGAGAGAGAGAGAGAGAGAGAGAGACTCAGAGCAGCAATAGAGATTTTGGTTATTTCCGTGAAAAATGTTTTAGCAATCCTATGCGACTCTCTCTCTCTCTCTCCTCTCTTCCACACACACACATATGCAGAGAGAGAGAGGAGAGAAGAGAGAGAGAGAGATCAATTTCAATTAACCTCATAATGCCGAGGCTTTAATTTATTTAATTCTTTCTATTATTAGGCATATTTCATTAATCGGAAACAACTGAAGTAGCCTAACCCAAACCAAACCCTAACCCTTAACACTAACACTATTCGTAACCCTAACCATAGCATCTCAAAGGTTTCAGGTATTTCCGTAAAATGTAATGAAATGTAATGCTTTTTATATGCAATCTAATGATATATATTATCTTGCGCGCTATTGTGCATTAGTAAAAGACACTAAACTGCATCTCTTTCTTTCTTTCTTTTTTCTCTCTCTCTCTCTCTTCTCTCTCTTCTCTCTATATATATATATATATATATATATATATATATATATATATATATATATATATACACACACACACACAAGCTGAGCCTCTATATGGTTAGGTTTGGTTAGTTGGATTTTAAATGGCATATCAACTCTTGTTGGGTTATTTTATACCGAAGACGTTTATTTTTATTCATTCTTGATGGGTATTACACTTTTTAGCTCAATTTTTTAAACATTTTTAAAACTCATTTTTTCTATTTAACCCTTAAATTGGTTGGTTTGTTGGTTGGTTGTTTTATTTTACGGCATTACAACCTTTTTCGGGTCATTTAATGCCGAATCAAGTTATTTTGAAAAACAAAGAACTCAGGTTGCTTACAGTACCTGCTATTGCTTAATTAGTCACCCATCTAAGTACTGAACAGGCTCATCGCTGCTTAACTGTCGGAACCGGTGCTTTGAACGTGATTTGACCGTAAGCTTCATAAATGGGACTCTAAAAGGTACTACCACTCCGGGTCAGAGAGTACCTGGAAGTAATAGTGATGGAGGGGTACTCCATACTCCCCAGAGCTCCAGAATTGAAACTTCCCTATTAGATGCAGTTTAATGTCATACGCAGGACATTAAGACCCTCAGTTAAAAAGGATTGGGGTTTGCCAATAGAGTCAAGACAATCATATAGGTGCTAAGGCTTGACGTGACCAGCCGATTAATCGGAGGGGAACCTCTCCGACCGCTCGTCTAGCCTAAGTAAGAGCCAAAAGTGAAGTATTGAATTCCTCCGTTTAGCAGCACGGGTCACCAGCCATGGTCGACAGGTAGCCCCATTGGGGGGGGGGGGAGGCTAACCCTCTGCAGAGGTGCAGTCGGTGTATTCAACTGCCCCAACCAACAGAGCGGAAAGAGCCTCTATAGTACTTGCAGCTTTTCGGATACTGACTGTTGGTGAGGCATAGAATATCCTTGCTGTTTCCCCTGCAGAGGGATAAGAAATCAAAAAGGCGTGTTCTGGGTATGACACTAAACTGCATCTGATGGTGAGGCTCCAGTTCTAGAGTTCTGGGGAGTGTGGAATACCCCTTCATTGCTATTACTCCAAGGTCCACTCTGACCCCGAGTGGTTGTACATGTTAGGGTACCACCAATAGGTTAAATGGATATCCTGGACAGTGTAGAGTATCTCTTCATTGTTACTTCTCCCAGTTCCACTCTGACTCGAAGTGGTAGTACCTGTTAGGGTTCCACCTATGGGTCAAGTAAATCTTTTTTAAAACATTCGTATTCGATAGGACGATGTGCACCCCCCTCCAAAAAAAACAAACAAACAAAAAAAAGAAAAAAGAATCTCAGAAAAATACTAAAAAATGTAAATATAGATGTACAATGAACGCAATTCTCTAACATCTAAGCATAAAATAACCCTAGACCGGTTGACCTGACATTAAAATTAATCAATCGGTCAATCTTATAAATGTATGAAGAATATATTAAAGTAAACATGAGAATATAATCGAACTTCGATATTCGCGGGTTTCATTTTTTGTGTTTGTTTTTTCATTATCCGCGAGTTTGTATTCATGTCATATATGAATAAATTGAGACACTATCATTTGAACACCGATCGCCAGTCAACGAAAACTTACAGATAATATATAAATAGAGGTACCGTGCTAGAGGTACGGTACGCTCTTGATTCAAATCAATCCTGTTATTGTTTTAGGCAAGATTTTCGTGTTACGGATAAGTAAAAATGTTATTCGTTTGTCTTATTTTCTGTTTAATGAATTCATTTCGGTTAAAATGAAATACATATGATTTTATTTAGTTGTCTTTTTGTTCTTCGTTTTATGTATATGTGAGCTTTACAAAAATACATGGTCTGAAGTGAGGGAGAAATTATCAAATACTAGTCACGAAAATTATTCTACAATGTGCCATAAAAAAGTAGTTTAAGACCCCTGCTATAAAACAGTCACATAATTCTACCAGAATATATATCGTTTAAATTTCACTCACAATTTAAATTCACATTTGAGATATGTCAAAACAAGTAAAGTTTGCAAAAGTTCAATATTTTCAAGTTGTAAAACTTAAATACTTACGCCCGGGGGTACATATTCTTGCTAGTATAAATAAAATGAGACACTAGATAACGAGCGAATGAAAATGGCAAACCTCCAGATAGTATAAATTGAGGTACCGTGCTGTTAGAGAAGGACTTCCGTCATGGCTTGGCCGGTACACTTTTGGTTCAAAGAAATTCTGTTATTGTTCTAGGCAAGACTGTGGTGTTACAGATAAGTAAAAATATTATTCGTTTGTCTTATTTTCTGTTTAATTTTGGAATGAAATACATATACTTTTATTACAAACAGATTTTCTATTTAAGCCATAGATGGGACCCTAACAGGTACTACCACTCCGGGTCAGAGTGGACCTGGGAGTAATGGGGATGAAGGGTCAATCCAGATTCCCCAGACCTCCAGAACTGGAACCTCACCATCAGTTAGAGTTTAATGTCATACCCAGGACATGAAGACTCTCAGCCACCGCCTTCGAGCACCCATATGATAAAAAAAGATGGGGCTTGCCATAAGGGCAATAGGGTCGGGACAATCATATAGGTGCTAGGGCATGACGTAACCAGCCGATTGATAGAAGAGGGCCTCTTCGAACGCCCGTCTAGCCTAAGTAAGGGCCAAAGTAGAGTGTTGCATGTCATAGACTGTTCAGCCACCAGTATTCCGTCCTTAAGCATCACAGGTCGCCACATTTGGCGGGGGGGGGGGTCTTTACCTCTCTGCAGAGGTGCAGTCGGTGTATTCAACTGCTTCAGCCAACAGGGCTGTGTCTTTTTTGTTCTTCGGTTTATGTACATGTGAGCGTTACAAAAATTCAGCACTTTACTTTTTAACCCCAACCCGAGGAAAATCACAGATAACAAACATAAACTTTCGAAGGTACGCCCAGTGTCACGTTTATGAAGAGGCGTACTTAACGTCATGGTTATCGTTGTAGGAAATGGAATTGGCGACACGAGTTCAAATCCCGAACGAGGTTGCTTGCGTTTAATTTTGCGCCCATGATTAAAAAAGAAGAAACATGAATACATACGTTCTCTCCCCTCAGCTATGGGAAAATAGTCGGACAGAGTGGGTTCTTTAGCCTTGGTAAAACAACCAGTCTAGGAAAAGGAAAAATCTGAATTCAAACTAGTTGTACTCTACTCAGAATTGACATTGGTGAAAGGCTTTGGTAAATACATACTGGGGTATAGCGGCTATGCTATTAAACACACACACACACACACACACACACACCACACTATATATATATATATATATATATATATATATATATATATATATTAGCTACAGAAAATAATTTACCAAAAATCAGGGAATTATCTGATTTTAATGAAATTTTCAGTGTTTATTTATCACTGAATGATCTTTATAATGCATTATTTATTTTATTTCAAAACTTTCTCATTTTTTTCAGGTCACTTAATTTTGCCCCCCCCCCCTTATGTTTGGAGCGTAACATTTTTGTGAGTTGGTCATTTTCGATACTAATTACAGTATAAATAATGAGATAAAAGACGGAAATTATGAATAGAAACAAAAAATTTTTTTTACGGTGGCTCTTCTATGAGAAAATAAGTACCGAAAATCGAAAAATAAAATGTAAAAAAAATAATAGATAATTAATTTTTTGGAGATTTCTTTTTTACTCATTTCGATAATTATTTAATTGGCTATTATCTTATAAAAGAAAAAAAATTATACATTGATATTTTTCTGCTTAAAAGGGGTGGGGGGTACATTTTCAATACAGTTTTTCTTCAAAATTTATTACTTTATGTGTCTAAAATAAGGTTTGCATTAAATAGATATTTATTTCTAGAATCTAAAAATATAACATTTTAAACTTAAATTTAAACTTTTCACATTTTAAATGAATTTTATATATTAATTTTTCATAGCAAAAATACTAAATTAAAGTGTTGAAATAAAATAACTAATGCATTATAAAATTCATTAATTGATAAATCAATACTGAAAATTTCATTAAAATCGGATAATTACCTGATTTTTGGTAATTTTTTTTTGCAATCGCGAATGTTACATAAAAATTGTAAACAAGTGCATAAAACCATTGAAAAATAGACAGAATGGCGGATCGCGTCAAAATTGACCAAAACAAATCGTTTTAAATCTATTAAAAATAAACTGCATATGTAATGATATTTTTCTTTTTTTAATGATGGTTATTATGTTACTACTTATCGATTTAGACAAAGTTTGACCTTAAATAATAGATTTAATTATTTTTCATTCGCTTTTAAAATTCGTAGCAGATGACAAAATTGCCAGTGCCTAATATATATATATATATATATATAATTTTTAGATTTGGGTTAACAATCGGATAGATGAGAAACTGTCAATTACCTAGCGCCGTTAACTTCATGTCTTCGCTATCCTAACTTAGATATAAATGTTCTATCAATGATATTGAGCACACTTTACTTATAAATATACCAAACTATATCATCAATATATAATATATATATATATATATATATATATATAATTTTCTCGTGGGCTTATTTTATGAAATATGATGACAAGGATGTCACAAATGAGGATGATGGTTTTATAATAATTATTATCTGTTATCGCACGTGTTACAGCCAGATTACATGTATTTTCGATCCTCTTTGGTATACTATACGGATAGATAGATTGATTTTCTACTGTAAATGTTGTATACCCTTCTTTACTTACATCTATTCTTCTTGTGATGTCTTTTCTATCTTACGTTTTCTTCTAACATCTCTTATAGCGTCTGGACTTCTCTTGGGGACTTCGTGTCTGGTCTTCCATTGGGGATTTCTCTTTATCAGACGCCCTGTGTCATTGGTAGTTTTTAGATAATAACACAAGACTTCGATTTAACTTAGATCATATTTATTTCGAAACCCCCACCAAACTACCTGCGCAGATAGAGTCGGAGCGTGCAATACACGACTCACCACCATCGTGGTTTCTGGCCGACTGGCTAAAATCTATTTCTAATCTAAACCGGAAGAGGGTCTCCTCCACCTATTCTCACGGTATCCACCGGAAAGGATCAGGATGAGGTCAATCCTTGTCACTCATCCTTCAAGGCCGTGGGCTGCAACTTATAACAGCCATTTTGATTTCTATACTACTGTACATAAATATTAAAAATCTAATAATTATGTAACATAAACAGTGTGATCCAATAGCGTATACCCTTCTACTCGCACTTGCTTTGGCCAGTCCGTCTGGAAAGGGTTAATTAATGTGCATTTTAACGTGAATAATTAATGCACACATTAATATGATATTAATTATCAAAAAGGTTACGGAAAAAATATTTTTGCGACGCTCCAATCATCTCTCATCTTAATTAACTATGAACCACAAAGAAAAAGAAATGAATGGAAAATAAAACAATGGACGCTAGTAACTATTCGTAGGGTGTCTGTTTTCTTTGAATTACAAATTCACATTCAGAGGACTTGAATGCAATTAGCTTTTTTGCGGCTTCCAATAAGAATTCCCCCCCCCTACTCCAATATTTTCACGCCTTGTCGGCCGTGGTTGTAGAATAGGGAAGGTTGATTTTTTACTTTTTTTTAAATAACAAATTATCTCAAACAGCGAAAGTTGTGTATTGATATAATGAGTACTGATACCAAAAACTAGATCTATACTTGCACCATTGTTTGAGGAAATAGCATCAAAGATCGTCTACTAAAATGCCCGTTTTTTGCAGCATTTAACCTAGAAATTAGTTAGAAAATTTAGCAATTTTTAAATATTTAAAACAGAAAAGCCTGCCATTTTAAACGAAACGAATAAAATATCATAACTAGAATTCAAATTGAAAATATACCCCCCCATCACAATCAACACATCCGATATGCTGCTATAACAGTGATAGTGAAGGGTACCCGACCGGTAGGGAGACCACGCCTACGCTTCAAAGATGTCTGCCAGAGAGATATGAAGACATGCCACGTTGACATAAACACGTGGGAGGCTTGTGCAGAAGACCGTGCGACCTGGCGCCTCCTCGTCAAACAAGGAACAAAAAGAAGTGAAAAAGGGAGGAAAGAAGCTGCCACAGAAAAGATAGCTAAAAGGAAGGAGAGACAACAACACCCGTAACGCCTACAGAAAGCATCACCTTTTTTTTGCAATCACTACTCCAGAGACTGTCATTCAAGGATCGGTCTGTTCAGCCACTCACGTAGCTGCAGATAAAAAAATAAAAAAATGGACACTACGCCATCATCTAAAATAGACGAAAGGTTGCCAACCAATAGTGATAACATTTTAAAAGATTGAAATCTATTTCCTCAAATGAAGGTAAAGTTTCGAAGAAAATGTTTTATGTGGTTATTCTTTTTCTCTGAATGTTTGAGATGAGGCTTGATGATTAGTATTATCTGCGTTATTTGAACTATTGTTCTCATCTTCATTGTTATCTGTACAATGTTTCGGCCGATGTGCCCTCCAGCCTTCTTCAGGTATTTCTTGTCGGAATCGGGAACCTTCTCGGACTCTGGAACCTTCTTGTCGTAATCGGGAGCCATCACGGAACTTTGAACCTAACCCTTTATTCAGTACACGGGGGAATCCTGTTCTCATTCCGCTAACCATAGCTGGGCTAGAGGCGTTAAGCTGTGTTAATTATTATTCTGTGTTACTGCTGCCCTTGGCCAGGATTGAACCTGCAGTACAGAGATAACTGTCACTTAGAACTGTCTTAACCTAAATTTTTTATCCACTAGGCCATGTGTCCAAGTGGTTATTCTTTATGATAATTTGCAACTTTCGCCACATGGGAGACGTTACAGTTCCAAAATCGACCTACTCTACTGTAGTATTCTACAGTAGGATAGGTCTGCACCTCTCTAGAGGGGTAAAATATCCCTATCTTTTGATCTGTTTTGATATTCTTCTTATTCAGTTGATTTAAAAATTATTTCTCATCAATTTGGCGCTTACTTAGACAAGACGGTCGATCGGAGAGGCCCCTCTCCGATCAACCAGCTGATCACGCCAAACCATAGCGCCATATGATTGTCCCGACACTATTTGCCTCATAGGAAATCCTTTTTACCATATACGTGCTAGAAGGTGGTGACTGAGGGTCTTAGTGTCGTGGGTATGACGGTAAACTGCATATAATGATGAAGTTTTTATTTTGAAGCTCTGGGGAGTGTGAAGTACCCCTTCATCACTATTACTCCCAGGTCCACTCTGACACAGTGGTAGTACCTGTTAGAATCCCATCTATGGGTTAAATAGAAAAAAATGAGTTTGAAAAATTATTTAAAAAAAATTGAGTTTAAATTAAAAAAAAACGAAAACGAATACCTATCAAGAATGAATAAAAGAAACGTTTTCGATATAAAATAACCCAACAAGGGTTGGCATGCCATAAAATCCAACCAACCTAACCAACCAGCATTTGTGGATTTATTGTGTCGGATGTTAATTTCAACTCTTGTTGATATTCTCGATGGGTTCATGCCTTGGGATTGAACCTAAAACTTCAGCATCTCAGTCGAATTCTCTTCGACGTAGACTATGCCCCGTGTTGGAGGGACTTACAATACACTGACTGCACCTCTTGCAAGGGATTAAGAATCTACACCCAAAAAATGATATGACACCAAACTTCATCTGATGGTGAGGCTCCAGATCTGGAGAACTGGGCAGTGTGGAGTACCCCTTCATTGCTATAACTATCAGGTCCTCCTATGGGTCAAAGTCATCTATTTAAACATTATTCGTATTCGACGGGAATACTTGATACCAGATAACTGTAAATTATTTGTATTAAGAAAAGTTACTTGAAAATCTAATTGTTTACTAAGTACTAGAAGCGGCTATCCAGCGTTGCCTGGGTTGAGATGGGGGGGGGGGGCAAAAAACCTGCTGTACTGATTTGTTTACTTTTGAGATTTACAAATATTAGACATTTTTAAATAGGATTTCAATGCTATTTATATGTATGTTGTAACCTAACAAAGGTTACTGAATGAGAAATAACCAAAACGGATGTTGGAAATGAAATAGTATGTTTATAATATTAACAAAATACAATACTTGCCAACGGTGTGTGAAGGGGATAAACCACTGCAAGTGGTAGCAGTTTCCTCAGTCAACATAATACTTCCGTATTTATGAGGATTGGGACATACCCATTCATGTTCATAGGTAGGGTATGTGAGGATCGGGACATACTCATTAATGTTCAAAGCTATAACAATATATATTTTGATTTTTAAATATTTACAAATATAAATCAAATCTTCATACTTTTTTCACAAAAAACAAGAACCGGATATATATATATATATATATATATATATATATATTATATATATATAAAGTTGATTGCACATAAACTTTGTTCCTGTGAACGTTGTTTTTTGGTATCATGAAAGCATGGAAATGAACAAGTGAACAAAAACAAAAAACAGACCCCCCCCCCCGAGTTTCAATATCCAGCTGTTGTTCTGTCCCTGGTTCGATTTATTCCAATATTTTGGGTGAACATTCACCCTTTATCAAGGTATAAAGACTGTGGAAAAGTGAAATCTAGTATATGTGAGAAAAAAAAAAAATATATTTACATATATATATATACATGCAAACAAATGATTATTATTAATTCATTGCCTACTTTAAGCTGCTCATAGTGACTCTCCTACTGCATGTGTTAATTATAATTAAGCAGAAGGACTCAGATTACAATAATAATAGGACTTTATTTGAATAGAATGAGTTCTGAGGTGAATAGGTAGTGAACTTTGAAATATCCCATCATACAGTTGAAAAATGCCAAGAAAGCAGCCGTATGACCAGTTAACAGTGAACTTTGAAATATCTTTGAATCTATGAAAATAAATTAAGCACAAACTTTAGACAAAACCTATTTTATTTGTTGGTTGGTTGGATTTTACGGCATGTCAACGCTTGTTGGGTTATTTTATGCCAAAGATGTTTTTGTTTTATTCATTATTGTTGGGTGTTCAATTTTTTAAAACATACTTTTAAAAACTTATTTTTTATTTTTCGGTCTATTTAACCAATAGAGAGAGTGGACCTGAGAGTAATGACAATGAAGGAGTGCTCCATACTCCCCATAGCTCCAGAATTGGAACCTCATCACCAGATGCATTTTAACGTTATAGCCAAGACACTAAGACCCCCAACCACCGCCTCCTAGCACATAAAGGATAAGAAGGGTTGGGGGTTTGTCATAAGAACAATCGAGGACTACTCAGCGACCAGGATTCTGTCCTTAAGTATCAAAGGTCGCCACCCACAGCCAACAGGAGGCTCCATTGGAGGGATCTTACCTCTATGCAGAGGTGCAGTTAGCGTATTATACAGCCCCATCTGACAGGGAGGCCGTCTGAAAATCGCATAGGCGAGAAACTATCAGTAAGCAAGTGTTGACCGCATGATAAGACACTGCTTTAAGATACCTTAACTTATATATATAATATATATATATATATATATATATATATGGAGGCGCGTGGGCTAGTGGTTAGAGTCGTGGAAAATGGACTCGCTAATACCCTTGGGAAAGGTATGAATCTATATATTCTCCCTCCAGCTATGGGTTAAATAGTAGGGCAGACTGGGCTCTTCAGCCTTGGTTAGGTAACCAGTCTAGGAGAGGGATAACTCTGAATTCAAAATTCCTGAAGTCGGTCGTTGATTGGGTTTGTGGCAACCCTTGATGCACCAATTCTTTCCTATCGACTGTGCCAAAAAGTGTGGATGGTCCAACACAAGCCTTCACCACTATAAACAAATCCCTGTGTGGATGTTCATTGTGTGTATGAACCCTCTTACGTCGAAAATCGACGGGAGAGTCCATTTTATATAATAAAACGCTAGCTTTTTCTATCACGTCGTTCATTTTTTTTATTATAACTTGGAATATATTTATTTAAGAAAATTTATTTTAGAAAATTCCAATTTTGACTTTCGAGATCTTTTTTAAACATAAACATCCTTGTATAAATAGTGTCGCCTGTCAATAAGTGAGCTTTGTATTCATTTTTGCCATTTCCTTTAACCCACGCATAAAAAAAAATGGTTGATGGCATCAGTGCATTATAACATTAGGCAGGACACTGTCATTATCTGTTTGTACAGTATGAGTAAGGAAAACCACACACACACACACACACACCACACACACACACACACACAGAGAAATACACACAGACAGAGAGAAATACACACAGAAATACATACAGACAGACACACACACGCGCGTGCGCACACGCAGCACACATACTTTTTACAGTATGAGTAAGGAAAAACCACACACACACACAGAAATACACACACACACACACACACACACACAGAAAATACACACACACACAAAACACACACACACACACACACACAGAAATACACACAGACAGAGAGAAATACACACAGAAATACACACAGACAGACAGACACACAAGCGCGCGCACACGCAGCACACACACACAATACTTTTGTACAGTATGATAAGGAAAACCACACACAAACGAACACACACACACGTACACACACATACTGGTTGTGCAGTATGAGCAATGAAAACCACACACACACACACACACACACACACACACACACACACACACACACATCTGGCTCGTTTCAAAAATCCGCTTAACGTATTTATCAATCAATCGAAAGACATCAGCTTCATTATTTCCACTCTGTTAGATGCGTTTATGATTTGTTCTGATTTGATGTTTGTTTAATGCCGGCGTTTCAGAATTGATGTCAATTTTGTTTGAACATTGCCTTTTCGTCTCTGACTGATGTGTTGTGTTGTCGTTCTGATTATCATCGCGCCAAGGGGTCACGCCGAACTGGGATAAAATTCAGTTTTAGATTATATCAAACACAACGTTTTTCTGTTTTTAGCCGCTACATTGATTTCCTTGCTATTTGGAGTGCTCTGTCGCAAATGAGAAAGACGACGAGGTCCTTCATTTCCCTTCCCTCTGAAAACAATCGGAGAAGTAAAATCTTCCTGTAGGGATTATCTTCCCGTTGAGTTGTCTGCACGTTTAGTTTGCTGGTTCCCGCTAGGGGGCCGTTTTATATTTAAGCGGCTGGTTCAAACGCTTCACCCTCTTTTTCCTGTTCCTCAAACTACGAGACACATGGGGTAGACACGGTCTACCCCTTCTCGTTGGGGCTTTTGGCCCCCCTTACATTACTGTAAGTTATTTACAGCATGGACTATTCTTAGTCTCATGTCTGTACTTTTATGTTTATCTTTCTACATGTAACTTTGTTTTACCTATGTATTATGTATCTTGTTATATCCATGTGCTGTATACGTATTAAATGTTTTCTTTATCAAACCTTTGTCGGAGTCTTGTATTCAAGTATATATAACTTTGAATCCTTTTCTTACATTCCTATGCGAATAGATGTATTATATAACATTTGTTTACATTTGTAAATGGGATTTGTTCATTGAATTCATTGCTTCTTTGGTAGTTGAAAGTTTTTACCTAACTGGTTTGGTTTGTTTGGTTTGGTTTGTTTTGTTTTACGGCATATCAACCTCAGTGGGTCATTTAATGCCGATAAAGTTTTGAAATAAATAAATTCTTAATGGATAATACAATTTTTTTATAAATACATTTTTCTATTTAACCCATAGATGGGACCCTAACAGATACTACCACTCCGGGTCAGATTTGACCAGGGAGCAATGGTGATGAAGGGGTGCTCCACATTCCCCAAACCTCCAAATCTGGAACCTCACCATCAGATAGAGTTTAACGTCATTCCCAGGACATGTAGACCCTCAGTCACCGCCTTCTAGCACCCATATGATAAAAAGGGGTTGGGGCTTGTCATAAGGGCAATAGGGTTGGGAAAATCATATAGGTGCTAGGGCTTGACGTGACCAGCCGATTGATCGGAGGGGGCCTCTCCGACCGCCTGTCTAGCCTAAGATAGGGCCAAAGTGGAGTATTGCATGTAATGAAGTGCTCATCCACCCAGGCTCTATCCTTAAGCATCACGGGTCGCCACCCACGGCCAACAGGTGGCCCTATTGGGGGAGTCTTACCCCTCTGTAGAGGTGCAGTCGGTAAATTCTAGCGCCCCAGCCGACAGGGCGGCTACCTAACTGGGATTTTCTTCAACGTATATCTTCTTATCATAATGGAGATTCAATGTCTGTCTGTAACCGAAACTACATCACTGCTTAAGTCACAATACACCGAGGTATTGCGTAGTCTATCAATGAGTATTTCATTTATAGTCAAAATCATTAATATACATAGAATAATAAATCTTATCTATTAACGCTGTCTCTATGAAAATCTGAGTTAGATTTGCCTCAAAACAGCCCATGTTATTAGTGTGTTCAAAATCCCGCAATGTGTCTTATAAATCACTAAGAAATAAAGGTTTACATAATATATGGCGTGATTAATTTGCATAGTGGTTTTAACAAAACCGGGTTTAATAAATAATTCCTTAGAGTTATTAATCTCTAATATTATTGTTTTCTTCTCCAACGTAATTAAATTTCCAACGTATTCAAATAAATCTTACGGATGATTTTATATAAAAACCAATTAAGATAAAATTAAAATAAGCAATATTTATATATACGTTTTTATTTCATTTCGTTAGTCTTTCTAATTTAATATACAGTATGTCGATAAATTCCATGTGCACTTTAGATAATTTATTACTTTAAAAAGCATATAGATTTTGTGGACAGCCCATATTTCATTATATTAAGAATTAAATGCTTATACCCAGAGGGCGTATGTTTTTGCTAGTATATATATAAAAAATAAAAAAGTGCGGTTGGTCCAACACAAACCTTCACCACTATAAACAAAACACTGTGTGGGTTGTTCATTAGACCAGTTTATGATTCTTTCCTTTCTCTTTGGGTTGCTGCTTTTGCAGCTGAGCCCACTGGCGATAGTTATGGTGAAGGGGGAAATGCAAAAGGATACTATGGGAAGTCCTTAGCCAGACCTCTGCACCGTGACGGCCTTTGGGTGATGGCCCTTCTGGCACATCAACTGGGTATGTGTGCTGTCTATGTCCTTCATTGGCGACAAAGTAGTTATATTTAGACGTGGCACTGCTTTCCTCAAATGTTTTTTTATAGTACTTATCCCACGGCGATGATTACACCATCGCCGTGGGATAAGAACAAAAAAAAAAAAAAAAAAACACCTAGTACTTTTAATAACTCTGATGATGGAATTTATTCCGAAAATATTTAGAAATTAAAAAAAGTTAAATAAATATAATTTTCAACACATATTGAATTGTCAATTGCCTTCAAAAAATCTTTATATATATATATATATATATATAATATAATATATATATACATACATACATATATACATACATTATATATATATATATATATATATATATATATATATATATATATATATATATATATATGTGTGTGGGGATGTGAGTAAATGTTGAAGAACAGTAGATAAAAACAAACAATTTCAATCAATTAATATTTCGCCTCTGTAAATTTACTAGGAAGCAGAACTGTTACATATATACAGTGAAAAGGTGGATATGCAGGGCGGAGGAAAGGAAGGTATAAGGCAGGAGGATGGTGGTGAAAGAGAGGGGTGAGAAGATTATTAAACGCAACGTTTTCAGTTTTTAGCCGCTACATTGGTCTGGAACGTTCTATCGCAAATAAAGAAGACGAGGTCCTTCATTTTTTCTCCCCCGACAACAGTCGTAGAAGTAAGGTCTTCCTATGCGACAAAACACATTAGAAAATATTTGTTTACATTTCAAATGGTGTTTGTTCAATGAAAACAAAAATAAAAAAAACCCAGCCAGAATACATAGCATGTCAGACATGCTATACTACCGTGTTTCTTCGAAAATAAGATAAGGCTTTTACTATTTTTCACTCCGAAATATAACACTAGGGCTTATTTTCGGGGGGATGCCGTCGGGTCTTTGCATCGCTTGATGTGATTGTGAAGAATGCTTTTTTTTGTCTGTCTGCCGCTCTCAACTAGAGCTTATTTTAACGGGAAGGTCTCATAGTGTTAGGGTTTGCCATGAGGGCAATAGGGTCGGGACAATGGTATAGGTGCTATAACTTGATGTGACTAGCCGATTGATCGGAGGGGACCTCTTCGACCGTCAGTCTAGCCAAGTAAAGGTTTCATAGCGTTGGGGCTTACCATGAGGGCAATAGGGTCGGGACAATGGTATAGTGCTATGACTTGATGTGACTAGCCGATTGATCGGAGGGGACCTCTTCGACCGTCAGTCTAGCCAAGTAAAGGTTTCATAGCGTTGGGGCTTACCATTGAGGGCAATAGGGTCGGGACAATGGTATAGGTGCTATGACTTGATGTGACTACCGTGTTCGACCGTCAGTCTAGCCAAGTAAAGGTTTCATAGCGTTGGGGCTTACCATGAGGGCAATAGGGTCGGGACAATGGTATAGGTGCTTGACTTGATGTGACTAGCCGATTGATCGGAGGGGACCTCTTCGACCGTCAGTCTAGCCAAGTAAAGGTTTCA
Organism: Doryteuthis pealeii; assembly: GCA_023376005.1. NCBI lineage: Eukaryota > Metazoa > Mollusca > Cephalopoda > Myopsida > Loliginidae > Doryteuthis > Doryteuthis pealeii. Next base: position 61,840,783 of record CM042145.1, on the reverse strand, counting down.
TAGCGTTGGGGCTTACCATGAGGGCAATAGGGTCGGGACAATGGTATAGGTGCTATGACTGATGTGACTAGCCGATTGATCGGAGGGGACCTCTTCGACCGTCAGTCTAGCCAAGTAAAGGTTTCATAGCGTTGGGGCTTACCATGAGGGCAATAGGGTCGGGACAATGGTATAGGTGCTATGACTTGATGTGACTAGCCGATTGATCGGAGGGGACCTCTTCGACCGTCAGTCTAGCCCAAGTAAAGGTTTCATAGCGTTGGGGCTTACCATGAGGCAATAGGGTCGGGACAATGGTATAGGTGCTATGACTTGATGTGACTAGCCGATTGATCGGAGGGGACCTCTTCGACCGTCAGTCTAGCCAAGTAAAGGTTTCATAGCGTTGGGGCTTACCATGAGGGCAATAGGGTCGGACAATGGTATAGGTGCTATGACTTGATGTGACTAGCCGATTGATCGGAGGGGACCTCTTCGACCGTCAGTCTAGCCAAGTAAAGGTTTCTAGCGTTGGGGCTTACCATGAGGGCAATAGGCGGGGACAATGGTATAGGTGCTATGACTTGATGTGACTAGCCGATTGATCGGAGGGGACCTCTTCGACCGTCAGTCTAGCCAAGTAAAGGTTTCATAGCGTTGGGGCTTACCATGAGGGCAATAGGGTCGGGACAATGGTATAGGTGCTATGACTTGATGTGACTAGCCGATTGATCGGAGGGGACCTCTTCGACCGTCAGTCTAGCCAAGTAAAGGTTCATAGCGTTGGGCTTACCATGAGGGCAATAGGGTCGGACAATGGTATATGCTATGACTTGATGTGACTAGCCGATTGATCGGAGGGGACCTCTTCGACCGTCAGTCTAGCCAAGTAAAGGTTTCATAGCGTTGGGGCTTACCATGAGGGCAATAGGGTCGGGACAATGGTATAGGTGCTATGACTTGATGTGACTAGCCGATTGATCGGAGGGGACCTCTTCGACCGTCAGTCTAGCCAAGTAAAGGTTTCATAGCGTTGGGGCTTACCATGAGGGCAATAGGGTCGGGACAATGGTATAGGTGCTATGACTTGATGTGACTAGCCGATTGATCGGAGGGGACCTCTTCGACCGTCAGTCTAGCCAAGTAAAGTTTCATAGCGTTGGGCTTACCATGAGGGCAATAGGGTCGGGACAATGGTATAGGTGCTATGACTTGATGTGACTAGCCGATTGATCGGAGGGACCTCTTCGACCGTCAGTCTAGCCAAGTAAAGGTTTCATAGCGTTGGGGCTTACCATGAGGCAATAGGGTCGGGACAATGGTATAGGTGCTATGACTTGATGTGACTAGCCGATGATCGGAGGGGACCTCTTCGACCGTCAGTCTAGCAAGTAAAGGTTTCATAGCGTTGGGGCTTACCATGAGGCAATAGGGTCGGGACAATGGTATAGGTGCTATGACTTGATGTGACTAGCCGATTGATCGGAGGGGACCTCTTCGACCGTCAGTCTAGCCAAGTAAAGGTTTCATAGCGTTGGGCTTACCATGAGGGCAATAGGGTCGGGACAATGGTATAGGTGCTATGACTTGATGTGACTAGCCGACTGATCGGAGGGGACCTCTTCGACCGTCAGTCTAGCCAAGTAAAGGTTTCATAGCGTTGGGCTTACCATGAGGGCAATAGGGTCGGGACAATGGTATAGGTGCTATGACTTGATGTGACTAGCCGATTGATCGGAGGGGACCTCTTCGACCGTCAGTCTAGCCAAGTAAAGGTTTCATAGCGTTGGGGCTTACCATGAGGGCAATAGGGTCGGGACAATGGTATAGGTGCTATGACTTGATGTGACTAGCCGATTGATCGGAGGGGACCTCTTCGACCGTCAGTCTAGCCAAGTAAAGGTTTCATAGCGTTGGGGCTTACCATGAGGGCAATAGGGTCGGGACAATGGTATAGTGCTATGACTTGATGTGACTAGCCGACTGATCGGAGGGGACCTCTTCGACCGTCAGTCTAGCCAAGTAAAGGTTTCATAGCGTTGGGGCTTACCATGAGGGCAATAGGGTCGGGACAATGGTATAGGTGCTATGACTTGATGTGACTAGCCGATTGATCGGAGGGGACCTCTTCGACCGTCAGTCTAGCCAAGTAAAGGTTTCATAGCGTTGGGGCTTACCATGAGGGCAATAGGGTCGGGACAATGGTATAGGTGCTATGACTTGATGTGACTAGCCGACTGATCGGAGGGGACCTCTTCGACCGTCAGTCTAGCCAAGTAAAGGTTTCATAGCGTTGGGGCTTACCATGAGGGCAATAGGGTCGGGACAATGGTATAGGTGCTATGACTTGATGTGACTAGCCGATTGATCGGAGGGGACCTCTTCGACCGTCAGTCTAGCCAAGTAAAGGTTTCATAGCGTTGGGGCTTACCATGAGGGCAATAGGGTCGGGACAATGGTATAGGTGCTATGACTTGATGTGACTAGCCGATTGATCGGAGGGGACCTCTTCGACCGTCAGTCTAGCCAAGTAAAGGTTTCATAGCGTTGGGGCTTACCATGAGGGCAATAGGTCGGGACAATGGTATAGGTGCTATGACTTGATGTGACTAGCCGACTGATCGGAGGGGACCTCTTCGACCGTCAGTCTAGCCAAGTAAAGGTTTCATAGCGTTGGGGCTTACCATGAGGGCAATAGGGTCGGGACAATCGTATAGGTGCTATGACTTGATGTGACTAGCCGATTGATCGGAGGGAACCTCTCCGACCGTCAGTCTAGCCAAGTAAAGACCAAAGTGAAGTGTTGCATTCAGTTGTAATGGATCAGCGACAACTAACTCGTTAACCATCACACCACGATGTAACGCCAAGAAAATAAAATGTGTAAACTATTGAATGGATTAACAAAAGTGTTTAATTGAAAATAAGACAGGGCTTATATTAATCCCCCCCCCCCGAAATATAACACTCGGGCTTATTTCCGGGGGATGTCGAATGTTTGCGTTATATTATATGATTGTGAAGAATGCTTATTTTTTCGTCTGTCTGCCGCTCTCAACTAGGGCTTATCTTAAGGGGAAGGCTTATATAAAAAGCATCCTGAAAAATCATGCTAGATCTTATTTTGCTGGTAGGTCTTATTTTTTGAATGCGGTGATTTTGATATCATTAGACCACATTTTTATAATACTAGCAACACGAGAGCGATATTTAGAGGTTAGGGAATCGCATTCATTGTACGTTTATATTCATTACTTCTTCGGAAATGGTAGGTTTTTACCTAGTCGGGATGTTGATTTGAGATGCATCGCTCTCTCTATTTCTTAATTGGACTTTGGGTTAGTTATGACCACAATCAATATGCATTTCTTGATTTGTTGAATTTTACGGTATGTCAACCCTTGTTGGGTTATTTAATGCCAAAGACATTTTGTTTTATTAATTCTTGATGGGTACTCAACTTTTCTTAACACAATTTAAAAAAAAGAAGCTTTTTTAACACCGTTATATGATTAACAACCGTCTAGCATTTCGAATTAGATAAAGTATCCTCGATTGTAATGATAGGGAAATGCTTTGATCATTTTTTCGGACTTGCTCTTACTGTTAAAATTTTTATAAAAATTGTTCTTCAAAGAGTCAGTGAGCAAAACATTCCTTGAGCAAATTGAAGATGGTAATTATCTGCTTTTCACGACGAAAATTCCCGTCGTGTTGAAGCAGTAAAGAAACCTCATCATGTTGTCATCACACACACACTCATATATATCTTATTATAATGGAGATTGTGGGTTTGTCTGTCTGTAACCGAAACTATATTACTATATAAGTCACAATTCCTTTAGTTATTTACATCATATTCTCCATGATTTTATTTTTATTTAAACTTCAATTATTAATAAAATTGTTTTACATTACTTACACTGTTGACCATATCTACATACTAATAACATGCAATTGTATTTATATATACAACAAAATAGAGGTTTACAGTATGAATGGGAAGGCTAAATTGCATATTGATCTTACAAAATTGATTTTAATAAATATATGCTTAGTATTATTGATTTCTAATTGTTTGGTTTTATCTTATTGAATATGAGCAAAAATCTCTTCAATAAATCTTAAAAGAAATCCCTTAACAAGAAGAAATAACTGTAATATTATTCTTTACTTCCTATTTTAACTAAATAGTTTAATTAGGAACATTTACCAATGAAAGACGGGAGTAAGGGAAAATAATGGAAGAGTTAGTTTCAAAGTTGTTCTATTTTTCAATCATACCCCCCTCTTTTCAAAATCTTTTTATCAACATTCTTATTCAGTTTCCTTCGCCTTTCTAATTTAATATCATATTTTATTATAATATTTAACTAAAATACTTGCACCCGGAGGGTGCATATATTTGCTAGTATATATATATATATATATATATATATATATGTGTGTGTGTGTGTGTGTGTGTGTAGAAAATAGAAAAACAAAGAATTCCAAAAAGATGAATTTATTCTTGATGGAAAAGTCGACGTTATCACATTTCGGTTTTTGCAACCTTCATCGGGTCTTGAATTATGGAGGCTATCTGGATAACTTGCGAGCCTCCATAATTCAAGTCCTGATGAAAGTTGCAAAAACTGAAACGTTATAACGTCGACTTCTCCATCAAGAATAAATTCATATTTTTGGAATTCTTCGTGTATTTTTATTTTCTACATACCGTCAGATTTATTCGCTACTTTACTCCCATATATATATATATATTATATATATATATATATATATATATATATATATATATAATATATATCAGTACTCATGTTCCTTAAAAGTATGACCGCTATCATCTTGCAGCACCCTCTAGTTAAAAACGAGACCGTCCAAATCGTCCAATATGAAATGCAAATATGTTAATCCTTATTATCTGGTATTGCTTATCCACCGAATTCTTATTTCTTCACCTCAACTAAATAATGGGCCATTCCGTTTTTATTATAAAGAAAGAAAGGGAAGAAAAGGGACATGCTACACAGAAAACATATAAGAAGAAAGAGAGAAAATAGAGAAAGTGGGTGAGTGCTCGGAAGCAATAAAGTTAATCTGTTTCAATCGGACATAATGAAAAGAAGAAAATAAATAAATAAATAAAAAGAATGAGAGAGAGAGAGAGAGAGAGAGAGAGGAGAGAGAGAGAGAGAGAGAGAGAGAGAGAGAGAATTAAATCAAGATTATTATACTTTTTACATATTGAACTATTTTGCAATAAACATATCAAACGTTGTAATAATTGAATTATCATACTGTGGCATATCCACAGGTTCTGTTAGTTAAATTAATATTGATAATATAGTTTGCTATATTTATAATTAAAGAGTGTTCAATATCATTGATAGAGTAAATATATCTAAGTTAAGGTAGCAAAGACATAGATCATTTACACATACAAGAACATTTAACCTTTTATATATGTAATATACATACAAATAGTATTAAAAGAAAGAATACACTGGCGTGTCCCATTGTAGAGTTATTCACATATTTTCCCATGTACAAACATGTGGAATTGGTAAAAAAATGGAAAAAGGCTTAGTCGATGAAGGATAACAATATCTACTTGATTATCAAACTCCTTTTACTGAAATGTAATCTTGGTTTTCTATTTCATTGAAAAATAGCCAAGAAAAAGATTCTAAATATTCACATATATATTCTGTATTATCTGCGTTATTCGGACTATTGTCCCCATCTTCATTGTTACTTGTACAACGTTTCGGCCGATATGCCCTCCGGCCTTCTTCAGGTATTTCTTGTCGGACTCGGGAACCTTCTCGGACTCAGGAACCTTCTTTTCGAACTCGGGAACTTTCTTGTCGTATTCGGGAGCCATCACGGAACTTTGAACTTTGAGAAGGTTCCCGAGTCCGACAAGAAATACCTGAAGAAGGCCGGAGGGCATATCGGCCGAAACATTGTACAAGTAACAATGTAGATGGGGATAATAGTCCGAATAACGCAGATAATACTAATCCTCAAGCCTCATCTCAAACATTCAGAGAAATAGTATATATTCTGTGTATGTACACGCCATAATAATCGAATCGTATATATATATATATATATATATATATATATATATATATGTGTGTGTGTGTGTATATGTGTGTATATATAGAAATATCCTCAGAGGCACATGTATTTACCCTTTATCTAAATATGATAAGCGCCATAATAACTTTATTTATATGTAACCCTGCCATACACATATATCTTATTATAATGGAGATTGTGTGTTTGTCTGTCTGTAACCGAAACTACACAAGTCACAATTCCCTTTGTTATTTACACACATTCTCCATGATTTTATTTTTTATTTAAACCTCAATTATTAGTAAAATTGTTTTACATCATTAAGACTGTTAACAATATCTACATACTAATAACATGCAATTATATTTATATATTCAACGAAATAGCGGTTTACAGTGTGAATGGGAAGGCTAATTTGAATATTGATCTTAAAAAAATTGATTTTAATAAATATATGATTAGTATTATTGATTTCTAATTGTTTGGTTTTATCTTAATAAATAGGAGCAAAAATCTCGGGGATAAATCTTAAAAAAAAATCTATTAACATAAAGAAATAACTGTAATTTTATTCTTTTCTTCCTATTTTAACTAAATAGTTAAATTAGTGAAATTTACCACTGAAAGACGGGAGTAAGGGAAAATGGTGGAACAGTTAGTTTCAAAGTTGTTCTATTTTCCGATTATACCCCCTCTGTTCCAAATATTTTAATCTGAATTCTTATTCAGTTTCATTAGCCTTTCTAACTTAACATGATATTTATTATATTAAAACTTAAATACTTGCACCCGGAGGGTGCATATATTTGCTAGTACATATAATGTGCTCGAACATTCTCGTTCCAACTAAGAAGACACTAATCTAGCGGGTGAGGTTGTTGGATTTTATCTTTTGGTGGGGAGGGGAAGTTTTATTGAATTTCTTCTTAGGATTAACTAAACCTGATCGTGTATCTATTAAACTATGGAGCCAATCTTTATATTAAAATCTACCATAAGTGACTTTAGGACAGACACTTATACGTTAATGAGTACTTATAAGCGCCTACATTTTTGAGATGAGACATAATATTTATTAAAAAAATTGCAACCTACCTGTTGGACACATGGCACAATATTTATTTTGCAAACAAATGAAAAATGTGGCACAAGGAGAAGGAATGGTCTTTTCTATCCTACCTTTTAATTTAATTTTCATTCGTGACCCAATTCATACTACAAATTTGCATTTACCATAAAACCAATTCGCACTACAAACATCCAAACTTACCAGTCTCTCTATGACAAACCTACAGCTAAGTGAGGGGGGGTGATTTGATTATATATACAATTAAAAAGAAAAAGAAAACCCGAATGAAAACAATGTGAGAGAAAAAAGGAAAATATGATAAAAATAAAATGATTATTAGTATGACCCCCCCCACACACACACACTTAGTAATATGGCTGAAAAACTAGTTCACAGGTCGAAAATTGCTTGGAAGAGGGTGAATATAAAATAAAATTAACAATAAAAAATATATCAAAAATAAATTTTCCTCTCAAGCACCCAGAGAACTTGAGTTTCTAATTTGATGGGAAGGGGAAAGAAAACGAAAAAATCGTGGTTATTTCCTATAACTCCAACATAAACAAAGGGGAAACACCCTTGACTGATAAATTATTTATTTATTTTCCCATTAAACTAACCCTAAACCCTAACCCTAACCCTAAACCCTAACCCTAACCATAACTTCTTTTTTCCTAGTAGATCAATAAATAAATTTCAGATCAATAAATAAATAAATTTCAGATCAATAAATAAATAATTTATCAGTCAAGAGGGGTTTCCGTTTGTTTATGTTGGAGTTATAAGAAATAACCAAATCATGGGTACTATAAAAAGGAAAAGGGCCCATGAGCTTACCTGGTTTTCAAACGGGGGTGGGGATCGAAAAATTCAACCCGATTTATTTCAGTTATTCAAGTTCACATGCAAATTCCAGCGGACGAGAATCTCGTGTTTTGTCACCGTGTAGAGCATAGACGACCTTATGTCGCTTTCGTCGGGGGTGGGTGGGCAGAACAGACTGCGTCCACTACACTTGACAGGTGCGGATAATATAGTCATCTGGCCTTACCATTTCTTTGCATGATCAGGGACAGCGTCTCTAATGTTCAGAGAACAGAGAAAAAAGAGACCGAGAAGAGGTTTCTGGAATTGTAATGTGAAACCCTACCGGACATGCTAATTCGCGTAGGGAGATAATTATTTAGAGTATCCTTACACTGGCTTTGATATTTCCATTGTTCTCTGTGTAACACTAAATTTCTTTTGTTAATTTTCACGTTTCATCATCATCACGTCGCGCTAGTAGCACGGATATCCATCATGACAATCTCTTGCCAAACTGTCCCGATCATTCATTGCTCTCGTGAGGTCTTCTGCACAGCATCCAGTATCCCTGCAAAGCTGGTCAATATAGGTCTTTGCTGAACGGCCAGCACTGGCGTGCCCGTGTGCTATTTTTCACTGGAGAACGTCATTGCTTCCCTAGCAGTGTCCAGCATGTCTTGTTCGTCTCGCTCGGATGTTTTGTGTGATAGGGGGCAAGTGGCCGTATAGCTACTTTCTCAAGGGTGTTGTTTCCCCGATTTGTTTTATATCTCTATATTAATAATGGAGATTCGCTTCCGGTTTTTGTCTGTAACAAAAATTACGTCACTGCTTACATCACATTACCCAAAATCGTCATAACATAGAATAAAATTTATTCTATGTTATGACGATTTTTGGCATGTTCAAATTTTGAGTGTATTTATTCAATAAATACACTCAAAATTTGAACATGCAACATTAGACAGTCCTCATTGTTTTTTAAAACAAGTTTTAATAAATACATGACTGGTATTATATATCTATATATAGTTTGTTTTATTTTAATACATATTTAAAGTTTACATTTCAAATTGTTTTATTTTTTAATCCTTTAATGAATTTGATGATTTTACTTACTTAGGGTACAAACTCGCTGACATTGAATTTTTAACTCCCACCTCTCAGGCAATATGTTTCAAAAATCTATTTTTACATCGCCCGGAGGGTGTTTTTTTTATTTTGTACAAGTTGATTTAATATTATTTAAAATCCAACCATCCCAATCTCGATTATTTTGTTATTAGTTCTATGTCGTCAGCCATTCTGAAATATACCCGTTCCAGTGTTCGATATCCAAGCACTTGTTTACATTTATATATATTCTGATTATTGATTTGTTCGTGACATCACTTGTATCTATTCCGATCGGATTTCTGAATGATTAATATACGAAAGGCCATGGCGAGTGAAAGATAATCGAGTCGTAAAGTATCGTTGCGGGGATACGTGGTGAATTTATATATACTAACAGGACCTGTGGATATAACACAGTATAATAATGTAATTAATACAACGTTTGATATGTTTACTTAAGAAGTATTGCCAAATAGTTCAATATGTACAAAGTATAATAATCTTCATTTAACTCTCTCTCTCACTCTTTTTTTCTTTCTTTCCTTCTTTTCATCATGTTCGATTGAAACAGATTAGCGCTATCGCTTCCGAACGCTCACCCGCTCTCTCTATCTTTTCCCCACTCTTTCTTTCTTTCTTTCTTTCTTTCATTCTTATATTTTTTCTGTGTACTAGGTCAATTTTCTTTCTTTCTTTCTTTCTTTCTTTCTTTCTTTCTTTCTTTCTTTCTAATAAAAACAGAATTATCTAGCTGAGGTGACATCACTCATAAGAAATAAGAATTCACGGATAAGGAACACCAGAAAATCAGGATTACATTTTTGCATTTCATCTTGCAGGGTTTGACGGTCTCATTTTAACCAGAGGGTGTTGCAAGATGATAGCAGTCATACAATTAAGGAATACGAGTATTAATATATATATATTATATATAATATATATATATATAATATATAATATATATATATATATATATATACACAAGCTTGAAAAAATCGTTTTAACTTCTCAGTGAGATCGGATTTCCATATGACTGATAATCTGTTTATAGCTGACCCTGCCTTTCCTGTTCAGGGTATTAACATCGCTTTGTATTGATGCGATATTACTACCTAGGTATAACTGTGGTTGTATCAGTGCTACTGTATGGCTGCACTACTTGGACCCTAACGAGACGCCTTGAGAATAAGGTAGATGGAGCTGCACAAGAATGCTGCTGCGGTCTTGAACAAGTCGTGGAAAACAGTACCCACAAGGGCCGATGTACGGCCACCTGCCCCTATACCACAAACCAACAGAGTAAGACGACAAGACATGCTGGACACAGCTGGAGAAGCAAAGACGAACTCATAAGCGACGTTTTCCAGTGGAAGCCAACATCATTGACATGCTAATGTAGGCTGTCCAGCATGACCCTACATTGACCAACTATGCGCGGATCCTGGATGCTGTGCAGAGGACCTCCCTGAGGCAATGAATGATAGAGAAGGTTGCGAGAGATCGTCATGGGTATCCGTGCTAATTGCGCGACATCATGATGATATAGTATAATATATATATCATACGTATATATATTATATATATATATACTATGAAAAACAGATATAAAGCTAAAAGGCCACAGAAGAGTTTGCGTGTTAATGGACAAGAATACGGTAGAATATCTGCTTCATCCATCGTAGATCGGATCAGAATAAATTCTTACATCTTTTCTTTTTTGAGATTTTACCCGGCATGTCAACCTTTGTTGGCTTTTTATGCCGAAGACGTTTTGTTTATTTAATTCATGATTGGTATTGAAATTTCTTTTTTGAACTCACTTTTTATAAAGCACATTTTTGTTAACTCATTTCTCTTATGTAAATTTAAGATGACCCTAACAGCACTACCAATCCAGGTCAGAAGAGGACCTGGGAGTAATGGTGATGAAGGGATACTCCCAATTACCCAAGAATGCCGGATTCGACCCGAAATGTTTTTAAATTTGCACACGGGGAGTCGGTTCTGATTCCAAAAATGTAATGGTATGTTTAGCTATGGCCTCTAGGATTGTAAAGTTTTAAAATGTTACAAACACTGACACATTGACATTCGCATTCTAATAGAGCGCTGTAGTATTTGAAAACCTAATTTTTCGCCAAAAATAAAATTAAGTTTAAAAAAATTCGAACCAATACATACGAGAAATATCGGCATGGTCTCAATTAAAAACAGAAAACAACAAACAAAACAAAAACAACAACAAAAATAAAAACAAAGACATCTGTTCGAACCCAGAAGATATCTTATGCCCGAATCAGAAACTACAATCTAAAAATGGAATCCTTGTTCTTCCTCTGTTAAAAAATAAAACGGAATTGTCCATGTATCTTAGCTGAAGATGACGACTACTCATATGAAATATAGAATTCGCCGAAAAGCAACACAGATATCAGGGTTTACATTTTTGCTTTTTCATACTTGGACGATATGGATGGGTCTCATCAAATCAGAGCAAGATGATACCGGTCTTACAATTAAGGTATTAATATATAATAATATTATTTATTATATATATATACTATATATATATATATATATAATGTCTGGTATTCATTTAATAGTTGAATGGGTGAACAAAAAAAAGCCTTTAACAACCAAAAAAAACTCTTTTAGTCAATGTTCATTTAAAAGTGAAATATCAGTAATAAAATTCTCGTAAATTCTCCGACCAATACACGAGTGCATACGCGCAAGGTCTCAATTAAAAACAAAGAACAAAAAAAAAATACCAAAGAAACCCCAAAAAAACCCAAAATAAAAACATCTGCTTGGTTCGGAACAACAGAAAAAATTCTATGCCGAATACAAATAAATTAAAAAAATGAATCTCTTCCTCCAATCCTCCACCTAAAAAAAAAAAAACAAAATGGTTTCTTTACAAAATCGAGATCTGATCCTGTTATAAAAGAGAAATGAAAAGAAGAGAAAGTGAAATAAAAAAGAAAAGAAAAAGTCGATGATGAAAGACATTTTATTGTAAAAACGGAATGTGGGTTGAATAGCGAATTTTTCCATTTGCCCAAAATGAGGAATTATTTGAGGAGTTGCTGACTCGAGAAATAATATATTGTTCGTACGTTTATGACTAAAAGCTGTCTCGATTTATTTCAAAATGTCTCTTCGTTCACAAGCCGACGTTTTTATCTCGCCACATATGTTTCGGATCCATCTCATTTGCTTCCATATCAACAAACAAAAAAAGAAAGAGAAAAAAAAAAAGGCAATAATACTATGAGAGACATTTTGTGTTTCCTTAGGATACATTTTAAATATGACTGGGTTATGACAGAGTAAGGTTGATTTTATAATATACTGTCTGATATTCTTTATAGTGTGCACTTGGAAAGAAGTGAAACGTGTTGACAAAGCCAAAAGAAGAAGCCTTTAACGGCCAAAAAACGGTTAATGTTCATTTAAAAAGTAAAAACACTCATAAGTATCAAATTGTGAATAATTGGACCTGAAAAACTGTTCTGCATTGAAGGATTCAAAAGACGCTGTCGGATATTTATCCAACAATCTTATCATAATGAAGATTCGGTGTCTGAGTGTAACTGAAACTACGTCACTGCTTACGTTACAATATCCTCAGTAATTGTGTAAATCTATCAATGAGTATTCAATTTATATTCAAAATCATTAATACATAGAATAAATCTTACGATATCTCTATGAAAATCTGAGATAGATTTGCATAAAAATATTAGTGAGTTTAAAATCCTGCAATGTGTTTCATATATATCTAAGAAATAAAGATTTACATAATATATGGTGTGGTTAATTTGCATACTAGTTTTAACAAACTGGGTTTAATGAATGATTATTTAGTGTTATGATGTCAACAAAAAAAGAAGGGACGAAGAAAAAAGCCAATGAAATACTATGCGAGAGATATTTGTTTCCTTAGGATACATTTGATATGACTGGTTTTTAAAGAGTAAAGGTTGATTTATAAATATGAACTGTCTAAAATATTCTTATAGTGTTCCCTTTGAAAGAGACGAACGTGTTGACAAAAAAGAAAAAAAAAGCCTTTTACAACCAAAAAAAACTCCTTCAGTCAATGTTCAATTAAAAGTAAAAACATCAGTAATAAAATTCTCGGATTTCTCATATGCATTGAGGGTTTCAAAGACCTGTCGGATATTCATCCAAACGATCTACTGAAATTTATTTTTTTTCTGTCATTATTATATCAGCATTTGCAACTCACCCAAAATTATTTGGATCTTTTTTTGTGCATTTAGTAAAATCATTTGTTGATCAAATTGGTTGGATTTTACGGCAATGTCAACCCTTGTTGGCTTATTTTCTATTCATTCTCGAATGAGTATTCGTTTTTTAAACACAATTTTTAAACTCATTTTTTTCTATTTCACCCATAGATAGCACCCTAATATGTACTACCTCTCCTGGTTAGAGCAAACTTGGTAGTAATGGGGATGAAAGGGTACTTCACATTCCTCAGACCTCCAGAACTGGAACTTCACCATCAGATATATATTTACCAACCCCTCCGCACGAGCAGGATGTGACACAAGGTCAATTTCTTAAGCGGAGTTTTCCTTCTCCTAGACCGATTGCCTAACCATGGTTAAAGAGTCCAGTCTGTCCTACTATTTACCCCGTAGCTGGAGGGAGAGTAGAATTCATACCTTTCCCAAGGGTATTAGCACTAAGTGAAATGCAATTACCATGTCCAGGATTTGAACTCGTGTTGATGAGTCCATTTCCTATGACTTTAACCATTACACCACGCGCTTCTTCACCATCAGATAGAGTTTAAACTCAATAAGACCCTCAACCACCGCCTTCTAGCACATGATAAAAAGTGTTGGGGCTTGCTAAATAAGGAAAATAGATTGGGAAATCATATAGGTGCTAGAGCTTGACTTATCAGAGGGGGCTCCTCAAACTGCCCATCTAGCCTAAATAAGATCCAAAGTGTTATTGCATGTCATAGACTTCTCCAGCACCAGGATCCCGTCCTTAAGCATCACGGGTCATGGCACCCAACTTTTTATCGTATGTGATAGAAGGCGGTGGCTGAGGGTCTTAGGTCCCTGGTATACGTTAAAACTGAATTTAGTGGTGAGGTTCTTATGCTGTAGCTCTGAGGAGTGGTTACTGATTCATTCGCCATTAACTTCCAAGTTTCACGGATTGGTAGTACCTGTTAGGGTCCTATCTATGGGTTAATAGATAACAATGAGTATTAAAATGTGTTTAAAAAATTGAAGTTTGAAGAAAAAAATTGAATACCCATCAAGAATGAATAAAACAAATGTGTCTCGGGATAATAATCAACAAGGGTTGACATGCCGTAAACCCACCGCAGCCACTACCAACCCATCGATTGGTTGAATAGATTAAAAATGAGTGTAAAATATTTGAATACCCACAACGAATAAAAGAATTAAAACTTCTTCGGGATAAAATAATCCAACAAGGGTTGTCATCCGTAATCCAATCAACCACCAAACCACCCACACAGAACGAACGCACAACAGCATTGATTATTTATTGGAGAAGGGTGAAGAAATTCTACGAAAACATAAAATTAATCCTTAGAGAGCAAGATTTAAAATTGAAGAGTAGAATCAATGGATAAAAAACTCATCCCATTTTATATATGAAATAAATTTTAATGAAGTTAAGAATGAAAGAAGTGGAAGGGATGCTGGCATAAGAACACACACACACACGTGCACACACGCACACACACACACACACACCACACACACACACACACAAGCCACCAACGTGTGCGAACGCACGTACCGCACTTATATGCACAAATATACATTGAAATTTTAGTCTTACCCGTTGTGAGTATTTTTACAGTTAATTGACTCCATCTGAATAGTAGTGAAGTTATTGCATTCGGTTATTGTAGCTTCTATTGAAGTTTGGGATGCAGCTTAGTGTTGGGATTTCTTATGGGACAGTTATATATATATAATATATATATACTGTATTATTGTAACAGAACGGTTTTGTATGGAATGGCTTTTTGCGAAATTTGGGAGAATAAGTGCTTAAGAGGAGCGTACCTATTTGGAAATTAATTCTATTAATAAGGAATTAGGTGGGAATTACCTATTTAATGTTGACTAAACAAATGAAGAAAAATCAATATCTGTATGTACATTTCAGGCCTATTAGGCCGCATCAGCAGAGCATAAGATCGTGTAAATCCCCCTGTGCGTGATTTGAAACCGGACTGCCACTGACAGGCCGATAAATCACAACCTACCCAATTCGGCTTTAGTTTTATCGATTTGTTTAGAAAGTATGGTTAATATTCCTCTATGCTTTGCTAAGGTGATCTTTTAATACACGACGATAACTGATAGTGTAACACGGTTTGGTTGATGGCTTTTTTTTGCCGAACAATTTTCTCGGGAGAGATACAAGTGCTATAATTGAGTCGTACCTACATTTTGAAAATTAATTTAATTAATAATGAATAGCGGGCAATACCTATTTTAAATTAATGGCTAATTGGTCGTAGGGGTTATGTTATCGCACTGTCACTTGCGTCCGGTTTCAAAATCACGCACAGGGTGGTCTTTCCGATCTAAGCTCTGAGCTGATAGAGGCCTAATAGAGAAGATGTACATACAGAGATACTTGATTTTTTCTCGATTAGTTTAGCCATACACTCTAAAATAGGTAATTCCGCCTAATGCATGGAGTAATTATAATTTTCAATTAGAGCTAGACTCCAATTAAGCAGCATTATCTATATAATATTACTTACGCTGATTTGATTAAATTGAATTTTTAGCACTTTATAACATCAGGGTACACGTTTCAGGTAAATTTATAACTCGGAGTGGATGCTTATAAATCATGATGACGAACAATTGTCACCATTATATTTGAGTAATGCATTTGTGTTCTTTATATATATACTTATACTATATTTCATTATTATTGATAATATATAATATACTAATATATATAAAAGTAAATTTGGTAATTGCTTGAAGCTTTTGTTGAGTATGTTAATAAGATATATTAATAAGATTTGAAGCAATTAACACATGCGTATAAAAATAAAACAAAAAGATGTTATTTTGTCTTAATCGGACTTTCAAAAGTAGATAAAACTTTTCAGAGGTGAAAATATCAGAAATGGTGATATTTCGATATTCCACACTCTGAAATGACGTTCCTACTTTGAAAACGATTAAGACAAAAATAACTATCTTTTTGTTTTATTTTTTATACGCATTGTAATTGCCTTCAATCATTAATATATTATAATTATTATTCTATCTACTATCTATCTTATCTATTCTATAATATATATATATAATAATATATAAATTAGTATATATAAGTATGGCTGGGTTTATTGTCTGGTGCCTGAGCTCAAAAGAATGAATACCGAAAGATCCACTGAAGTTTGGAAACCTGGCCATATATGATCTTGCAGTTTGTTTCGTGGCTCCGCACAATCATCGGACTTCTCTGACATGGTGGGATGTCATAAAGAACTCCTATAACTCTGATCCTAGCAGGGGGTGTATTTATTGCCCGGTGCTGAGGCGCCTCAAAAGAGGAATCGCCGACAAGATACATGCAACTGACTGGCGGGAGTTCGGTTCTGTAGCGTACTAACCTACATATATCGGACTTTAATATTAATCTGACAATACTTACTTTAGCCTGATCTTCCTTGTGTTAATCCGGCCTGGTGGAGCCAAGGAAATACTCTACTCGATCTTAGGCAAATGTACCCATGATCTATATGGTAAATAAACGGTGTGGTTTTTGACGGGACTGTCAGTCTGTTACATACCAATACATCACGGCCAACTAGTATAATACGGCTCCCACATGGCACTAATAAACAGGCAATTTCTAACATGCTTATTTGTTTTATCAGTCAATTATTATGTCGGTTTTGTTTTGAAAAAATGTTATAAACCTACAAAAATAAAAACACAACTTTTTTTTTAAAAACTTTAGTCTAACTCGCACTATTTATCCATAGCTTGGAGGAGAGAAATAACTGGATCAATACTTCAAGGTATTAAGCGCTTATGTGAAATGTCATAGTTTTATGCAGGCGCTCGTCCAGTGAGATTTGAACTCGAGTAGATGGATATCCGATTTCCCTACGCATCTAACCATTACACAGCGCCTCTCCATTTTTTTTAATGATAGGGATCACCTGAAATCTAGGGAAAATGGTTGAAAGTGTTTTTTTACTAGTATTTATTGTAATTACTTGCATAGTTTTTAATACTGTTTTTGTTTTTGTTCATCTATATAACACTTTTTAACATATATTTATTATAATTTAATTTTTTAAGATAGAAAAAGAAAAAAAATCCATTTTGGTATATTTTT
The DNA here is from genome assembly GCA_023376005.1 of Doryteuthis pealeii. Taxonomy (NCBI): domain Eukaryota; kingdom Metazoa; phylum Mollusca; class Cephalopoda; order Myopsida; family Loliginidae; genus Doryteuthis; species Doryteuthis pealeii. The sequence goes on along the minus strand of CM042145.1, from coordinate 61,823,322 downwards.
GTTTTTTTTTACGTTTTAACATTGTTCAGACAAAAACATAGATTGATTTATAAAAAAGAAAATCAGACTGTTAGAATATCCTACGCGTGCTTTAATGTGACATATGTAAGCCGTATATAGACATTGGGGCCGGATATCCATGTTTGTTAAATAAGCCGGTGATATTTTTGATCGGGCACTATGCCGGCCTGTGACCTATCAATACCATGTGTATAATTTAAGGCTGTTCTGCCGTTGAAAATGATAATCGACAGAAGCGAGGGAGCCTTTTGTCTTTGATCGTTGACAATATCAGCACTTTCAAATGAGGAAATCGCAAACAGCCCAGAGATTTTCTTTAGTGAGCTTCGAGTAGGTCAAGAATACTCATTGATGACGTAAAATGCCCAAGTATTTCATTCAATTGTTCACGAGAACACCAAGTATTTTGATCGGTGATTAATAACCTGAACTGGTTTTGTTGCTTTTTTCTTCTTATTCTTTGTATGATGAAGCATGGTCTCCAGTTTTAAAGTGGCGGTTAAAGAGTCCATCAAATGAAATTACTATCTTTTTCGCGCCTAAAAATATAGATTTCTCAGTGTCAAAGCACTTCAATAATTACTTATTAACGTCTCCCTATTTCAAGGCGTAAGTTTGTTTGTGATATGTTCAGTTTATGAATATGGCCAGATTCATGCGGTAAGCATCAGTGAGTATAAAACAGCACTAAACATTTTCTTGTAAAGATACAATAAAATGATTATCTCACGTTAATCAAAAATTGGCATGTCCATAAGATGTAATAAGTCACAGTATCAAGAACGGCCCATTTCGACCCATTCTTTTTGCCTCTGTTCGTTGAAATCAGTAGAATAGTTTGTTTGCGTTTGTTGATTTTAACAAGCATGTCAACTACCTTGTTGGGGTTATTTTATGACCGAAGACATTTTGTTTCGAATTATTCACTTCGTATTGTGTTGGGTCTTAATTGGGTTTTTAAATTTTTTAAAGCTAATCTTTTTTAAACTCATTTTTTTTCTAATTCAACCCATAAGAAAATGAGTACAAAGTCTGTTAAAATAATTCGTTCACCAAAAGTAATTTTCAGTATCATCACGAAGAAAAAACCTAAATATATAGATAGATTTACGAATCCATCCAAACGAGCGGATGCGACCCATCAGGTCGATTTCTGAATTGAGATAGGTAGAATAGATGTGAACTGACTGAGATAGAAATAGGAACTGAGATAGATAGATAATATAGATAGATAGAACTAGATGAATTAACTAACACTTTTCTAACGCAGCAGGATAGTGCCAGAAGGTAAAATTTCTTGACTGATATATAGTATATACTATATATATATATATAAATTGTTTTTCTTTTGGCCAAATCATTGTAACCAAGTAGATTATAATTTTGGGTTGGTACGATTATCTTGGTCTTTTTCTTTTTCCCAAAATTTTTTTTTCTCCCCGGGTAAGGTTTAAGGTCAGTATATTTTTTTACAATCAAACTATTTGCTGGTTTTTTTTTTCGCCGCGAGGATTTACCAACAAGTTTGGTAATATTATACATATATAAATAATTGATAGATAGATAGGATAACTAATGAACAAGACTGCGATATAATATATATTATATAAACTGCTGATGATAGATTAGATAGATTTGATATGAAAAGACTGAGATAGAATCGAAAATACAAACAAGATGCGATATTGAATCAAATAAAATGAAATATATTACTGATGAGCTGTTTTTGAATAATTAAAAGTTTCAGTTTTGATCATCGAATTATCATAATTGTCATGAAAAGGTTTTTAAGTTCGGATAAATTATCAATTCAGAGACAAAAGAAATGGTCACGATCACAAAGAATGAATAGAAAGAACGCGAAATCACCAGCGACCCGGGCAGCCAATTACATACCCCTATTCGTGTGTACATAAGGATCGGTCAATCAAGAAATCCAGCGTGTGCATCGCTAGATGAATGATGACTCCAAACATCAATTAGGATCAATGAGTGCAACCTATGTTTTAACTAAACAAAACTGGTATAGGTCATCATCAAAGGAATTAAAAAGAAAAAGAAAGAAAGAAGATCAAAAAAGAAAAGAAAGAAAGAAAGAAAGAAGAGAAGACACCAGGTCAATAACAGAAAGAAAGAAAGAAAGAATATCAAAAGAGAGAAGAACGAAGAAAGAAAGAGAGAACCAGGTCAAAAACAGAAAGAAAGAAAGAAAGAAGATCAAAAAGAAAGAAAGAAAGAAAGAAAAAAGAGAGACACCAGGTCCATAGACAGAAAGAAAGAAAGAAAGAAGATAAAAGAAGAAAGAAACGAAGAAAGAAGAAGAGAGACAACCAAGATCAAAACAGAAAGAGAAAAAGAGATCAAAAGAAAGAAAGAAAGAAAGAAGAAAGAGAGACACACAGTCAAAACACGAAAGAAAGAAAGAAAGAAGAATCAAAAGAAGAAAGACAGAAGAATGAAAGAGGAGAACGCAAATCAAACAGAAAAAGAGAGAAAGTGAAAAAGTAAGTAATAAGAAAAGAAAGTGAGACTCTAGGTTCAAAACAAGAAAGAAAGACCAGACAATAAGACGAGAGAGGAGAGAGAGAGAGAGAGAGAGAGAGAGTAGTAGATGTATGAGAGATGAGAGAGAGAGAGAGAGTCATATCGGGTATTTAAGACTAGAGACAGACAGAGGACAGAGAACAGAGAGCAGATTAAAGATAATAGAATACTGTTGT
>CM042145.1:61787099-61820481 GCA_023376005.1 Doryteuthis pealeii | reverse complement strand
GTGTGTGTTTGTGTGTGTGTGTATATTTCTGTGTGGTGGTGTGTGGTTGTGTGTGTATTTCTGTGTGTGTGAGTAAGGAAAACCACACACCACACACAGGAAATACACACACACACACCACCACACACACAGAAATATACACACCAACACACAAAACACAACACCACACACACACACACAGAAATACACACAGACAGAGAGAAATACACACAGAAATACACACAGACAGACAGACACACAAGGCGCGCACACGCAGCACACACACAACAATACTTTTTGTACAGTATGATAAGGAAAAACCACACACAAACGAACACACACACACGTACACACACATACTGGTTGTGCAGTATGAGCAATGAAAACCACACACACACACACACACACACACACACACACACACACACATCTGGCTCGTTTCAAAAAATCCGCTTAACGTATTTATCAATCAATCGAAAGACATCAGCTTCATTATTCCACTCTGTAGATGCGTTTATGATTTGTTCTGATTTGATGTTTGTTTAATGCCGGCGTTTCAGAATTGATGTCAATTTTGTTTGAACATTGCCTTTTCGTCTCTGACTGATGTGTTGTGTTGTCGTTCTGATTATCATCGCGCCAAGGGGTCACGCCGAACTGGGATAAAATTCAGTTTTAGATTATATCAAACACAACGTTTTTTTCTGTTTTAGCCCTACATTGATTTCCTTGCTATTAGGAGTGCTCTGTCGCAAATGAGAAAGACGACGAGGTCCTTCATTTCCTTCCCTCTGAAAACAATCGAGAAGTAAAATCTTCCAGTAGAGATTATCTTCCGTTGAGTTGTCTGCCCGTTTAGTTTGCTGGTTCCCGCTAGGGGGCCGTTTTATATTTAAGCGGCTGGTTCAAACGCTTCACCCTCTCTTTTCCTGGTTCCTCGACCTACGAGACACATGGGGTAGACACGCTCTACCCCTTCTCGTTGGGGCTTTTGGCCCCCCTTACATTACTGTAAGTTATTTACAGCATGGACTATTCTTAGTCTCATGTCTGTACTTTTATGTTTATCTTTCTACATGTAACTTTGTTTTACCTATGTATTATGTATCTTGTTATATCCATGTGCTGTATATATATTAAATGTTTTGTTTATCAAACCTTTGTCGGAGTCTTGTATTCAAGTATATATAACTTTGAATCCTTTTCTTACATTCCTATGCGAATAGATGTATTATATAACATTTGTTTACATTTTAAATGGGATTTGTTCATTGAATTCATTGCTTCTTTGGTAGTTGAAGGTTTCTACCTAACTGGTTTGGTTTGTTTGGTTTGGTTTGTTTTGTTTTACGGCATATCAACCTCAGTGGGTCATTTAATGCCGATAAAGTTTTGAAATAAATCAATTCTTAATGGATAATACAATTTTTTTATGAATACATTTTTCTATTTAACCCATAGATGGGACCCTAACAAGTACTACCACTCCGGGTCAGAGTGGACCAGGGAGCAATGGTGATGAAGGGGTGCTCCACATTCCCAAACTCCAAAACTGGAACCTCACCATCAGATAGAGTTAACGTTATTCCCAGGACATGTAGACCCTCAGTCACCGCCTTCTAGCACCCATATGATAAAAAGGGGTTGGGGCTTGCCATAAGGGCAATAGGGTTGAGAAAATCATATAGGTGCTAGGGCTTGACGTGACCAGCCGATTGATCGGAGGGGGCCTCTCCGTCCGCCCGTCTAGCCCAAGATAGGGCCAAAGTGGAGTATTGCATGTCATGAACTGCTCATCCACCTGGGCTCTATCCTTAAGCATCACGGGTCGCCACCCACGCCCAACAGGTGGCCCCATTGGGGGAGTCTTACCCCTCTGTAGAGGTGCAGTCGGTGCATTCTAGCGCCCCAGACGACAGGGCGGCTACCTAACTGGGATTTTCTTCAATGTACATCTTCTTATCATAATGGAGATTCGATGTCTGTCTGTAACCGAAACTACATCACTGCTTAAGTCACAATACCCTGAGGTATTGCGTAGTCTATAAATGAGTATTTAATTTATAGTCAAAATCATTAATATACATAGAGTAATAAATCTTATCTATTAACGCTGTCTCTATGAAAATCTGAGTTAGATTTGCCTCAAAACAGCCCATGTTATTAGTGTGTTCAAAATCCTGCAATGTGTCTTATAAATCACTAAGAAATAAAGGTTTACATGATATATGGTGTGATTAATTTGCATAGTTGTTTTAACAAAACCGGGTTTAATAAATAATTCCTTAGAGTTATTAATCTCTAATATTATTGTTTTATTCTCCAACGTAATTAAATTTCCAACGTATTCAAATAAATCTTACGGATGATTTTATATAGAAACCAATTAAGATATAATTAAAATAAGCAATATTTATATATACGTTTTTATTTCATTTCGTTAGTCTTTCTAATTTAATATACAGTATGTCGATAAATTCTATGTGCACTTTAGATAATTTATTACTTTAAGAAGCATATAGATTTTGTGGACAGTCCATATTTCATTATATTAACAATTAAATGCCTATACCCGGCGGGTGTATATTCTTGCTAGTATATATATAAAAAATAAAAAAGTGCGGTTGGTCCAACACAAACCTTCACCACTCTAAACAAAACACTGTGTGGGTTGTTCATTAGACCAGTTTATGATTCGTTCCTTTCTCTTTGGGTTGCTGCTTTTGCAACTTAACCCACTGGCGATAGTTATGGTGAAGGGGGAAATGCAAAAGGATACTAGGGGAAGTCCTTAGCCAGACCTCTGCACAGTGGCGGCTTTTAGGTGATGGCACTTCTGGCACATCAACTGGGTATGTGTGCAGTCTATGGCCTTCATTGGCGACAAAGTAGTTATATTTAGACGTGGCACTGCTTTCCTCAAATGTTTTTTTATAGTTCTTATCCCACGGCGATGATTACACCATCGCCGTGGGATAACTACTATATAAAAAAACACCTAGTACTTTTAATAACTCTGATGATGGAATTTTATTCCGAAAATATTTAGAATTAAAAAAAGTTAAATAAATATAATTTTCAACACATTGAATTGTCAATTGCCTTCAAAAATCTTTATATATATATATATATATATATATTATATATATATATATATATATATATATACATACTTACATATATACATATATATATATATATATATAATATAAATGTGTGGATGTGAGTAAATGTTGAAGAACAGTAGATAAAACATAAACAATTTCAATCAATTAATATTTCGCCTCTGTAAATTTACTAGGAAGCAGAACTGTTACATATATACAGTGAAAAGGTGGACATGCAGGGCAGAGGAAAGGAAGGTATAAGGCAGGAGGATGGTGGTGAAAGAGAGGGGTGAGAAGATTATTAAATGCAACGTTTTCAGTTTTTAGCCGCTACATTGGTCTGGAACGTTCTATCGCAAATAAAGAAGACGAGGTCCTTCATTTTTTTTTCTCCCCCGACAACAGTCGTAGAAGTAAGGTCTTCCTATGCGACAAGACATATTAGAAAATATTTGTTTACATTTCAAATGGTGTTTGTTCAATGAAAACAAAAATAAAAAACCCAGCCAGAATACATAGCATGTCAGACATGCTATACTACCGTGTTTCTTCGAAAATAAGATAAGGCTTTTAATTTTGCACTCCGAAATATAACACTAGGGTTATTTTCGGGGGATGCCGTCGGGTCTTTGCATCGCTTTGATGTGATTGAAGAATGCTTTTTTTGTCTGTCTGCCCGCTCTCAACTAGAGCTTATTTTAACGGAAGGTCTCATAGTGTTAGGGTTTGCCATGAGGGCAATAGGGTCGGGACAATGGTATAGGTGCTATGACTTGATGTGACTAGCCGATTGATCGGAGGGAACCTCTCCGACCGTCAGTCTAGCCAAGTAAAGACCAAAGTGAAGTGTTGCGTGCTATTCAGTTGTAATGGATCAGCGACAACTAACTCGTTAACCATCACACCACGATGTAACGCCAAGAAAATAAAATGTGTAAACTATTGAATGGATTAACAAAAGTGTTTCATCGAAAATAAGACAGGGCTTATATTACCCCCTCCCCCCCGAAATATAACACCCGGGCTTATTTCCAGGGGATGTCGAATGTTTGCGTTATATGATATAATTGGGAAGAATGCTTATTTTTTTGTCTGTCTGCCGCTCTCAACTAGGGCTTATCTTAAGGGGAAGGCTTATATAAAAAGCATCCTGAAAAATCATGCTAGATCTTATTTTGCTGGTAGGTCTTATTTTTTTTGAAACACCTTCTAATAGAATGCGGTGATTTTGATATCATTAGACCACATTTTTATAATACTAGCAACACGAGAGAGATATTTAGAGGTTAGGGAATCGCATTCATTGTACGCTTATATTCATTACTTCTTTGGAAATGGTAGGTTTTTACCTAGTCGGGATGCTGATTTGAGATGCCTCGCTCTCTCTATTTCTTAATCGGACTTTGGGTTAGTTATGACCACAATCAATATGCATTTCTTGATTTGTTGAATTTTACGGTATGTCAACCCTTGTTGGGTTATTTAATGCCAAAGACATTTTGTTTTATTAATTCTTGATGGGTACTCAACTTTTCTTAACACAATTTTTAAAAAAAGAAGCTTTTTTCACATCTTTATATGATTAACAACCGTCTAGCATTTCGAATTAGATCCTCGATTGTAATGATAGGGAAATGCTTTGATCATTTTTTCGGACTTGCTCTTACTGTTAAAATTTTTATAAAAATTGTTCTTCAAAGAGTCAGTGAGCAAAACATTCCTTGAGCAAATTGAAGATGGTAATTATCTGCTTTTCACGACGAAAATTCCCGTCGTGTTGAAGCAGTAAAGAAACCTCATCATGTTGTCATCACACACACACTCATATATATCTTATTATAATGGAGATTGTGGGTTTGTCTGTCTGTAACCGAAACTATATTACTATATAAGTCACAATTCCTTTAGTTATTTACATCATATTCTCCATGATTTTATTTTCATTTAAACTTCAATTATTAATAAAATTGTTTTTACATTACTTACACTGTTGACCATATCTACATACTAATAACATGCAATTGTATTATATATACAACAAAATAGAGGTTACAGTATGAATGGGAAGGCTAAATTGCATATTGATCTTACAAAATTGATTTTAATAAATATATGCTTAGTATTATTGATTTCTAATTGTTTGGTTTTATCTTATTGAATATGAGCAAAAATCTCTTCAATAAATCTTAAAAGAAATCCCTTAACAAGAAGAAATAACTGTAATATTATTCTTTACTTCCTATTTTAACTAAATAGTTTAATTAGGAACATTTACCAATGAAAGACGGGAGTAAGGGAAAATAATGGAAGAGTTAGTTTCAAAGTTGTTCTATTTTTCAATCATACCCCCCTCTTTTCAAAATCTTTTTATCAACATTCTTATTCAGTTTCCTTCGCCTTTCTAATTTAATATCATATTTTATTATAAAATTTAACTAAAATACTTGCACCCGGAGGGTGCATATATTTGCTAGTATATATATATATATATATATATATATATATATATATATATATATAATATATATATGTGTGTGTGTGTGTGTGTGTGTGTGGTGTGTAGAAAATAGAAAAACAAAGAATTCCAAAAAGATGAATTTATTCTTGATGGAAAAGTCGACGTTATAACATTTCGGTTTTTGCAACCTTCATCGGGTCTTGAATTATGGAGGCTGTCTGGATGACTTGCGAGTCTCCATAATTCAAGTCTTGATGAAAGTTGCAAAAACTGAAACGTTATAACGTCGACTTCTCCATCAAGAATAAATTCATCTTTTTGGAATTCTTCGTGTTTCTCTATTTTCTAGATACCGTCAGATTTATTCGCTACTTTACTCCCATATATATATATATATATATATATATATATATATATATATATATATCAGTACTCATGTTCCTTAAAAGTATGACCGCTATCATCTTGCAGCACCCTCTAGTTAAAAACGAGACCGTCCAAATCGTCCAATATGAAATGCAAATATGTTAATCCTTATTATCTGGTATTGCTTATCCACCGAATTCTTATTTCTTCACCTCAACTAAATAATGGGCCATTCCGTTTTTATTATAAAGAAAGAAAGGGAAGAAAAGGGACATGGTACACATAAAACATATAAGAAAGAAAGAGAGAAAATAGAGAAAGTGGGTGAGTGCTCGGAAGCAATAAAGTTAATCTGCTTCAATCGAACATAATTAAAAGAAGGAAATAGATAAATAAATAAAAAAGAATGAGAGAGAGAGAGAGAGAGAGAGTTAAGTCAAGATTATTATACTTTTTACATATTGAACTATTTTGCAATAAACATATCAAACGTTGTAATAATTGAATTATCATACTGTGGTATATCCACAGGTTCTGTTAGTTAAATTAATATTGATAATATAGTTTGCTATATTTATAATTAAAGAGTGTTCAATATCATTGATAGAGCAAATATATCTAAGTTAAGGTAGCAAAGACATAGATCATTCACACATACAAGAACATTTAACCTTTTATATATGTAATATACATACAAATCTTATTATAATGGAGATTGTGGGTTTGTCTGTAACCGAAACTACACAAGTCACAATTCCCTTTGTTATTTACACACATTCTCCATAATTTTATTTTTTATTTAAACCTCAATTATTAGTAAAATTGGTTTACATCATTAAGACAGTTAACAATATCTACATACTAATAACATGCAATTATATTTATATATTCAACGAAATAGCGGTTTACAGTGTGAATGGGAAGGCTAATTTGCATATTGATCTTTAAAAATTTGATTTTAATAAATATATGTTTAGTATTATTGATTTCTAATTGTTTGGTTTTATCTTAATAAATATGAGCAAAAATCTCGGGGATAAATCTTAACAGAAATCTATTAACATAAAGAAATAACTGTAATTTTATTCTTTTCTTCCTATTTTAACTAAATAGTTAAATTAGGAAAATTTACCACTGAAAGACGGGAGTAAGGGAAAATGGTGGAACAGTTAGTTTCAAAGTTGTTCTATTTTCCGATTATACCCCCTCTGTTCCAAATATTTTTATCTAAATTCTTATTCAGTTTCATTAGCCTTTCTAATTTAACATGATATTTTATTATATTAAAACTTAAATACTTGCACCCAGAGGGTGCATATATTTGCTAGTAGTATTAAAAGAAAGAATACACTGGCGTGTCCCATTGTAGAGTTATTCACATATTTTTCCATGTACAAACATGTGGAATTGGTAAAAAAATGGAAAAAATGCTTAGTCGATGAAGGATAACAATATCTACTTGATTATCAAACTCCTTTTACTGAAATGTAATCTTGGTTTTCTATTTCATTGAAAAATAGCCAAGAAACAGATTCTAAATATTCACATATATATTCTGTATTATCTGCGTTATTCGGACTATTGTCCCCATCTTCATTGTTACTTGTACAACGTTACGGCCGATATGCCCTCCGACCTTCTTCAGGTATTTCTTGTCGGACTCGGGAACCTTTTCGGACTCGGGAACCTTCTTTTCGAACTCGGGAACTTTCTTGTCGTATTCGGGAGCCATCACGGAACTTTGAACTTTGAGAAGGTTCCCGAGTCCGACAAGAAATACCTGAAGAAGGCCGGAGGGCATATCGGCCGAAACGTTGTACAAGTAACAATGAAGATGGGGACAATAGTCCGAATAACGCAGATAATACTAATCTTCAAGCCTCATCTCAAACATTCAGAGAAATAGTATATATTCTGTGTATGTACACGCCATAATAATCAAATCGTATATATTATATATATATATATATATATATATATATATATATATATATGTGTGTGTGTGTGTGTGTGTGTGTGTATGTATGTGTGTTTTGTGTGTGTGTGTGTATATGTGTGTATGTGTATATATATAGAAATATCCTCAGAGGCACATGTATTTACCCTTTATCTAAATATGATAAGCGCCATAATAACTTTATTTATATGTAACCCTGCCATACACATATATACATATAATGTGTGCTGGAAAGTTCTCGTCCCAACCAAGAAGGCACTAATCTAGCGGGTGAGGTTGTTGGATTTTATCTTTTGGTGGGGAGGGGAAGTTTTATTGAATTTCTTGTTAGGATTAATTAAACCTGACCGTGTATCTATTAAACTATGGAGCCAATCTGTAGATTAAAATCTACCATAAGTGACTTTAGGCCAGACACTTATACGTTAATGAGTACTTATAAGCGCCTACATTTTTAAGATGGGACATAATATTTATTAAAAAAATTGCAACCTACCTGTTGGACACATGGCGCAATATTTATTTTGCAAACAAATACAAAAATGTGGCACAAGGAGAAGGAATGTTGGTCTTTTCTATTCTACCTTTTAATTTAATTTTCATTCGTGACCCAATTCATACTACAAATTTGCATTTACCATAAAACCAATTCACACTAGAAACATCAAAACTTACCAGTCTCTCTATGAAAAACCTACAGCTAAGTGAGGGGGGATGATTTGATTATATATACAATTAAAAAGAAAAAGAAAACCCGAATGAAAACAATGTGAGAGAAAAAGGAAAATATGATAAAAATAAAATGATTATTACTATGACCCCCCCCCCACACACACACACTTAATAATATGGCTGAAAAACTAGTTCACAGGTCGAAAATTGCTTGGAAGAGGGTGAATATAAAATAAAATTAAAAATCAAAAATAAATCAAAAATAAATTTTCCTCTCAAGCACCCAGAGAACTTGAGTTTCTAATGGGATGGGAAGGGGAAAGAAAACGAAAAAATCGTGGTTATTTCCTATAACTCCAACATAAACAAAGGGGAACCACCCTTGACTGATAAATTATTTATTTATTTTCCCATTAAACTAACCCTAAACCCTAACCCTAACCCTAAACCCTAACCCTAAACCCTAATCATAACTTCTTTTTTCCTAGTAGATCAATAAATAAATTTCAGATCAATAAATAAATAATTTATCAGTCAAGAGGGTTTCCCGTTTGTTTATGTTGGAGTTATAAGAAATAACCAAATCATGGGTACTATAAAAAGGAAAAGGGCCCATGAGCTTACCTGGTTTTCAAACGGGGGTGGGGATCGAAAAATTCAACCCGATTTATTTCAGTTATTCAAGTTCACATGCAAATTCCAGCGGACGAGAATCTCGTGTTTTGTCACCGTGTAGAGCATAGACGACCTTATGTCGCTTTCGTCGGGGGTGGGTTGGCAGGACAGACTGCGTCCACTACACTTGACAGGTGCGGATAATAGTCATCTGGCCTTACCATTTCTTTGCATGATCAGGGACAGCGTCTCTAATGTTCAGAGAACAGAGAAAAAAGAGACCGAGAAGAGGTTTCTGGAATTGTAATGTGAAACCCTACCGGACATGCTAATTCGCGAAGGGAGATAATTATTTAGAGTATCCTTACACTGGCTTTGATATTTCCATTGTTCTCTGTGTAACACTAAATTTCTTTTGTTAATTTTCACGTTTCATCATCATCACGTCGCGCTAGTAGCACGGATATCCATCATGACAATCTCTTGCCAAACTGTCCCGATCATTCATTGCTCTCGTGAGGTCTTCTGCACAGCATCCAGTATCCCCGCAAAGCTGGTCAATATAGGTCTTTGCTGGACGGCCAGCACTGGCGTGCCCGTGTGCTATTTTTCACTGGAGAACGTCATTGCTTCTCTAGCAGTGTCCAGCATGTCTTGTTCGTCTCGCTCGGATGTTTTGTGTGATAGGGGGTAAGTGGCCGTATAGCTGTTTTCTCGAGGGTGTTGTTTCCCCGATTTGTTTTATATCTCTATCAATAATGGAGATTCGCTTCCGGTTTTTTTCTGTAACAAAAATTACGTCAATGCTTACATAACATTACCCAAAATCGTCATAACATAGAATAAAATTTATTCTATGTTATGACGATTTTTGGCATATTCAAATTTTGAGTGTATTTATTCAATAAATACACTCAAAATTTGAACATGCAACATTAGACAGTCCTCATTGTTTTTTAAAACAAGTTTTAATAAATACATGACTGGTATTATATATCTATATATAGTTTGTTTTATTTTAATACATATTTAAAGTTTACATTTCAAATTGTTTTATTTTTTAATCCTTTAATGAATTTGATCATATTACTTACTTAGGGTACAAACTCGCTGACATTGAATTTTTAACTCCCACCTCTCAGGCAATATGTTTCAAAAATCTATTTTTACATCGCCCGGAGGGTGTTTTTTTTTATTTTGTACAAGTTGATTTAATATTATTTAAAATCCAACCATCCCAATCTCGATTATTTTGTTATTAGTTCTATGTCGTCAGCCATTCTTAAATATACCCGTTCCAGTGTTCGATATCCAAGCACTTGTTTACATTTATATATATTGTGATTATTGATTTGTTCGTGACATCACTTGTATCTATTCCGATCGGATTTCTGAATGATTAATATACGAAAGGCCATGGCGAGTGAAAGGTAATCGAGTCGTAAAGTATCGTTGCGGGGATACGTGGTGAATTTATATATACTAACAGGACCTGTGGATATAACACAGTATGATAATGTAATTAATACAACGTTTGATATGTTTACTTAAGAAGTATTGCCAAATAGTTCAATATGTACAAAGTATAATAATCTTCATTTAACTCTCTCTCTCACTCTTTTTTTCTTTCTTTCCTTCTTTTCATCATGTTCGATTGAAACAGATTAGCGCTATCGCTTCCGAACGCTCACCCGCTCTCTCTATCTTTTCCCCACTCTTTCTTTCTTTCTTTCTTTCATTCTTATATTTTTTCTGTGTACTAGGTCAATTTTCTTTCTTTCTTTCTTTCTTTCTTTCTTTCTTTTCTTTCTTTCTAATAAAAACAGAATTATCTAGCTGAGGTGACATCACTCATAAGAAATAAGAATTCAGCGGATAAGGAACACCAGAAAATCAGGATTTACATTTTTGCATTTCATCTTGCAGGGTTTGGACGGTCTCATTTTTAACCAGAGGGTGTTGCAAGATGATAGCAGTCATACAATTAAGGAATACGAGTATTAATATATATATATATATATATATATATATATATATATATATATATATATATATAACCACAGCTTGAAAGAATTGTCGTTTTAACTTCTCAGTGAGATCGGATTTCCATATGACTGATAATCTGTTTATAGCTGACCCTGCCTTTCCTGTTCATGTATTAACATCGCTTTGTATTGATGCGATATTACTACCTAGGTATAGCTGTGGTTGTATCAGTGCTGCTGTATGGCTGCACTACTTGGACCCTAACGAGACGCCTTGAGAATAAGGTAGATGGGAGCTGCACAAGAATGCTGCTTGCGGTCTTGAACAAGTCGTGGAAACAGCACCCCACAAGGAAGCCGATGTACGACCACCTGCCCCCTATCTCACAAACCAGCAGAGTAAGACGGACAAGACATGCTGGACACAGCTGGAGAAGCAAAGACGAACTCATCAGCGACGTTTTCCTGTGGAAGCCAACACATTGACATATTAATGTAGGCCGTCCAGCAATGACCTACATTGACCAACTCACTGCGCGGATCCTGGATGCTGTGCAGAGGACCTCCCTGAGGCAATGAATGATAGAGAAGGTTGGCGAGAGATTGTCATGGGTATCCGTGCTAATTGCGCGACATCATGATATATATATATATTATATATAATATATATATATATAAGTAAAGAAATAACAAAAGACTTAGAGATTAAGCATTATAGTCTATTTCAGGGAGCTTAGACAAATTGTCTAACTCTCCCGATTCATCTTCAAGTCTTTTGTTATTTCTTTACTTATATATTTGCTCTGTGACTCTAACATTAAGAGCACACATTGAGCTCTCAAACTGCGACAGGTTTTTTTAAATAAAACTCTTGTGTCGTAAGGAAGATTTCTTCTCTGGACTTTTGGATTATATATATATATATATATATATATATATATATATATATATATATATATATGTTGTAAACACGGTTTGTTTTGAATGGCTTTTTGCCGATAATTTTTGGGAGAATAAGTGCTTAATTGGAGTCGTACCTAATTTTGAAAATTAATTAATTAATAATGAATTAGGCGGGAATACCTATTAAATGTATATATATAATATATATATATATATATATATATATATATATATTCTATAAAATAACAGCTATAAAGCTAAAAGCCACAGAGAATGTGTTGCGTTTTAATGGGACAAGAATACGGTAGAATATAAGTCTTCATCATTAGATCGGAATTAAAATAAATTCTTACATCTTTTTCTTTTTGAGATTTTACGGCATGTCAACCGTTGTTGGCTTATTTTAAGCCGAAGACGTTTTCTTTATTTAATTCATGATGGGTATTGAAATTTCTTTTTTGAACTCACTTTTTATAAAAACATATCTTTGTTAGCTCATTTTCTTCTATTTAACTTATAGATGGGACCCTAACAGGTACTACCATTCCGGGTCAGAAGGGACCTGGGAGTAATGGCAATGAAAGGGTACTCCACATTCCCCAGAATCCGGATTCGACCCGAAATGTTTTTAATTTGCTCACGGAGTCAACCTGATTCCAAAATGGTATGACATGTTTGGCTACGGCCTCTAGGAGTAAAGTTTTAAAATATTACACATTGACACATTGACATTCGCATTTATTATTAGAGATTGTTAGTATCTTGAAAACCTAATTTTTCGCCTAAAAAATTTAAGTTTAAAAAATTCGACCAATACACGAGAATATAGGCATGGTCTCAATTAAAAACAGAAAAAGAAAACAAAACAAAACAAAAAACAACAACAAAAATAAAAACAAAAACATCTGTTCCGAACCCAGAAGATATTCTATGCCGAATATAAATAAATTAAAAATGAACTTTGTTCCTTCCTTTCTGTAAAATAAAAACGGAACGGTCCATTATTTAGCTGAGATGACGACACTCATATGAAATAAGAATTCGGCGGATAAGCAACACAAGATGATCAGGATTTACATTTTTGCTTTTCATCTTGGACGATATGGATGGTCTCATTTTTAATCAGAGATGATAACGGTCTTACAATTAAGGGTATTAATATATAGATATCTGTCTGGTATTCATTTATAGTTTGAAAGGGTGAACATGTTGAAAAAAAAGCCTTTACAACCAAAAAAACTCTTTTAGTCAATGTTCATTTAAAAGTGAAATATCAGTAATAAAATTCTCGTAAATTTCTCAACCAATACACGAGTGCATACGCAAGGTCTCAATTAAAAAACAAAAACAAAAAATACCCCCCCAAAAAAAAAAACAACAAAAAACCCAAAAAAACCCAAAATAAAAACATCTGCTTGGTTCGGAACACAGAAAAAATTCTATGCCGAATACAAATAAATTAAAAAAAATGAAATCTCTTCCTTCCAATCTTCCAACTAAAAAAAAAAAGAAAATGGTTCTTACAAAATCGAGATGATGCCTGTTATAAAAGAGAAATATGAAAAGAAAACGAAAGGTGAAAGAAAAGAAAAGTCGAATGATGAAAGACATTTTATTGTAAAAACGGAATGTGGGTTGAATAGCGAATTTATCCATTTGCCAAAATGGAGGAATTATTTGAGAAGTTGCTGAGTCGAGAAATAATATATTGTTCGTCGTTTATTGACTAAAAGCTGTCTCGATTTATTTCAAAATGTCTCTTCGTTCACAAGCCGACGTTTTATCTCGCCACATATGTTCGATCCATCTCATTTGCTTCCATATCAACAAAAAAAAAGAGAGAGAAAAAAAAAAGGCAATAATACTATGAGAGACACATTTGTTTCCTTAGGATACATTTTATATGACTGGTTTTTAAGAGTAAAGGTTGATTTATAAATATGACTGTCTGATATTCATTTATAGTGTTCACTTTGAAAGAGTGAACGTGTTGACAAAAAAGCCAAAAAAAAAAAAAAAGAGCCTTTACAACCAAAAAAAAACTCTTTCAGCTAATGTTCATTTAAAAGTAAAAACATCAATAATAAAATTGTATAATTTTTGTAAATATTTCATTGCATTCAAAGACCTGTCGGATATTTATCCAACAATCTTATCATAATGAAGATTCGGTGTCTGAGTGTAACCGAAACTACGTCACTGCTTACGTTACAATACCCTCAGTAATCTATCAATGAGTATTCAATTTATATTCAAAATTATTAATACAAAGAATAAATCTTATTTATTTACGATGTCTATGAAAATCTGAGATAGATTTGCATCAAAATATTAGTGCATTTAAAATACTGCAATGTGTCTT
The DNA here is from genome assembly GCA_023376005.1 of Doryteuthis pealeii. Classification (NCBI taxonomy): domain Eukaryota; kingdom Metazoa; phylum Mollusca; class Cephalopoda; order Myopsida; family Loliginidae; genus Doryteuthis; species Doryteuthis pealeii. Next base: position 61,806,077 of record CM042145.1, on the reverse strand, counting down.
ATATATCACTAAGAAATAAAGATGTTAATAAATGATTATTTAGTGTTATGATGTCAACAAAAAAAGAAGGGACGAAGAAAAAAAGGCAATAATACTATGAGAGACACATTTAGCGCAGTCGTTAGAGCGTTCGGCTAGAAACCACAAGGTTCCTAGTTCGATACCGGTCCTCGCCAACTCAGCGTATGAGTAGCTCAGGGATCTGTACGGTAAAGTAAGGAACTGATGGTAGGTGTGGCGCTCCACCTCAGATGCTAAAAAACAATCTCCTTGGTCTAGCGCTATTGAAAAGGGGATAGACTCCCTCGCTGACTGGCTGATACCGACTTTAGGCCGCCCCGTCGACTTTACTTTACTACATTTGATATGACTGGTTTTTAAGAGTAAAGGTTGATTTATAAATATGGTTGTCTAATATTCATTTATAGTGTTCCCTTTGAAAGAGTGAACGTGTTGACAAAAAAGAAAAAAAAAAGCCTTTACAACCAAAAAAAACTCCTTCAGTTAATGTTCATTTAAAAGTAAAAACATCAGTAATAAAATTCTCGTAAATTTCTCATTGCATTGAGGGTTTCGAAGATCTGTCGGATATTCATCCAACGATTCTAGAAATTATTATTTTTTTCTGTCATTATTTATCAGCATTTGCAATTCACCAAAAAATTATTTGGATCTTTTTTGTGCATTTAGTAAAAATCATTTTGTTGATCAAATCGAGTATTGGTTGGTTGGATTTTACGGCATGTCAACCCTTGTTGGCTTATTTTCTATTCATTCTCGATGAGTATTCGTTTTTTTTAAACACAATTTTTTTAAAAACTCATTTTTTTCTATTTCACCCATAGATAGCACCCTAATATGTACTACCTCTCCTGGTTAGAGCAAACTTGGTAGTAATGGGGATGAAAGGGTACTCCACATTCCTCAGACCTCCAGAACTGGAACCTCACCATCAGATAGAGTTTAAACTCAATAAGACCCTCAACCACAGCCTTCTAGCACATGATAAAAAGTGTTGGGGCTTGCTATAAGGACAATAGGATTGGGACAATCATATAGGTGCTAGAGCTTGACGGCCGGCCGATTTATCAGAGGGGGCTCCTCAAACTGCCCGTCTAGCCTAAATAAGATCCAAAGTGTAGTTGCATGTCATAGACTTCTTAGCCACCAGGATTCCGTCCTTAAGCTTCACGGGTCATGGCAACCCCAACTTTATTTTATCGTATGTGATAGAAGGCGGTGGCTGAGGGTCTTAGTGTCCTGGGTATGACGTTAAACTGCATTTAGGGGTGAGGTTCTTATGCTGTAGCTCTGAGGAGTGTGGTGTACTGATTCATCGCCATTACTCCAAGTTTCACGGATTGGCAGTACCTGTTAGGGTCCTATCTATGGGTTAAATAGATAAAACAATGAGTATTAAAATGTGTTTAAAAAATTGAGTTTGAAGAAAAAAATTGAATACCCATCAAGAATGAATAAAACAAAATGTCCTCGGGATAAAATAATCCAACAAGGGTTGACATGCCATAAAACCCACAAACCAACCAACCAACCCATCGATTGGTTAAATAGATTAAAATGAGTGTAAAATATTTGAATACCTAACAAGAATAAATAGAGTTAAAACGTCTTCAGGATAAAATAATCCATCAAGGGTTGTCATGCCGTAAAATCCAACCAACCAAACCAACCAAGCAAACGACGATAAGCATTGAGATTTATTTATTGGAAAGGTGAAGAAATTCTACGAAAACCATTAATTAATCCTTAGAGAGCAAGATTTAAAATTGAAGAGTAGAATCAATGGATAAAATGCAATATTTGTATATTGAAATAATTTTAATGAAGTTAAGAATGAAAGAAAAGTGGAAGGGATGCTGGCATAAACACACACGCACACACACACACACACACACACACACACACACACACACACACACACACACACACGTGTGCGAACGCACGTACGCACTTATATGCACATATACATTGCAATTTAAGTCTTACCCGTTGTGAGTATTTTTTACAGTTAATTGACCCCATCTGAATAGTAGTGAGGTTATTGCATTCGGGTTTATTAGCTTTCCTTTGAAGTTTGGGATGCAGCTGGTGTTGGGATTTTCTCATGGGACAGTTTTATATATATATATATATTATATATATATATATATACACTAGCTGGATTGATTTTGATTTTAGCCTTTAGTACACAGTTACCCGTTTCGTAAATATAACAGAGTGATGCTATAATCATATGAAGACCATTGTCATATATTTTGAGTATGCATTTGTGTGTGCTTTATATATATATATATATATATAATATATATATATATATATATATATATAAAGTAATTGGTAATTTGCTTGAAGCATTGTTTAAGTATGTTATAATATATTAATGATTTGAAGGCAATTACAATGCGTATAAAAATAAAAACAAAAATATGTTATTTTTGTCTTATCGATTTCAAAGTAGAAACTTCAGAGGTGAATATCAGAAATGTGATATTTCTGATATTCACCTCAGAAGATGAAGTTTCTACTTTGAAATCGATAAGACAAAAATAACATATTTTTGTTTTTATTTTTTATACGCATTGTAATTGCCTTCAAATCATTAATATATTATAATATATATATATATATATATATATATATATATATATATATATATATATATGGGCTGGGTTTATTGTCTGGTGCCTGGCTCAAAAGATGAATACCGAGAAGATCCACTGAAGTTTTGAAACTGGGAATATATGAGCTTCGGTTTGTGCGTGGCTCCCCACAATCATCGGACTTCATCTGACATGGTGGGATGTCAGTAAATAACTACTAGACTCTGATCCTAGGCAGGGGGCTGTATTTATTGCCCGGTGCCTGAGGCGCCTCAAAAGAGGAATGCCGACAAGATACATGCACTGACTGCGGGATCTTCGGTTTGTGCGTGGCTCCCTACAATAATTGGACTTTATATTCATCTGACAATACTTACTTTACTCTGATCTTCCTTGTGTTAATCCGGCCTGGTGGGAAGCCAGGAAAATACTTACTCAGATCCTAGGCAAATGTAACATGTCATATGTAAATAAGCCGGTGAGGTGTCAATCTGTACATAACGGGCACTGTGTCAGTCTGTACATAACCAATACATGCACGGCCAACTAGTAAATACGGCTCCACATGTCACTATAAACAGGCAGATTTCTAACAGGCTTATTTGTTTTATAGTCAATTTATGTCGGTTTTGTTTGAAAAATGTTAAAACTACAAAAATAAACAAACTTTTTTGAAAAACTTTAGTCTAACCCACTATTTATCCATAGCTGGAGAGAGAATAACTGGATTCATACCTTTCCCAAGGTTATTAGCGCTATGTGAAATGTAAACAGCCTCGTCCAGGATTTGAACTCGAGTCGATGGGTCCGTTTCCTACGACTCTAACCATTACACCACGCGCCTCCATTTTTTATGATATAACCTGAAATCATAGGGAAATGGTTGATAAGTTGTTTTTTACTAGTATTTGTTTTGTATTACTGCATAGTTTTTAATAACTGTTTTTTTTTTTTCATTTATATACAATATTTTACAATATTTTATAATTACATTTTTTAAGAAGAAAAAGAAAAAAAATCCAGTTTGTATATTTTTTTTTTACAGTTTTAACATTTTTCAGACAAAACATAGATTGATTATAAAAAAGAAAATCAGCCTGTTAGAATATCTACCTGCTTATGTGACATATGTAGCCGTATATAACATTGGGCCGTGATACCTGTTGTAAATAAGCCGGTGATTTTTTGACGGGCACTATGCCAGCCTGTACCTAATCAATACATGTTGTAAATAAAGGCTGTTTGCACGTGAAAATGAAATCGTGAACAACGAGGAGGCTTTTGTCTTTGAAGTCTTGACAATATCAGCAGCTTTCAATGGGAAATCGCAAACAGCAGAATTTCTTTATGAGCTTTCGAGAAGAGAAAACTCATTTATGACGTAAAATGCCTCAAAGTTTTCATTCATTGTTCACGAGAACACCAAGTGATTGATCGTGATTTAATTAGACTGAACGGTGTTTTGTTGCATTTTTCTCTTTTGTAGATAAGCATGGTCACAGTTTTAAAGATGGCGGTAAAGAGTCATCAAATTGAAATTAACTAGCTTTTCGCGCCTAAATAACATAGATTTCTCAGGTCAAAGCACTTCAATTATTATTATTAACGTCCCATATTTCAGGTCGTAATTGTTTGTTATGTTCAGTTTTGGAATACGGCCAGATTCATGCGGTACACAGTGAGTATAAAACAGCACTAAACATTTTCTATGTAAGGATACAATAAATAATTATCTCCCTTACAAAATTGGCATGTCCGTAAGATGTCATATGACAGTATCAGAAGACCATTCTCGACTTCTTTTGCCTCTGTTCTTTGAACAGTAGATAGTTGTTTGGTTTATTGGATTTTACAGCATGTCAACCCTTGTTGGGTTATTTTATGCCGAAGACATTTTGTTTTATTATTCATTCTTAATGAATTTTCAATTTAAAAATGTTTTTAACTCAGTTTTTACATATTTTTTAAACTCAGTTTTTCTATTCAACCCATAGAAAATGAGTTCACCAAATGTCTGTTAAAAATTCAGTTCACCAAAAGTATTTTCAGTATCCATGAAGAACAAAAACAAAATATATAGATAGATTTATGAACCCATCCAAACGAGCAGGATGCGATACAAGGTCGATTTCTGATTGAGATAGGTAGATAGATGTGAACTGACTGAGATAAATAGGAACTGAGATAGATAGATAGATAGATAGACAGATAGATAGATTGATTTACTAACCACTTCCTACGAGCAGGATATGTCAGAAGGTAAATTTCTGACTGATATATATATATTATATATATATATATATATAAATATATATATATATATTGAGAGTCGGATCTTAGCCCTGAAGAGCACTTAGCGATTTATTGACTCATTATCTTTATTACTTGCTCTACTTAGGTTTTGAGCACTTTTTACTTATTAGCTTTAGTTTCCTGGCGGTTTTGTATATATAATAATATATATATATATATATATATATATATATATATATATATATATATATATATATATATATATATAGTATATATATATATATATATATATATATATATATATATATATACATGTGTGTGTGTGTGTGTATGAATTTGATATATTGAAAAAAAAAATGATGTTTACAAATGCATGGGATCATCAGGAGAGAATGTGCACCGTTTCGGGGCACATTCTCTCCTGATTATCCCAAGCATTTGTAAACATCATTTGTTTTTTCAATATATCAAATTCATACACACACACACACACATGTATATATATATATATATATATATATATATATATATATATATATATATATATATATATGTGTATATATATATATATATATATATATATATTATATTACAAAACCGCCAGGAAACTAAAGCTAATAAGTAAAAAGTGTTCAAAAACCTAAGTAGAGCAAGTAATAAAGATAATGAGTCAGATAAATCTACTAAAAGTTTCGCTAAGTGCTCTTTAGGGCTAAGATCCGACTCTCAATATATCAATATATATCATTTTTTTTTCAATATATCAAATTCACACTGTCGGATTAATTTCCTTTTATTTCACTCATATATATAAATTGTTTTTTTTTTCTTTTGGCCAAATATTGTACCAATAGATTATTTTTGGTTGGTACGATTATCTTGGTCTTTTCTTTTTTTTCCAAATTTTTTTTTCTCCCCGGGTGATGTTTGGTAATATATTTTTACAATCAAACTATTTGCTGTTTTTTTCTCACCGCGAGGATTTACCAACAAGTTTGGTATATTATATATATATATATTGATAGATAGATAGATAGATAACTATGAACAGACTGCGATAGATATATATATAAATATGCTGAGATAGATAGATAGATTGATATGAAAAGACTGAGATAGATCGATAAATACAAAAAGATGCAGATATTAACTCAAATCAAATGAATATTACTGAGCTTGTTTTGAATAATAAAGTTTCAGTTTTGATCATCGAATATCATAATTGTCATCAAAAGGTTTTTAAGTTCGGATATTATCAATTCAGAGAACAAAAGAAATGGTCACGAGTCACAAAGAAATGATAGAAAGAAGGAAATCCCACAGCGACCGGCAGCCAATTACATCCCCTTCGTGTGCAAGGGATCGTCAATCAAGAATCAGCGTGTGCAATCGCAGATGATGATGATGCTCAACATCAATAGGATCAATGAGTGCACCTATTGTTTTAACTAAACAAACCTGGTAATAGTCATCATCAAAGGAATTAAAAGAAAGAAAGAAAGAAGATCAAAAGAAAGAAAGAAAGAAAGAAAGAAAGAAAGTGAGACACCAGGTCAAAACAGAAAGAAAGAAAAAAGAAAGAAAGAAAGAAGAGAAGAAAGCAAAAGAAAGAAAGAAAGAAAGAAAGAAAGTGAGACACCATCAAAACAGAAAAAAGAAAGAAAAAGAAAGAAAGAAAAAGTAAGAAAGAAGAAAAGAAAGTGAAACTCTAGGTCAAAATAGAAAGAAATAAACCAGACAAAAGAGAGAGAGAGAGAGAGAGAGAGAGAGAGAGAGAGAGAGAGAGAGAGAGAGAGAGAGAGAGATCATATCGGGTATTTAAGAGACAGAGACAGACAGAGACAGAGACAGAGAGGCAGATTAAAGATAATAGAATACTGACTCGTTGTTGTCTGCTTCTTCCAGTTCGTCATTTTTTCTGGGCTGACTTCTATTCGGGTTTCTGGCTGTGTTGATTTTCTTTCTTGTTTTCTTACTGGTTGGGCTGGACATTGCTTGTTTAATATTCAATTAACAAGGATTGGTGTTTCTTGATCAAGTTTTATTTCTTAGTCCATGATTCCGCCGAGGGGGGAGATGGACCCCGGAGCTGACAATACGTATACGCACCTTGAAAGCCGGGTCGAATCTGCTTAATTAATTTTCATGGTGCCCAATAACGCGCCTTTTTCAAGGGGTCAAGATTATTAACCGCCACAAGTGTCGGTAATTTTCCACAGACCCCATTATTTTAATGGACCCAGTTCAAAATCTAACTACAGGCACGTTCACAATTCATGACTGCTCATAAGGGTTATACTCTTCTGCAGAGGTGTAGTTGGTGTATTCTACAGTCCCAGGCAGTTGAGGAAATTAAAAATGCCAGACTGATTGAAAGTGAAGGTCTGTTTTTATTTGGCTTTTTTTTCTTTTTTTTTTTTTAATCTGAAGTAACATGTCCAAACAGGCTGACAGTTGAAATGAAATACTTGAAATGGAACTTCATTAACAACTTCTTTCGTCTAATTTTAGCCTCATCCTGAAATTCCTCTCAGAGAAATGCTTTTCTTTTCTTTTCTTTTCTTGCCATTAAAGAAACTCCCTTCCCATCCCACTGTTACCCTGTACCAATTCCAAAAGAAAGAAATCAAAGAATAAAAAATCATTCAACTAAATTGTCAACACAACTGCTGCTGCTGTTGCTGCTGCTTGCTGTCAGTGGTCATTTAGGGCTTCGGGTTTCTGATTTCTTGTCATCTGAGAAATTCAAATGCAGAAAAGGAAACCAAACAACAACAACAGACCCCCCCAAAAAAAACCCCAAAAAACTAAACAAACTGATTAACAAAATGCACTAAACATTCCTCGCAAAATCCATCAGGGGCTCTAATGCCAAAGTGGTGAGGTTTGTTTTCCAGTGGTTCGAGCCATTCATTGCACCCATATAATGTCAAAGTGGGAGATTTGTTTTCCAGTGGTTCGAGTCATTCATTGCACCCATTTAATGCAAAAGTGGTAAGGTTTGTTTTCCAGTGGTTCGAGTCATTCATTGCACCCATTTAAATAGTTCAGTTTACATGGACCTTTAGAATCAATTATCAAAAACTATCTCAGTCGGTAGAGCATTGGCCTAGGAATCGCAAGGTTCCTGGTTCGATGACGGACCCCGCCAACTCAGAGTTTGAGTAGCTCAGATTGGGTACTCTGATCTATACGGTAAAGTAAGGAGTTGGCGGTAGATATGGCGCTCCAACTAAGCATAAACAATCTCCCTGGTCTAGCGCTAGCGAAGACGAATAGATTCCTTTGCAGTCCCGACTGATACCGACAATAGGCAACGTCACCAACTTTACTTTTTACTTAAGGGACAGGAATACTTTAGAGATTAACATTTTCCATTTAAATATCTCGGTTATCAGCTATTGTGACGCTATAAGCTCTTCAATCCCAAGATGCACTTATTTAGGTGCAATAATGCTGATGCGTGTAGGTACAAGAGTGTCTACATGACTCTGTATGCGTATAGGTTTGATTTGGTTGTTTGTTTGGTGTTTAACGGTATATCAACATCTTATTATAATGGAGATTCGGTGTCTGTCTGTCTGTAACCGAAACTACACCACTGCATCGTTACAATACCCCTAGGAATTGCGTAAGTTTATCAATGAGTATTTAATTTATAGTCAAACTTAATAATAGGATGAATCTTATTTATTAACGATGTCTATGAAAATCCGAGTTAGATTTGCCTCAAAATAGCTTATGTTATTAGTGTATCGAAAATCCTTCAATGTGTCTTATATATCACTAAGAAAAGATTTACATAATATATGGTGTGGTTAATTTGCATACTGGTTTTTAACAAAACCGGGTTTAATACATAATTACTTCGAGTTATTGATCTCTAATGTTATTGTTTTATTTTCCCACATCTTAAAATCAATCCCATGAATGATTTTTATATAGAAACCAATTAAAATATAATTAAAATAATTGTAATCTTTTTATATGCGTTCTTATTTAATTTCGTTAACCTTTCTAATTTCATATATCTAATTACATTAGAAATTGAATACTAACGCCCGGATGGTGCATATTCTTGCTAGTAGATTTAATAGAAATTTACTTTTCTGTTTGGATGATAATTTTATTGAGGGTCGAATGGGTTCATGCCTTTAGTCATCGTTAACTACTGAAGTTATTCAAAAATGATTGACTCGGTCACCAAGAAAATCACACGAAAAGATATCACATATTCGATATAAAGTTATTTATTGCCAAATATTGAAAATGATAATATCAAGAAAAATCATTAGATAGATTGAAAATGAAAATAAACATAACAATTTCAACAAAATTTGTTTAAATATATATGGTTTGAACCATCACATAGGTGGGAAACTATCAGTAACCAAGCGCTGTTGACTCTATGTCTACGCTACCCTAACACACACACACACACTCTCTCTCTCTCTTTCACACACACACACACACACACACACACACACACACACACACACAATATATATATTGCTTTGTATTTAAATGGGATATAGTTCTACAACCGTCACCCCCCACCCCCACCCCCAAAAAAAGATTTTTTGTCATATGTCTTTTAGCGGTTATTGTTGGTAGTTGTACCAGAATTTGATCACCTCTGATAGGGTCAGCAGGGCAAGGGAAGTCTGATGTTGGAAGACCCGAAACTTCCCAATGAACCCTGCGGATTACATCACTGACGACAATCACCAGCGCCCCAAATGTAGGAGCGTATATTTAAAGTAAAATATATATGGTATAGTTAGGCATTGCATATGGATACACAGCCACATTTACTAAAAAACACACACACACACACATACATATATACACCCCCCACACTCATACTCTCACACACGCATATATATATATATATATATATATATATAAAATATAAGAGTATAAATGTTTTCTTCTACAGAGGTTTGCATTTGAAAACACTTGCACTTACACGATATGGATATTATAACCTACCCCCTCTCTCTCTCTCTCTCTCTCTCTTTCACACCACACACAACACACACACACACTGTATAATTTAGTAATTAAAATTTATATAAATACTTGCATGCACTTACATGATATGGATATTATAACTTATGCACACACACACACACGCACACACACACACACATACACAAACGGTCACACACAACCATACACACAGTATAAATTATATATCTAATATATTTATATTATATATTTATATATATAACATTTTATATCTATCTATTTATCTTTTCATATCTTACACGATATGGATATTATAACTTATGCACTCACACATATACACACACACACACACACACACACACACACACACACACACACACACACACATTCAGCAAGTAAAGTTTGATGCCTAGAATGTGATTATCTTTGTCAATAAATGAAGAAGGCAAATTAAAGTCGAGTAAGAAAAACGCAAATCTCATTAATTTTAAACAAATCGATAGTAAAATATTTTTTCATAAACTTTCTGTTTACATCTTTTTCGATTTTATGGAAATAAAAACGGAAAAAAATCAATGAATTTTCTTCGGGGAAACAACAACAACAACAACAACAACATCGTCATCATCACCATCAACAACAACAATAATAACAACAACAACAACAACCAAAAGAGATTTGTATTACATTTCCTGCTGAGAAATTTCATGCAAGTAGCATTTGGGTAAAATCAAACGTTTCACACATCCCAGAGCACCTGAAAAAAACAGCAACCCCCCCCCCCAAAAAAAAAAAAAAAAAAAAAAAACAAAAACAGAGACGGAGAAACAAACAACAAAAACATAAATAAAAAAAAACACAAAAAAACAAAAAAAAAACAAAAAACAAAAACAAATGATAGCATCTTAAACAGTCATGAATATTCTTACGATTCTGGTCACCATTTTGGGTGTCTAGGTTTCCCATTGGTAAATCCAGTGGTAGAAAAGGGTTGAGTCTCAGTATTAAAAAGTCTGTTGTATTTCTTGAAATCCTAGGTAGAACATGAGTGTACTTGTAATATAGAATCCGGTTGTAGTATTTCTGGTTAGTAGTTAACAACTGATTTCAGGTCAATTACCAACCACCTTAAATGCGATTCCTAGGCCAATGCTCTACCGACTGAGATAGTTTTAGGTTATAAATTATAAAAGTGCATATAAACTGAACTATCTAAATAGATAGTACCCCCCCCCCTATACGACAGCTAGAATGTAACAGAGTAATTTTTTAAGTTGGACTATTTTAGTATGTATTTACCTAAACAGATACGATATCAATGTATAGTTAGATATTTACCAACCCTTCCGCGCGTACAGGATGTGACAAAATGTCAATTTCTTAAGCGGAGTTTAACAGGTTTGAATTCTACTATACTGGTCACCCAGCCAGGGTTAAAGAGCTCAGTCTGCCTTACAATTTACCCATAGCTTGAGAGAGAGAGAGAGAGAGAGAGAGAGAGAGAGAGAGAGAGAGAGAGAGAGAGAGAGAACAGAGAGAGTAGTTGGATGCATACCTTTCTCAAGGGTATTAGCGCTATGTGAAATGCAAAGATCCTCGTCCAGGATTTGAACTCTGGTCGACGAGTCCATTGCCTACGACTCTAACCGTTACCCCACGCGCCTCCATAAGCTGGACTATTTTAGTAAGAAGCGGCCACCCAGTGTCGCCTGGGTATACGGGAGCAAAAAATGCTGGAGTATTGATTTGTTTATTTTGAGATTTACAAATGCTGGACATTTTTAAGTGGAATTTCAATGCTATTTCTATGTATATTTTAATTTTTTAAAATCTTCGAATATAAACCAAATCTTCCATATTGATTTGTTTGACTTTGAAATTCACGGAAATTCTTAAGTAAAGTTTAATCTACACTGGATGCCCCATAAAAATCACCATGTAAAAAGTCCTTATGTTAACCGGCCTGTAAAAATTGATTACTTTGTACTTTCATATTGATTTGTTTAACTTTGAGATTCACGGACATTTTTAGTTGAATTTTAATGATATTTAATTTTTTAGTTGAATTTTAAATGATATTTTAATGGTTTTTAATTTTTAAGTTGAATTTTAATGATATTTTAATTTTTTAGTTGAATTTTAATGATATTTTAATTTTTAAGTTGAATTTTAATGATATTTTAATTTTTTAGTTGAATTTTAATGATATTTTAATTTTTTAGTTGAATTTTAATGATATTTTAATTTTTAAGTTGAATTTTAATGATATTTTAATTTTTATATCTTCGCGAATGTAGATTTTTTAAAAATTATATAAAGATAAGATAAAAATCTTTATAATTTTTGCACTAAAAGCTCGAATCAATAACAGTGAATGTGTATATATATTTATTTTGACGTTAACTGTTTTATATCCGCAATTTCCACCGGACATACATACATACATACATACATACATACAACTGCCCTTTATATATGTACTAGCAGCAGCTACCCGGCGTCGCCTGGGTAGAGTTTTTTTTAAAGTTAGTCCTGCAGATCCATTATTACTGAATCGTGAGTTGAATCCTCGTGGGATGCCCCATTTAAATCCCTATGTAAAAAAATAGACCTTGTATTGATCCAGCTAATCTGAAAAGAAATGTTAATGTCTACAATCTAAAATATTAAATTAAAAAAATTCATGCTGTTATTTAAATTTTATTTTTTAATTATCTTTACGAATATAAATCAAATCTCTATTATTTTTGCACAAAAACGAAGCTCTAGTGATATTTAATGTGTATATATATTTACTTTGTCGTTAATTGTTTTATTTTCGAAGTTTCCTCCGTACATGCAGATTCACACAACTGCCCTTTATATATGTATAGATAGATAGATTTTTATTGTAAAAATTATTCCTAATGTATTTTCATAGTAAAAATCATTTCTAATGTAAAAAGAAATAAAGTCATCGGGGTGGCCTAAAGTCGTTATCAGTCAATCAGCGAGGTAGTCTATCCCCTTTTCACTAGTGCTAGACGAAGGAGATTATTTTTGCTCAAAAACCAAGCCCTGGGGATATTTAATGTATATATATATTTACTTTGTCGTTAATTGTTTTATTGTCACAATTTCCTACGGACATACATACATACATACATACACACAACTGCCCTTTATATATGTATGTATAAATAGATAGATTTACCTATCCCCTCCACCCATGAATAGGATACGGCACGATGTCCATTTATAAACTGGACTACATTAGGATGACCTTTTAGAATTATTCTGGTCAACCATTTCCCTCTTTTTATCCATAGTGTTTCGCTTGATTTGTATTCAGAAAAGCGAGATGAGTCCAGAATTAAAACATTAGTAACCATTCACGTTCCTAAACATTGTCTCTCTGTGTATTTCGTGACTTGCAAAGATTCGCTATTTATTTTCTTTTGTATAAAAAAGGAAATCGTATGGATGGAATGGTGATAGAATGAATAAATAGCACAGACGAGTTTCAGAAAACAATTTCTTCTATCCAAATCATGTAACAGAAGCCGGGAACCAGGCAATAACATGACTGGGCATGCGCGGCAAGAGATATTCTATTATTGGAAACTCACAAGTATATATATATATATATATATATATATATGTGTATATATATATATATATACACACACACAACACACACACACACACACACACAATATATTATATATATATATATATATATATATATATATATGAAGATAGGATGGATGTAGTAGAATCCGAGGTAGGTAAAAGGATAGTGAACAAAAAATGATAACTCAAAACAAATCTAAGAGTTGAAATATTTCGTCCGATTTTTAAGGACATCTTCAGTCAAATGATTTTTATTGAAAGCAAAATTACGTGCGTGTACATGTGATTTGGTGAGGGGGTGAGTTAGTAAATAAAAAAAAATTCTTCCCCCCCTACTCCTTCCACTAAACTGACCCAGTGACCTAATATCACTCAACTCTCCTCTCCTCCTTATCTTCCCCTGACATCAAACACACCACTACCAAGAACTTTACCCTCCCCCTTGACCTACCCCTGTGCCCATCTACTCCCAATCTACTCTCTACTTCCTGTAAACTATCACTTCTTTCATGTCATCCCCTATCCTCCCGCCCTTCACTTCCGCTACTAACTCACCCCCTCAGCAAATCACATGTACTTGCACGTAATTTTGCTTTCAATAAAAATCTTTGGCTGATGATGTCCGTATAAATCGGACGAAATATTTCAACTCTTAGATTTGTTTTGAGTTAGCATTTCTTGTTCACTATCCTTTTACCTACCTCATATATATATATATATATATTATATATATATATATATATATATATATATATATATATATATATTTAAAGATGAACAAAAAGTGATAAGACAAACAGGAATATTTCTTTTATGTTGTTTATTTTTCTCAACTAGTTTCGACCTTAGGTCATCGTCAGGAGAAAATTTCTTGTTGAAGAAATTGTTTTTAGAGAGTTTAAAAAATTAAAATAATTTTTTAAGTGTTTGACAAGCCACTATAATCCGGGCAGAGAAGTGTATTAGAAGTGGCGAGTCCATCTGTTCAGTGAAAAAAATTCTTTGAGTGGAATTCGTTTGAAATGTTTCCTCTCTCTCTCTCTCTCTCTCTCTCTCTCTCTCTCTCTATATATATATATATATATATATATATATATATATTGGGAATATTGGCCGAACGCTGTGCATAGAAAACCTTTTTGTTTAAATTAAGACTACATGTTATCACAAGGGAATTTATTTACGGCTAAGGTTGAGAGAGACCGTTCTGTGTGTATGAGTGTGAGTGTGAGATAGATAGATAGATAGACAGAAAGAGGAGAGAGAGAGAGAGAGAGAGAGAGAGAGAGAGGGGAGGGGGGAGAGCGTGCGTATGTTGTACGTGTGCATAAGCAGGTTCGATTCGTGTGCGCTACGTGCGCGCATGCGCGAATCAGATATGAGAAGGTCAAAGCTGAATTGATCGACCACTGGATCACGTGACCCCGTTCATTATTTTCTGCCCGATCGAAGTAATCAGACTGTTATTTAGTTTTAGATAAAGCGGCATCAGGAGAGCACGTACGGGTGGGGAGGTGGAGAGGGGGTCGGGTGGAGAAGGAAGTGATACGCAATGAAGAAATAGAAGAGGAATAGGCGGGAGGGGGGAGTGCGGTTTTTGAAGGAGAAAAGAAGGAATAGAATGATATGGAAGGTGGAGAGAGAGAGAGAGAGAGAGAGAGAAGAGAGAGAGAGAGAGAGAGAGAGAGAGAGAGAGAGAGAGAGGGGGGGTCAAATGTAAGTCTGTAAGTAGCAAAGGAGAAATTAGGAGTATGAGGGAATAGTGTAGGAAAAAAGAGAGGGTGTCAGAAGAAGAAGAAGAAGAAAAAGAAGAGAAAAAGAATGGGGAGGAGAAGAAGAAGAAAGAAGAAAGAAATGAAAGAAGCAATAAAAATAAATGAAGAAGAAAAAAAGGGAAAATATACAAAAGAATAAATAAAAGAAGAAAATTGGAGAGAGAGAGAGAGAGAGAGAGAGAGAGAGAGACAGACAGACAGACAGACAGACAGACAAGAACAAGAACAAGAACAAGAAATAAAAGAGAAAATAAGGGCAAATGAAGAAGAAGAAGAAGAAGAAATAAATAAATAAAATCGACGATATATAAAACTATAGAAGAAGAAGAAGAAGAAGAAGAAGAAGAAGAAGAAGAAAGAAAGAAAGAAAGAAAGAAATCGACGATATATAAACAAACTATAGAAGAAGAAGAAGAAGAAGAAGAAAGAAAGAAAGAAAGAAAGAAAGAAATCGACGATATATAAACAAACTATAGAAGAAGAAGAAGAAGAAGAAGAAGAAGAAGAAGAAGAAATAAAAGCAAAAGAAGAAGAAATAAGAGAACAACAACAACATTGGAGAGAGAGAGAGAGAGAGAGAGAGAGAGAGAGAGAGAGAGAGAGAGAGAGAGAGAGAGAGAGAGAGAGAGTTTAATCTAAAAGAGAGATTAATGAAGTGAGAGGAGTAATTTTATATAGTCAGTGGTCAAGATGCATTTAAATTTTATTTGTGTTTGATTCTTAGCAAACATTTTTTATTGCTAATGACACTGGCGCTATAACAAGCGATATCAAATGTTTATTTATTCATTGTTTAACTGGTTTTTCCTTTCCATTTCTTTTTTCATCTGTTGCCAATATGGATACAAAGCTACAACGTCAATTGCCAGTTAGAGGAGTGAACCATAACAATGGCTTCTGTGGTGTCTTCTTAATCCCAGAATTAGTGATATCCAGTGTTGTAGTACGAAAAAAAGAAAAGAAAAAAAAGAAAAAGAAAAAAAAAGAAAAAGAAGAAAAAAAGGAAATGATGGAGGGTAAGATAGTGACGAGCATCGTTTCGGTTAATTTGAATGTATATTAAGGTAGGTCGATTTTGGAACTGTAACGTCTCCCATATGGCGAAAGTTGCAAATTAAAATAAGGAATTACCACACAAAATATTTTTCTTCAAAACTTTGCTTACGTTTGAGGAAATAGATTTCAATCTTTTAAAATGTTATCACTTTTATAGCTTACTTAGGTAAAAAGCAGCATATCGGTTGTGATGGGGGACATGTTTTCAATTTGAATTCTAATTCTAATATTTTATTCGTTTCGTTAAATTTTCTAACCAATTTCTGGGTCAAATGTTGCGAAAACGAGGATTTTTGGTGCATTTTAGTAGACGATCTTTGATGCTATTTCCTCAAACAATGGTGCAAGTATGAGATCTAGTTTTTAGTATCAGTACTTATTATACCAACACATAATTTTCGCTGTTTGAGAGAATTTGATATTTTGAAAAAAGTGAAAAATCGATCTACTTTATTGTGCATAGAAATAAACAGAATAATATTTTTGATATTACATACAAGGAAGAGCTGAAAAGTTCTCGGTCCGAACAAGAAAAGAAAGTTTTATAGCCATAACCATAATTAGTTGACCAGTTCATATACCGAGGTAGTAATATCTCATCTACAATGTCAATATACGCATAGGAAAGGCATGGGCTGCTATAGACAGATTATCCATCTATACATATATAAAGGGCAGTTGTATGTATGTATGTATGTATGTATGTCCGAAGGAATTTCAAAAATAAAACAATTAATGACAAAGAGTAAATATATATACACATTAAATATCACCAGGGCTTGGTTTTTGAGCAAAATAATAGAGATTTGATTTGTATTCGTGAAGATAATTAAAAAATAAAATTTAAATGATAACAGCATGGATTTTTTTTTACATTTAATATTTTAGATAGTAGACATTAACATTTCTTTTCAGAGTAGCTGGATCAATGCAAGGTCTATTTTTTCTTTTTACATAGGGATTTAAATGGGGCATCCCACAAGGATTCAACTCACGATTCAGTAATAATGTATTTGCGGGACTAACTTAAAAAAATCTCCCTCTAACCAGGCGACGCCGGGTATCCGTTGCTAGTACATATATAAAGGGCAGTTGTGTGAATCTGTATGGCCGGAGGAAACTTCGAAAATAAAACAATTAACGACAATATATATACACATTAAACATCACAAGGGTTTGATTTTTGGGCAGAAGTAATGAAGATTTGATTTATATTATCGAATATATTTAAAAATTAAATAGCATTATAGAATAACGTTAAAATTCTATTCGACCATTTTCGGCGTTTCTTGCTAAAAAAAAGTAAACAATAGACATGAATAACGGAAGCTCGATCTATTTTTTTCTTTTTCTTTTTTAAATATTATATATATATATATATATATATATATATATATATATATATATATATCTTTGGTGCGGTACCAAGTTTCTTGGTACAAGGTGATTCTAGGTGGGTCCTAATTCTCTACCAGTAGTTTGTTGTAGATTTCAGGTTCCGTATGAGAGCTCAATGTTTAATTATTGTAAACAGAGCAAAGTTATTTGGGAATAAAAGGCCTTAAATACCATGGGTATCGTGGTTATGGACCATTTCCACTCGTGAGTATGCTCACGAGCTTCTTCAGACCACTGATATATTTTATTTCGATCAGTGGTCTGAAGAAGCTTGTGAGCATACTCGCGAGTGGAAATGGTCCATAACCACGATACCCATGGTATTTAAGGCCTTTTATTCCATATATATATATATATATATATATATATATATATATATATATATACATTTTTACTGATTCAAAGTTGCAGTAAATATTTCATTGTACAAGATAAACAATCGTTTATTTAATCTATTTTTATTATACAGTTTTTATGGACAGTTTAAGAATTAATCACTTAGTTACACTTTGAGAATTTGATTAAAATTTACATAGTTATGTAGTATGTAAGGTCAATTTTCCGTCGTTCGTCAATGTAAACAAACCCTTTTTTTATTTGTCATGTTTATTCATTTCAATATTAAAATACAAATAAAATCATGATACTAATGCAGAATAGTGCGCAAGAGATAATGCCATTAGATTACCTAATACATTTCACGGAAATACCTGACAACTTTGAGACACTCGAGTAAGTGGGTTAGAATTAGGCTCCTTCGGGAGTTTTCGTAATCTAATGTTATTTATTCGTAAAATACGATTCTAATGATATTGCGCGCTATTCTCTATTTGTACCAAAATCAGAACTGTAATTTGATATTTAACTTTTAAGCACATTCAAAATTCTTTTAAAAAAAGTATATATATATATTGTTTTCATTTAGTTTTCTTTTCTTTTCGTAATGTTTTCAAGTCAGTACACTTTTCGGTTTAAAAAATAACATACTATACTTAGCATAGTATATTATTTTAATCAAATTGTTATCAAATTTATAGTATAGTATACTATAATAATTTGATATTCGATCGGCTACGCTTTGAATTAATAATGTTATTTTAAAAAATATTATTTATCGCTTTACATTAATTTGATTACTTTATTTAATTTTTTTTTTTTTGCTTTGAAATATTAATTTGAAATTTATCAAATCGCGTCATTTATATTTTATTCAAAAAATATAGTTAATCATTTAATTAAAATTTCTTACTATATCATTATGTGATGTCATTCCCTCTACTCTGACGGAAAGA
>CM042145.1:61752099-61779599 GCA_023376005.1 Doryteuthis pealeii | reverse complement strand
AAAATAATATCTTATAATCTTAAAATATATTTATTTACGAAAAAATGAAGATAAGTTCTAGTCAAACGAATCTTTTCAAAATTCTGTTAAACTCCCTCCCCTATTTATTGAAGATGATATTTTTATATCTCCTGTTATTCATCAATTCGTGTGAATCCCGTGGCTCAATATCGAGTTCACGACAGTCCGGTGTACCTTGCCCCAAGTTTTCGTACACCCAGCTTTATACCAGGGACCTGTTAGATTGCAAGGCCTTTTATATTTGCTTTGGTAAAAGATATTGGCGACTCACTTGCCCGGGCAGCACCGTCTTTTCGTCAAAGCACAAAGTGTGTGTATGGAAGAATTCTAAAAAAGACGACTGCCCGATCGTCAAAGAAAAGGTTGACGCCTCCTCTACTAATGGTCCAATATTTACGACCTCTGTCTCAACAACTAGGGATATTATACAAAAAACAAAGCCAAATAAACCGAAACAAAATGCAACAACGTCGACAACTATAACAACAACAAAGAGCACGACCGCAACAATGACAGAAATGACCACAGCAAGGACGAAAAGTAACGAAGAGTCAGTGACAACAAGCCAGAAAGAGACAGAAACGAAAACGTCAGTAAATAACACCACAAGAGAATTATCAACTAGACTGGTCACCACTAAGATGGTTACGTCTAAGATGGTTACAGTAAGACCATCACCGAACACAAGATGGACACTTAGCACAAAGAGACAATTGAAACTTAAAACTAAGTTGTTCCCGCCATACTGGACAATGGACAAACACGTGACCAAATGGTGGCAAAGAAAAACATTAAAATGGTGGAAGAAAGAAAAATGGTTCACAAAAATTACTACAAAACCAACGAAACCAACTCGAAAAGTTCCTACCAATCCGAAGAATGAAATGGGTAATTACAATTATTTATTTGTATTCTTCTTTCATAATGGTTACTTTATATTTTACTAGCAGGACCCGTGGATTAGGGTAGGTCGATTTTGGAACTGTAACGTCTCCCATGTGGCGAAAGTTGTAAATTAACATAAAGAATTACGACACAAAATATTTTTTTTCAAAACTTTGCCTTCGTTTGAGGAAATAGATTTCAATCTTTTGAAATCTTATCACTGATATAGCTTACATTTTCGGTAAAAAGCAGGTGTTGGTGGTGATGGGGACATATTTTGAATTTGAATTTGAATTTGAATTATAATATTTTATTCGTTTCGTTAGAATGACAAGCTTTTCCGATTTAAATATTCAAATTGCTAAATTTTCTAACCAATTTCTAGGCCAAATATTGCGAAAACGAAGATTTTTTATGCATTTTAGTAGACGATCTTTGATGCTATTTCCTTAAACAATGGTGCAAGTACGAGATCTAGTTTTTGGTATCAGTACTCATTATTCTAACATACAACTTTTGCTGTTTGAGAGAAATTGTTATTTTTTAAAAAGTGAAAAATCGATCTACCCTACTGTGTATATACCACAGTATGATAATGTAATTATTACAACGTTTGATATGTTTACTTAAGAGCTATTACAAAATACTTTAAAATGTAAAAAGTATGATAATCTTGATCTAACTCTCTCTCACTCTTTTTTTCTTTCTTTCCTTCTTTTCATCTTTTCATTATGTTTGATCGAAACAGATTAGCGTTATCGCTTCTTCGCGTTCACCCCTCTCTCTATATATTTCCCACTCTTTCTTTCTTATTTTTTCTGTGTAGCATGTCCCTTTTCTTCCATTTCTTTCTTTATAATAAAAATGGAATGGTTCATTATTTATCTGAATAATAATTTCCCATGTACTTTTAAAACAAAAATCATTAGCAATGTATTTTTATACTTAAAATAATTTCCAATGTATTTTTATATTCGTTCGCCACGGCTAGGATGTGACACAAGGTCGCAAGTATGGGGCATCCAGCGAGTTTTGAACTCGCTATTTAGTAGTAATGGATCTGCAAGATTATCTTGCTAACCATTACATTACAATGGGACGCACTTGTACATTTTTCTAGTAAATGAATTTCCGTAGTAAAAATAATTTCTAATGTATTTTTATAGTAAAAATCATTTGTAATTATTTTTATAGTAAAAAATAATTCCTAATGTATTTTCATAGTAAAAATCATTGGCTAATGCATTGTTATAGTAAAAATCATTTGTAACGCATTTTTATAGTAAAATAATTCCTAATGTATTTTCCTAGTAAAAATCATTGGCCAATGCATTTTTATAGTAAAAATCATTTGTAACGCATTTATATAGAAAAAAAATTATTCCTACTGTATTTTCATAGTAAAAATCATTGGCCAATGCATTTTTATAGTAAAAATCATTTGTAACGCATTTTTATAGTAAAAATAATTCCTAATGTATTTTCCTAGTAAAAATCATTGGCCAATGCATTTTTATAGTAAAAATCATTTCTAATGTACTTTATAGTAAGAATAATTTCTAATATATTTTTATGGTAAAAATCATTTATATTGTACTAGCAGTGGCTACCCGGCGTCGCCTGGTTAGAGAGGGATTTTTTAAAAGTTAGTCCCGCAGATTCATTATAACTGAATCGTGAGTTGGATCCTCGTGGGTTGCCCCATTTAAATCCCTATGTAAAAAAATAAACCTTGCTATTGATCCAGCAACTCTGAAAAAAATGTTAATGTCTACTATCTAAAATATTAAATGAAACAAAATCCATGCTGTTATCATTTAAATTTATTTTTTAATTATCTTCACGAATATAAATCAAATATCTATTATTTTTGCTTAAAAACCAAGCTCTAGTGATATTTAATGTATATATATATTTACTTTGTCGTTAATTGTTTTATTTTCGAAGTTTCCTCCGGACATACAGATTCATACAACTGCCCTTTATATATGTATAGATAGATAGATTTTTATAGTAAAAATTATTCCTAATGTATTTTCATAGTAAAAATCATTTCTAATGTAAAAAAGTAAAGTAGAGTCGTCGGGGTGGCCTAAAGTCGGTATCAGCCAATCCCCTTTTCACTAGCGCTAGACGAAGGAGATTGTTTTTGCGTCTGAAGTAGAGCACCACACCTACCATCAGCTTCTTACTTTACCGCACATTTTTATAGTAAAGAATCATTTCTTATGCACAATTTAAAATTATTCCTGATGTATTTTCATAGGAAAAATCATTGTCCAATGTATTTTCATCTAGTTTATATACAAAGGAATCATAAGACCCCCCCCTGCCAATGGGGCTACCTTTTGACCGTGGGTGCCGACTCGTAATATTTAAGGATGGAATCTTGGTGGCTGATCAATCCATGACATGCTACACTCCACCTTGGCCCTTACTTAGGCTAGACGGGCGGTCGGAGAGACCCACAACGATAAATCAGCTGGTCATGTTAAGCCCTAGCTCCTATATGATTGTTCCAACCTATTGCCCTTATGGCAAGCCCCCAACCATTTTTATTATATCTAGAAGGCTAGAAGGCTGTGGTTGAGGGTTTCAATGTCCTGGGTATGGCGTTAAACTCTATCTGATGGTGAAGTTCAAATACTGGAGCTCTAGGGAATATGGAGTACTCCTGCATCACCATTACTCCCAGGTTCATCCTGACCCGGAGTGGTAGACCCAGTTAGGATCCCATCTATGAGTTAAATAGAAAAAATAAGTTTAAAAAATTGGGTTAAAAAATGAGTACCATCAAGAAGGAATAAAAGAAAACGTCTTTGGCATAAAATAACCCAACAACAGTTGACATGCCGTGAAATCTAACCAACTAATCTTATGATAAGAAACACACACACACACACACACACACACACACACACGCACACACACAGAGAGTAGCTGGCCTCTCGAAGGAGTTCCTAGGAATACAATTGACTATTGCGTAATATAATTGACTCCCATATTAATCTTGCAACACACTACGCTCACTGGTTCACTGGATGTCCCATACTTGCGACATTGTGTCACATCCTATCCGTGGCGAACGAGTTGGGTAAGAAAGGTAATCCCATCGTGGTGTAATGGTTATCAAGCTAGTCTCGCAGATCCTTTACTACTGAATAGCGAGTTCGATCCTCGTTGGATGCCCCATGCTTGGATAAAAAAAAGGGGCGTCGCATCGTAGTGTAAAGATAGGCAAGCTAATCTGGCAGATCCTTTGCTACTGAATAGAGAGTTCAATCCTTGCTGATTGCCCCATACTTGCGACCTTGTATTACATCCTACCTGTAACGAACGGGTTGGGTAACTTGGGTGTAATGGTTAGCAAGCTAGTCTCGCAGATCCATTACTACTGAATAGCGAGTTCGATCCTCGCTGGTTGCCCCATAATTGCGTCCTTGTATTACATCCTACCTGTAACGAACGGGTTGGGTAACTTGGGTGCAATGGTTAACAAACTAGTCTCGCAGATCCATTACTACTGAATACCGAGTTCGATCATCGCTGGTTGCCCCATACTGGCAACCTTGTGTCACATCCTAACCGTGGCGAATGGGTTGGGTAAATCGGGCGTTCCATCGTGGTGTAATGATTAGCAATCTAGTCTCGCAGATCCATCACTACTGAATAGCGAGTTCAGATGTCCCATACTTGGACCTTGTGTCACATCCTACCCGTGGCGAATGTGTTGGGTAAATACCTACTTTGTTTAGTTTAGATTTGTTCCTTTTTATTTCCCATTTTTACAAAAGACTTAGGCGCCATAGATGATGAGAAACATGAACAGTGTTCTAAAACGATGCCATTGTTGTTTACCGACTTTGTCATTGTTGTCCGGTCGATGGCATTCACGGTTTTCTGGTTTTGGCAAACAATCACATAGGAATTGGCCAACAAAAGAGAAAGAGATTTATTTATCGCTCAACAAAAATTCTGGTCAGTTGTGTTGATACGATATTCCAGGAATGTGTGATACGCTGTGATAAAGGATTACATCAATGACCCGACTCACGAAAAGATCTTTTAATTCAATAGCTAATCTTAGATTGTTTAATCTGTGAGATCAGTCGAGCTTAAAAAGTGATTTTCAGAGGAAAGAAGACGAAGTCATTTTCAGATTATATAAAGTTTTAACAATCGAATCCAAACTTATACCAATTTTCTTAAAACTTTATAACAAAACAGAATGGAATAAAGAGACCAAATATTTTAGACTTGCTTAATGGCTGAGATAGTTGCGTTTTGTTGTAAGTAAAGTATCAGAGTTAACATAGAAAAGTAGGAAAAACACAAAGTGTATTGAAGATAAGGGGAAAAGGTTTACTAAGCAAGTGAATAGAGTAATTAGCAATTACGAGGTTGCATTAGTAAGTCCCGTGAGATCTCGTAGGTTCTCTCCTCCGAGGTGTCGTCAAACATTATTTATAGAAAACACCCCCCCCCAAAAAAAAAACAACAGACGATTCCATTCTCGTTATTTAGGTACTATATAAACACCAGTGCCAGAGATCGGTGTTCGAAACGAAGTAAATCCAAGACTCCGAATGGAGATTTTCAGTGGAAATAAGCTCTCCCAACGCGGAAGATTGACTTGCTTCAAATCTTAAACTCCAATTTCCACTAATATTGCTTTGTGTTATTTGTACTAAGCAGTTGTTAAATTGTCTTTCTTAATCAAAGCCCTGTCGGTTGGGGCTTTAGAATACACCAACTGCACTTCTGCAGAGGGTAAGACCCCCAATGGGGCCACCTGTTGCCCGAAGTTGATGACCCGTGATGCTTAAGGATCGAATCCAGGTGGTTGAGCAGCCCATGATGTGCAACACTCCACTTTGGCCTTTACTTAGTCTAGACGAGCCGTCGGAGAGGCCCTTTCCAATCAATCGGCTTGTCACATTAAGCCCTAGCACCTATGTCATTGTCCCAACCCTTATGGCAAACTCTAACCCTTTTTATCATATATGTGTGCTAGAAAGCGGTGGCAGAGGGTTTGAGTGTCCTGGGTATCACGTTAAACTATCTGGTGGTGAAGTTTCAATTCTGGATCTCTGGACAATGTGGAGTACCCCTTTCGTCATCATTATTCACAGGTCCACTCTGACCTGGAATATTATTACCTGCTATGTTTAAAATTGTGTGTAAAAATTAAGTTTAAAAAATGTGTAAAAATTGAGTTAAAAAATGAGTCATGATGAATAAAACAAAACGCAAAAAAAACATAAAATTGACATATCGTAAAATGCAACCAACCAAACTTCTTAATCACTGTCTTACTTAGGTCTATCTCTATATACAGCGTAATATAGAAATAGATGTACGGAAGTGTGTGTATGTGTATGCATATGTGTGTACTTGTGTGTATGGATAGGGATGTGTATGTATATGTATATGTGAACACATAGTTGGAAACACCTAAATACCTCCACCCCAACTAGATTACACCCCATACTAATCGTCCAAATGAGCAAAACCGTGTGTGTATATGTATGTATGCATGTAAATATGTAATGTATATGTATGTGTGTGTAGATGTGTACGTGTGTTGTATAGAGGGGAATGCGGGTTTGTTTGAATGTGGAGGTATATGAATGGATAAATCTTAAGTATGTCTACTTGGATATGTATATGTATGACTACATGTGTATGTATGTGTTGGTATGTGTGTGGATGCATGCATGTGTATGGGCATGTGTATGTATATATGGATGTGTATATATATGTATATGTATATATTGAATTAGTTAAATAACTAAGTAGATAAAACAGGTTCTCTTTGATCTTCATATATATATAATTTAGGAAAAAGTAAAAAATAAATAAATAATAATAAAGGAAAATAGGAAGATAGTAGGAATGAATAAACAAGTAAATAAATGAAATCTAAATAAACTGGGGGGGGGTCCCGTAGTTGAAATCTCGAATATATTGATTTAAGAGAAATTCCTAACAAATTATCGACAACAAATGGTCAAATATCTTTTTTATGGCCCCACAGCAGAGGGAAACAGGACAATAAAAAAAATCTGTTTTCAAATGCGTTAAAAGTAATAAAAATTCCTCATTCGCATCTGATGATTTGGGAGAGTTAGACACCTTGTCTAAGCTTCCTGAAATAGACTATAATGCAAAAATTAAAGTCTTTTGTTATATTTTTACTTATAAATTTGCTCTGTGACTCTAACAATAAAAGTACACATTGAGCTCTGCAAACTGCAACACGTTTAAAAAAAGAAAAAAGAAAAAGAAAAAAACTCCTATGTCGTAAGGAAGATTTCTTCTCCAGATTTTTGGATTATACACACACACACACACACACACACACACACACACACACACACACACACACACACATATATATATATATATATATATATATATATATATATATATAGGAAAAAGGGATGACTTATCAGTGTAAATATTGGGTTGGTCTCAATATTTGGTTGGTACAAAATAACTACACAATATCTTGATTAATTAAGTGGATTTAAACCTGAATATCCTTATGGTGAAACTCGAGTAGGTTATTTCCGTACACACTATAATATATATATATATATATACTTATCATATATATATGTATATATATATATATATAATATATATATTATATATATATATATATATAATATATATATATATATATTGTATGTATATATATATATATGTACATATATATATATACATATAATATATATGTATATATATATATAAATATCTATATATATATGTATGTATATATATATATATGTACATATATATATATGATAAGTATATATATATATGTACATATGTGTTTATGATAAGTATATATAAGTATATATATGTATATGATAAGTATATATATGTATATGATAAGTATATATATATATATATATATATATATATATATATATATATATGACAAGCTGTTGTGGGCCGTCCACAGTGTGTGATGTCAAGGCTGCGTCGCCGGCGAACAGCATTTCACGAACTTAGCAGACGGTAGGATGCTAACTCTCTCTCCCTCTCTCTCTCTCTCTCTCTCTCTCTCTCTATATATATATATATATATATATATATATATATTATATATATATATATATATATATATATATATATGTGTGTGTGTGTATATATATATATATAGAGAGAGAGACCAGGATTAATTGAAAATCGGAAAACTTATGTTGAGAAAGACTGAACAAAATAAGAAAGTCCAAAAGCCATTTCGCATATCCAATGCCAAGTCTTCTGGATTATCCAATGGACAGAAGCCATTTTACCCCTGTTACACTTAATGAAAATGACAATTATATCAGATGATTAAACAGGAAAGTAATTGAACCTGAAAAATATGCGGTGATATTTTGGCCCTAAGAGGATTGCTATATTGTCTGATCTGCATCACTGTATTCCGTTACTTTTAATATTTTAAAGTCATTTCTTTTTGCAGCAAACGACAATTTCAATTTTATAATAACTTTTGTGAAACAATCAATTTTGATAAAATCTACAAAAAATGTCATGTCAAGCCCTAGCATCTATAAGATGGTCCCAACCCTATTGCCCTTATGGCAAAACCCAACCGTTTTTTTCAGAAGACAGTGGCTGCGTGTCTTAGTGTCCTGACTCTATCTGATGGTGTAGTTCCAATTTTGGATCTCTGTGGAATGTGGAGTACTCCTTCATCATCATTACTCCCAGGTCCACTCTGACCCGGAGTGGCAGTACCTGTTAGGGCCTCATCAATTGGTTAAATAGAAGAAAATGAGTTTAAAATGTGTTTAAAAATGAGTTACCCATCAAGAATGAATAGAACAAAACGTTTTTAGCATAAAATACCCCCAAAAGTATTTATGCAGCCAAGTTAAAATTAACTTTATTTAATACAGAAATCTATTATCAATATAAACTAATCCTAAGTGTAAAGTCAATAGAAACAGTGAAATGCCTCTTATTTGTCAAGCCTTGGCTCGATAAAAGAGAGTACCACATATGTGAGGTTTGTTTCAGTAAGTAGTGAGGACATGCCGCAAAATCCAAAAATATATTTCTATTATATTAATAATGGAAATTCGCTTCCGGTTTTTGTCTGTAACAAAAATTACGTCACTGCCACGTCACATTACCCAACACATAATCCAACGTCATAACATAAAATAAATATACTCAAAATGTGAGCATGCAACGTTAGACAATCCTCATTGTTTCAATAAATAGATGCCCGGCGTTATATATTTATATATAGATTGTTTTATTCTAATATAATATTTAAAGTTATAGGAACTGTTTCCATTTCAAATTGTCTTTCTTTCTTTCTTTCTTTCTTTCTTTCTTTTTACTCCTTTAATAGATTTGACGATTTTACATACTTATGGTACAAACTCTATGACATTAAATTTTCAGCTCCCATCCCCTCAGGCATTATGTTTCAAAAAACTATTTTTACATCGCCCAGAGGGTGTTTTTTATTTTGCTAGTAAAAATGGAAAATGAATCTATTTTGATAAAATTACAAAATTTTGTTGAGAATTTTAAACCGATTAAATTTCTTTATTCCACAGTTTAACACCAACTCCTTTGATGATTGTTTTTATATACAGAATCGAAGAAAAAGTGCATCGATTTCTGTGAAAGTCGTTCAGATCATTTCCTGAGAAGTTTCTCAAGCTCATGTTGGATACAATTGAGAAGCATGGTATTTTAAACTTGAGCAGCTATAGCAGTAATATCTTATTATAATGGAGATCGTGTGTTTTTCTGTCTGTAACCGAAACTATATTACTACCCAAGTCACAATTCCCTTAGTTATTGACATCACATTCTCCATGATTTTATTTTAACCTTTTTAATAATTAATAAAATTGTTTTACATTATTAATACTGTTAACCATATCTACATATATTTCACTAACCCCACTTGTACGGGTCAGGCACAAGGCCCTATTTATGTGGGACCACCCACAAGCCGAGACTCATGCAGGTAAAAAATTGCGTCGATCCCGTCGCATTCCCCTCAGGGGGCGCCTCAGTGGGCATAAACCCAGCCTGCCCTTTAAATCAAGGGGACAGGTGTTGCCTGGGGATGGCCCCTGGGATCGACGCCGTTAATTATATCAATGGTCCAGAGGCCGAAGCCACTGTTGACCAGATATTTACCGCGTACCCCACTTGTACGGGTCAGGCACAAAGTCCCTATTAACGTGGGACCACCCACAAGCCGAAGCTCATGGAGTGGCAGGTGAAAAATTGCGTCGATCCGTCGGCATTCCCCCTCAAGGGGGGCGCTCAGGCACTGGCAATAAACCCAGCCCTGCCCCTTTAAATCAAGGGCAGGGTTGCCTGGGGGGATGGCCCCTGGGATCGACGCTATTAATTATATCAATGGTCCAGAGGCCGAAGCCACTGTTGACCATATCAACATACGAATAACATGCAATATATTTGTATATACAACAAAATAGCGGTTTACAGTGTGAACGGGAAGGCTAATTTACATATTGATATTAAAAAATCGAATTTAATAAATATGTGCTCAGTGTATTGATTTCTAACTGTTTGGTTTTATTTAATGAAATATAAGCAAAATCTCTTCAATAAATCTTAAATGAAATCCATTAACAAGAAAAAAAGTAAGTTTATTCTTACTTCCTCTTTTAACTAAATACTTACATTAGAAAAAATAGCAATGAAAGACGAGAGTGATGGAAGAGTAAGTTTCAGTTGTTCTATGTTTCAAATATTTTATCTGATTTCTTATTTAGTTTCATTAGCCTTTCTAATTTAATATAATATTTTATTACATTAAAACTTAAATACTTGCACCCGGAGGGTGCATATATTTGCTAGTATATATAATGCAGTTTGCTATATTTATAGATAAAGAGTGTTCAATATAGGTGATAGAGCATATGTATATATTTATCAACCCCTCCGCACGAGCAGGATGTGACACAAGGTCAATATCTTTTGTGGAGTTTAACAGGTTTGAATTAAGAATTTTCCTTCTAGACTGCTTACCTAACCAAAGTTAAAGAACCCAGTCTGTCCTACTATTTACCCATAGTTAGAGGGAGAGTCGTTGGATGCATACATTTACCAAGGGTATTAGCGCTATATGTAATGCAAACAGCCTCTTCCAGAATTTGAACTCAGGTCGACGAGTCCATTTCCTACAATTGTAAACATTACACCACGCATCTCCAACTGATTGAGCATACGTAGGTCTAAGTTAGAATAGCAACGTCAATTGGTCTGATGATCGTATTAACAGTCATCCAGCGCCGTTAACTCTGTACATATGCTATCCTAAATTAATCATTTTGTAACCATAAGTCAGGAGTCGACTTATACACGAACGTGCAGGTGTTGGTTGGGTGTGTAAAATGACTACAGAATTTCCTATGAACGAACATGTTTCAGATTTAAAGGCT
The DNA here is from genome assembly GCA_023376005.1 of Doryteuthis pealeii. NCBI lineage: Eukaryota > Metazoa > Mollusca > Cephalopoda > Myopsida > Loliginidae > Doryteuthis > Doryteuthis pealeii. Next base: position 61,768,236 of record CM042145.1, on the reverse strand, counting down.
TCAATTAAAATTGAAGCCTTTAATGTAAAAAGGCGACAAATCTTTGACTTGTAAAAGGAAAAGAAAAATGATTGAGTTAATTTCAGTTTTGATAATCCCTGAAGATTGCTTTGTGATTTCAGGGCAACCAATCAGCCAATCAGCCAATCCAGGATCGTTCGTGTGTTTCCTTTCTTAGGATTTCTTGCTGATTTGAAAAACGTGACTTTTTCAACAAGAATAAATAAATAAATAAATAGAATAAAAATAAAAAAAAAATATTTTTCTCCTCATTTAAATTAATGAGGGAGTTCAAGGTTGGTTTATATTATGACGTTAATGGGTTTCCAAGGTTATGTCTGTTGTTTATCGTTATGACAGAACCTTCCGGTTCCGGTTAAAAATGAAGGGATCGCTTACACATGGATCGGTTCTTTTGTTATGGATCACTGTGTTGGGTCTGTACTTAATCTTTGCCCTGGCATGTCGATGTGGTTTAGAATACGCTGACTATATCTCCTAGAATAGTGTTTCTCAAATTTTTGGAAGTTGTGGATAAGTTGACATTTTTTTTAATCGATGCACGGACTGGTGTATGAAATTAAGAATTTGTTAAACTTCAAATAAAAAGTATTCAGTCATGTTAAAATTAGCTTTATTTAATACAGAAATCAGTATAAGCTCCCAGTGTACTTAAATGGAACAGTGAAACTGCTTCTTATTTGTCAATTTGTCAAGTCTTTGCTCGATAAAAGCGAGTGTCACGTATGTTAGCTTTGTTTCAGTAAATGGTGAGGACTCATCAATAGCTGCCTTTCTCTTTGGAGATCAAGGTGGCTGTGCTGAAATTTACGAAAAGGAAATTAGGTTCCTATAAACCAACGTAAGAAAAAAGATGGTAAAATAGCCATCGTGGTAAAAAACAAAAAATGAACAAAGTGTTACATAATTATTAGATTCCTAATATTTATGTACAGTAGTGTAGAAATCAAAATGGCTGTTATAAGTTGCAGCCGGTGGCCTTGAAGGATGAGTGACAAGGCTTGACCTGCCCTAATCCTCCTTCCGGTGGATACCGTGAGAATCGGTGGAGAAGACCCTCTTCCGGTTTAGATTAGAAAGAGATTTGTTTAGTTAGATCGGCAAAAGCCACGACGGTGGTAAGTCGTGTTATGCACGGCTCCGACTCAATCTGCGCAGGTAGTCTGGTGAGGATTTCGAAATAAAATATGATTTAAGTTAAATCGAAGTCTTGTGTTATTATCTAAAAACTACCAATGACAAGGGCTTCTGATAAAGAGAAATCCCCAATGAAAGACCAGACACGAAGTCGACCAAGACGAAGTCCAGACGCTAGAAGAGACGCTAGAAGAAAGAAGTAAGAAAGTAAGGAAAGAGGTATACAACAAAAGTTGATATTTTTAGAAATATATTTCCTATTTTAGTTTATATGTACGGTTGCTGTATTTCAAAAACTATTAAATTAAAAAAAAATCATGTGTGGCAGCTGCCGACTGACAGGTAGTACCCCAGAGACCTACATCGGTCCGGCTATGAGAACCACTGCCCTAGAAATCCAAACCCCCCCAAAAGTTGTCTTGGGTAGGACACTAAAATACATCTGATGGTGAGGCTCCAGTTCAGGATCTCTGAAGAGTGTTGAGTAACCCGTCATTACCACTACACCTAGGTCCACTGACCAGGAGTGGTAGTACCTGTTAAGCTACTGTATAGGGCTCAAATAGACCTTTTTGTAAATTATTATTACTAGCAAAACAATGCGCACCCCGGACACAAATATTTAAGTTTAAATATAATTAGATATTATATTGAATTAGAAAGGTGAATGAAATTAAATAAGAACGCATATAAAAAGATTACACTTATTTCTATTTTATTCCAATTGATTTCAATATAAAAGTATACATACGATTGCTTTTAATACATTTGAGAATAAAACAGGCCGGTTTAGCTCAGTCAGTAGAATGTTCGGCTAGGAATCACAAGGTTCTGGGTTCGAACCAACTTAGCGTATGAGTAGCACAGGGATCTGTGCGGTAAAGTGAGGAGCTGATAGTAGGTGTGGCGCTCCACCTAAAACAATCTCCTTTGTCTAGTGCTAGTGAAAAGGGCATAGATTGCCTCGTTGTCTGGCTGATACCGACATTAGGCCGCCCCGAGGACTTTACTTTATTTATTTATTAAATACAGTTTTATTAAACCAGTATGCAAATTAATCCCATTATCTATTATGTAAACCTTTATTTCTTAGAGATACATAGACACATTGCAGGATTTTAAATGCATTAATAACATGGGCTGTTTTGAGGCAAATCTAATTCAGATTTTCATAGAGACGTCGGTAATATATAAAATTTATTCTATATATTAATTAATGATTTGACAATAAATTAGATACTCATTGATAAATTTACACAGTTCCTAGGGGTATTGTGACGATCAGATAGAATTTAACGTCATACCCATGACATTAAGACCCTCAGCCACTGCCTTATAGCACCCATATGATAAAAAATGGAGTGGGAGCTTGCCATAAGGGCAATAGGGTTGGGACAATCATATAGGTACTAGGGCTTAACGTGACCAGCCGATTGATTGGAGGAGCTTCTCCAACCGCCCATCTAACCTAAGTGAGAGGCAAAGTGGAGTTGCATATCGTGGACTGCTCAGCCACCAGGGTTCCATCATTAATCATAACGGGTAAGCACCCACAGCCAAAAGGTGGCCCCATATGGGGGGGGGTCTCACCCCTATGCAGATATATGACAGTGTATTCTAAAACTCCAGCCCACAGGGCTGACTTTGGGATGCACCAGAGAGTTTCAATCAATTGGGTTGTCAGTTCAAAATTCTACCATTTGAGAAACGGAATTTAGTCAGTTAATTGATGGTTGTATGCGCCCTGAGCAAAGAGGCGTTGTCTTACATAAAAAACATTCCTATAAAAGACGATAAATTTGTTCCTAAACAAAAGATGAATATTTTCCATAAAGTTTCAAAATATGCCTGGGGATTCATTTTTACATAATCTAGGACACGCCAAAGGCCAATCAACTTCTCTCCAGCCAAAAACATAACGCCCTCTGTCGATTTGCCGATGACTTAGTTCTTTGCAACCCAGCACGCAATCCATCCATTTGGTTCGAAAAGTGTTGGTTAGTTGGTTGGTTGGTTTTTACGGTATTACATCTTTTTTCATATATAAGTATTTTGTACAATAGAAGGTTTGTGTCGTTCATCAATTCTAATATCTCCTTCATCCCCTTTTTCTTTCCCTTTATCTTCCTCATCCTTTTTGTTGGTTGGTTGGTTGGTGGGATTTTACGGATGTAAATCCTTGTTAGGTTATTTCATGCCGAAAAGATTATGTTTTATTAATTCAGTTTTTAAAACTAAATTTTTTTTCAAACTCATTTTTGTTTTATTTAACTCATAGATTAGACCCTAACAGGTACTAACTCTCCGGGTCAAAGTGTACCCGGGAGTAATGGTGATGAAGGGGTATTCCCTTATTCCTCAGAGCTACAGAACTGGAACTTCGCCATCAGATAGAATTTAACGTCATACCGAGGACATTAAGACCCTCAGCCACATCCCTCTAGCACATATATGCTAAAAATGGTTCGGGGTTGCCATAAGGGCAATAGGGTTTGGGACATTTGAAAAGTGTAGCTCGATGAGAGCCAGTAAAAAAATTACAATATTGAAATCGATTTTCAAATACTTTCTTGTTTATTTAAAACATTTCACCGTGTATATAGACATAAAAGCCGGTCAAATATCACGCTTATCACAATTTGTAACATGACAGAGAGTCATGGAATTGAGATGATTAGTTAACTTAACATTACTGCTCCAGGTTGGTTTCTAGCATGACAACAGGGTAATTCCATGTCAAATCATCCAGGCCATGTCACCCACCTACTTCAATTTTTCTGAAATTTTGTCCAGGTGGAGTTTATGATAAAGTAAGACGGTTCCCCAATTCCAAAGAATGCCCGAGTTATGTCGAGTTTTAGCTCTCCAAATGGTGTGGGGGCGACTTTTTGTAATCTATTTTTATTTGTAAAATGAGTTCTAGAGGTTCCCTACTCCTAAAAATAGGTTTATAAAAGCTTTTTGACCCAAGGAATCCAAAAATGTTATAAAAATTCTTAAAGTTAACTGATTTTAAGCTATTAATGCTTTCTAATTTCCGAGGTAAATGTATTGTTTCTATATTATTTCAAATATATTCAACCACCAACCTAATCCTGGTCTTTTCTATTGCACTCTAACAATTATTTTGCTCCATATAGTCATTAATCAATGGCTGAATAGAAATACTTAAAACATAAAAGTGCACAATTTTAACTGATTCTGTAACTTCGATTCTGAGCAAAAACCAAACTATGATTTTTCGTACAAATAAGGTTTAATGTATGTAAAATAATAATAGAAAAGAATTGTCATTGAGGCAATGCCACATTGGGATTTTCCCACCAATTGTACTTGCAATCAAAAAATTAGAAATCATTATTGACTTAAAATTAGTTAATTCTAAGACTTTTTTGATAGCATGTTTGGATTCCTTGTGCCAAAATGCTTTTATAAACCAATTTTTAGGAAGAGGGAAGCTCTAGAATTCATTTTAAAGACAAAAATAGATGACAAAAAGTCTCCATTTTTGCCCCCCCCCCCCAAAAAAAAAAATTTGGAGGGATAAAAATCGACATGACTCGGCCAAATTTTGAAATTGAAAGCTCAAATTTGGGGGATTGTTTTACTTTAACATAGTCCCCACATGGACAAAATTTCAGAAAAATTGAAGGGGGTGGGGGATAATTTGACTTTTTGCTAGATTTTTTGACATGAAATTACCCAACACCTCTAATTCAACACACACACACACACACACACACACACACACACACACACACACACACACACAACACACATATATATATATATATAAGTTAGAGTTGCGAAGACAAAGTCAACGGCGCTAGGTGACTGTCAGTTGCTCGCTTATGCAATTTTCAAACTAAGTCAAATATGTGTGTTCATATTTTTCCTTATAAAATTTTGTGTGATGGAGGTGCGTGCTGTAATGCTTACCACCGTAGGAAATGGACACGACGAAACGGGTTCAAATTCTGGACGAGATTATTTGCATTTTACATCCTGCTCGAGACGGAGGGGTTGGGTAAATACATATCCGGTTGATAAAAAAAGAAGACCTGCTTGTTCTGAAAATTCTTAATAAAGTCTTTTCTTGACGGAGAATGTGAAAGAATAGCAGAATGAAAAATGAAGTGTTTGTTATTTTTTTTTTTTTCAGCTGGGAAAACAAACTGTGAAATATTTGTGTTTATTTTCCAAATCTTTTTTTTTTTGGTTTGTTTTTCAATTCTGAGTTTAACAAAAGGATGAAAGAAGTTTTCTTTGTTGTTGATATTGGATATTTTCCTACGAGATCAAAGTTAATCCTTTTGGCACTTTCTTCAGACCACTTCCGGTTCCGGTCTCTCCTTTGAAAAAAAAGGAAAAGAAAAGAAGAACCATTGTTATCGGCAGGTGACCGTACAAAGTGTTAAACCCACTCCCCCCCAACACCATTTTACTTTATTTTGTTGGCTTTTTTTTATTGGATTGTAAAAGTCAATATCATTTTTTTTTATTTCTGTTATTTGACTTCTGTAAACGCTTTTTTCCTCTTAACTTTACTAAATATGAAACATGTGAAAAACATTTTTTGAAAAGGTAAAATAACTTTGTATTGAACTACCGGCTTAGCTCAGTCGGTAGAGTATCCGGCTCGGAACCACAAGGTTCCGAGTTCAATACCGACCCTCGCCAATTCAGCGTATGAGTAGCAAAGGGATTTGTGCCATAAAGTGGGGAGCTGATGGTAGGTGTGGCGCTCCAACTCAGGCGCAAAAACAATCTCTCTAGTCTAGCTCTAGTGAAAAGGGGGTTGATTCCCTCGCAGTTAGGCTGATAATGACAATTGGCCTTTCCGTCGACTTTATTGAAAAAAGTAAAAATAAGTTTATATTGAATTGGAAAAAAAATTGAGCTCTAGGTAGATAATTTTGACCAGGAAGAAAGTAAGTTTGTAAAACGAATTGAATTAAAAAATTAAATACGATCGGAGAATAAAACAAACAAACAAACAAAAAAAAAGCAACAACAAAAACATTAAAATTATTTCGCTAAAATTTGCAATTATGTCAAAAACTGACCCGTCTCATATATAAGCCGTTAGCTACTGAAAATTAACATACGAATAAGTTCATCTACTGCTCATACTCTCCAATCTCTCTCTTTACACACACACAGAGAAAACTAGCGTATACAAAGAATAGTTAACTAAGATATGTATAGAGAGGAAGAAAGTGACAGGCAGAATCCCAAAACTAAGGAATATTTTTGGATGCATTTTGTATCATTGAAATAAGTAGGAAAAGGCCTTTAGCAAACAATTATTGATTTACTCAGTTTTAGTATAATAATAGATAATAAAAACTAGCAGGACCTGTTGATATACCATTGTATGATGATTTAATTATTATAACGTTTACTTAAGAGATATTGCAAAGTAAGTAAATACAACACTCTACTTTGGTCCTAAGTAAGGACCAAAGTGGAGTGTTGTATGTCGTGGACTGCTCAGCCTCCTGGATTCCAACCTTAAGCATCACGGGTCGCCGCCCACGGCCAACCGGTGGTCCTATTGGGGTAGTCTTACCCCTATACAGAGGTGCAGTCAGTTTATCCTAAATCCCCATTCGATGGGGCTGCCCATAGATGGGGACCTAACATGAAATACTACTACTAGGTCAGAGTGGACTTGGGAGTAATAGCAATGAAGGAATACTCCACAGTCTCCAGATCTCCAGAATCGGAGCCTCACAATCAGATGCAGTTTAGTGTCATATCCAGGAGACACCATTTTTGGGATTTGGGGGAGGGTCTTATCTCTCTCCAAGGGTAGATATACAGTCAGCGTATTCTAAGCCCTTTCAACAGCACGCAGAAATACAGAAAAAGATCGATATTAAGTTTAATATATATATATATATATATATAATATATATATATATATATATATTACTTCAAATAAGAGGGTGCGAGTATACATATTTATCAACCCCTCCGCACGAGTAGGATGTGACACAAGGTCAATTTCTTAAGCGGAGTTTAACAGATTTTAATTAAGAGTTTTCCTTCTCCTAGACTGGTTGCCTAACCAAGGTTAAAGAGCCCAATATTCCCTACTATCTACCAATAGCTAGAAGGAGAATAGTTGGAATCATACCTTTCCCAAAAGTATTAGCACTTTGTGAAATGCAAACAGTCTCGTCTAGGATTTGAACTCGTCTCGCCGTATTCATTTCCTACGACTGTAACCGTTACACAATGCGCCTCAAGAGGGTGGGCGTATAAGTGAGTTCTTTTTTTATCGTGTGAACGAGTAATAAAACCATTTCTGGTTAAAAATAACCTTGACTTGTCTTTTGATTTTTTCAATCAAAAGGTAATCTTTGATGATTTAAGCTTAAGAAAGACAAACTTTAAAGTCCAGCCAAATAGCGAGAACATTGTTAACAGACTTTTCTCATGTCCTTTCCCTTGTTCTTTTTTTTCTTTTAAGACAAAGACAGATTAGGAAAAGAACATATTTGATGTTCACTGAATCTATTTTTAAGTTGCAATGTTTTCGAGGATTTTTAAATAAAATATATTTTATTTATTCAGACATCTGAAAAAAAAAAAAAAAGGAAAAAAAGAAAAATATCTGAATCATGCATAATAGGAAGTGACTGATATAATTTATCTCTACAAGTTTACTTAATTCTATATGAGGTTAGGTAAACAAACAAATGTGTTTATTTTTATATGGCTTTAAGCCGACAATTTTTGGAGGATATGAGCTTAATTGAAGTCGTACCTAATTTTGAAAATTAATTAGTTAATAATTAATGAATTTAGGCGGGTATATATGTTCAAATGTAAGGCTAAACGAATCGATAAAATGTCAATCCCTGAATGTACATTTCGACCTATTAGGTCTCATCAGCAAGGTTATAGACATGGGAGACTGCTCCGTGTGTGACTCGAAACCTCGACTGTCAAGCTGACAGGCGAAGTCTCTAACCGTTACACTAGCTTGCCAATTCCACATTCTTCGTTCGTTTTGAAACTTATTTATATTCCACTTTTTATTGACTTCTTACACGACAGTATGAGGTTAGGATTAATTCTACATGTGTACTACAATTGTTAGAATACACCGACAGTACCTCTGCAGAGGGGTAATACCTGTTGGGCCCACCTGTTGGCGGCGATCAGTGATGCTTAAAGACGGATTCCTAGTAGATGAGCAGTTCATGACATACAACACCCTACTTTAGCCCTTACTTAGGCTAGACAGGCAGTTGGAGAGGCCCCTCCGATCAAATGTCTGGTAACATCAAGCCCTAGTCCCTATATCATTGTCCCGACCCTATTGCCCTTATGGCAAGCCCCAACCCTTTTTATCATATGGGTGTTAGAATACGGTGGCTGAGGGTATTCATGTCCAGGGTATGACGTTAAACTCTAACTGATGATGAGGTTCCAGTTCAGGACGTCTGGGGAATGTGGAGCCCTCCTTCATCGCCATTGCTCCCAGGTCCACTCTAACCCGGAGTGGTAGTACCTGTTAGGGTCGCATATAAAGTTTCAAATCGAACAAAATGAGTTCTAAAAATGTATTTAAAAAGAAAAATTGAGTTTACAAAATAACTGAATATCCATCAAGTATGAATCAAACAAAATTGTTGGATCCTTTCCGTCTACTAACGACGATGGCGTAGTGTCCAAAAATATTTCTTTTGAATCAAACAAAATATATTCGGCATAAAATCTTTTGAATCAAACAAAATATCTTCGGCATAAAATGACATTTTGATGGGTTGACATGCCGTAAAACCCAACCAACCAATCAACAATTGTTAGATGATGAGTACATTATCCTTAGTTGTTTTGTATTTGTAGTTTTGATGCATGTGAATATATATATATATATATATATATATATATATATATATATATATATATATATATGTAGAATTAAACAAAAAACACATCTCCTGTTTAACAATTTTATTTTTGATCTTTTCGAGTTTTCTGGCCAACTTTTTAATATTTGGGCGGAATTCGTGGATAAGTCCACCAAAGTTCAGGTCCCGAGTACTTTCGGCACTTCGAAGTGCCATCATCAGGGGTGATGTGTTCCAGTTTTATTTTTTTTTTATTTTGTTTTTAGTCTGGAGCTCCACACAAAATCTCCCAACGTGGAGTGAACCTGATGATGAGAAAGGTGAGGGAATAACCCAGAACTGCAAAGCAAGAGCTTGTTGGTGATCTCAATGCAACTGGGACTACAGTCACAAAGATGACCATTAGTAACACATAACGTCATAGTGGACTGAAATCATGTAGTGCCCACAAGATCCTCATACTCAAGAAGGCACAGGTATAGGCCCGTCAGAAGTTTGCAAATGAGCACTTGGGTGATTCAGAGGAGGGTTGGGAGAAAGTGATGTGGTCAGATGAGCTTTTTGGCATCAACTCGACTCGCCGTGTTTGGAGGAAAAAAAGATGACTTTGACCCCAAGAATAGCATCCCAGCCATTAAGCATAGTGGTGGGACCATTATGTTTTGGGAATGTTTCTCTGCTAAGAGGACAAGACGACTACATCAGGTCGAAGGAAAGATGGATGGGGCTGAGCCACATGGGTTAGACATTTTGTGACTACACCCCACCAACGTGAGACCTCTGATCCCCACGTACGGACTAAGTCAGTAAGTGACTTCCATTATATGGACTATCTGTAACTCTTTTTATATGTACAAGTATTCTATTGTTTTTGTATCTTGTCTTATTTCTGTGCTGTTTACAATATAAAATGTTTTGTCCAACAAACGTGTCGGAGTTGTATGTTCATATATTAACTATGAACCCTACAGGGCCAAGTACAGGGAAATCTTGAGTGAAAACCTCATTGCCTGACCTAGGACACTGAAGAAGGGTCGTGGTTGGGTGTTCCAGTATGACAATCGCCTAAAGCATAGACAACAAAGGAGTGGCTCATAAAGAAGCACATTAAGGTAATGAAGTGGCTTAGTCAGTCTCCGAACCATAATCCTTTAGAGTATCTGTGGATGGAGCTGAAGCTTCGAATTAGCGAACAACAACCTACAAACCTTAAGGATTTGGAGAGGATCTGCAAAGAGGGGTGGGTCAACCCCCTCTCCCGGATAAGTAAAAACTTGGTAACCAACTACAGGAAACCTGTTGCTGCTGTGCTTGCCAACAAGGGTTACTTCACCAAGTACTGAGTTATGTTTTTCTATGGGGTGAAATACTTTTTTTTCAATAAAATACAAATAAATGTTCAATAATTCATATAATGTGATTTTCTAGAATTTTTTACATTCTTTCTCTCACTTTCAAGACGGACCTACCCTGAAATTTATAGACCGTTCCTATTTTTGTAAGGTGGCAAACTGAGAAAATCAGCAAATACTTATTTTCCCCACTGTATATCCTAATTATTAAACCCACTCAACAACGATTGATCGTATTAGTTATGGTAGCACTTAGCAGATAAAAGCGAATCCCACTCCATCATTTTTGTAATGTAATATTCATTTTATAAGAAAAGCAACAGAATAAATCTTACGTAGATTGAAACTGTGCATTAACTTCAGACTGTTGTTTACATGTTTTCAAGCATTTTGAATATGACTCATAAAACGATGATAATTTAGTTTTATTGTGGATCTGGTTGTACAAACGTTGCTTACAATCAAAATTATTACGCAGCCCTGTCGGTTGGGGCTTTATAATACACCAACTGCATTCCCACAATTGAGCCACCTATTTGGCCATGGGAGGTGGCTCGTGATACTTCCACTTAAAATTAACCTTAGTCTGGGCTTGTAGAATACACCAACTGCACCTCTGTAGAGGGGCAAAATCCCCCTAATGGGTCTGACTGTTGTTCTTGGGTGGGGACCAGTGATACTTAAGGATGGAACCCAGGTGGCTGAGCATTCCATAACATGCAACATTGGGGGTGTCTTAACCCTATACAGAGGGGCAGTCGGCGTATTCTACAGTCCAAGCCGACAGGGCGATCATGTCACTTACTGAGCTTTGCTTAGATATTTCTTACAGTACCTACTGTTGCTTAAGTGGTCACCCATCTCAATACTAAACAGGCTTATCCTTGCTTAACTTCGGTGATCTAGCGACGAGCATAAGTTTACACATATATTGTTTCAGCCACTTTGAACACATTTATCAAAGATCAAAGTTTTTCGTTTTAACAATGTATATACGTATGTGGAGTACTCCTTCATTGCCATTACTCCCTGACCCCACTGGTAGTACCTATTAGGGCCCCATCTATGGGTTAAATAGAAGTTAGTTGGAGTGAAGTATTTAAAAAAATGAGTTTGAAAAATATTCTTAGTACCATAAAAAATGAATGAAACAAAATGTTTTCAGCATAAAATAACCCAACATGGTATTCTCAACCCGTCCTTCGGGGCGGGAGTCCGGTGAGCTTCGGCCACTGGACCGGTGAGTTGTGTTAAATTAATAGCGTCGATCCCAGGGGGCTATCCACCTAGGCAATACCTAACCCCTGGGGCAGGACTGGGTTTATTGCCCAGCGCCTGAGGCGCCCCCTTGAGGGGGAATGCCGAAGGGATCGACGCAATTTTTGTTCTCTCTCCTTCGGCTTGTGGGTGGGCCCACGTTAAAACGAGGCCTTGTGCCGAGTCCATACAGATGGGGTATGAGACAAATAAATAAAATAACCCAACATGGGTTGAGGTGACGTAAAAATTCAACCAGCCAACCATCTAAAACATATCCCACTCGTGGCAGAGTGGTTGGGGGAATATATACTTATTGTAATTTCTGACATTACATAGATTTAAATTTGTTTAGTAATTGTTTTTATATTTTTCAAAATATAGTTTAATTTCATGTAATTTAATAAGACGTTAAATGTACTTCGTTTAAGTCACTAGTATCAATATGCTAAACTGCATTTGTGTACGCGATATGATAATTAATTAATTCTACTTAAAAATGTCCAGCATTTGTAAATCTCAAAAGAAACAAATTAATACACCAGGGTTCTACCCCCCCCCCTTTACCCAGCCGAGGCTGGGTAGCCGCTTCTAGTCTCCTATGATTTCAATACATGGTTAGTTAACTATTTAATCGCCGATCTTGAATGACGTTCATTTGCACATATTCAACACGGACAAACGGATCTGCAACCAAAGGAACAACCAAGGACTCTGCTTAACCAAGGATTCTTCTCTAAGGAACAACCAAAGGATTCTACTTAACACTAAGGAACACAAAGGATCCCCACTGTAAAGTGCTCTCACCTGCAGCCTAAAATGGCCACAAAAATCGTAACACAATGGTCTGCTAATCTAGCTTGCTAACGACGTGATGTCCACTAATCGTTTGAAGATACCGTTACGGGTTTTGTTTTCGGAATCAAATAAATGAAAGTAGCTTTGAAGTTTAAATATAAAAAAACCCAAATCCTCGCTTCCGAAAATAGAAACAAGAAAGAAAAGCATTTGATGGGATTATCTATGCTTAAATGGTTTCTTGTAAGTTAGTCACGTGATTTATCGGCGGGATTTAAAAAGGGTCGTTAAGTACAAATAACGGCACAGAGAATGGGTGTCTCCCGTGATGCAATGGTATTTACCTTAACCTCCCACCAGGTTAGGATGTGACACAAGATCTTTTTAAAAGTGGGAAGCCACGCACAAATCGAAGATCATGCGATGAATAGTCAAATAAAATTAAAAAAATGCTTGGACCCCATCGTACTACGTTTTTAATTTGTCCAGCGACCTGAACGATGGTGTAATGATTCGCAGATAATAGCCAGTGAGTTCTATTCTCACCGGGTGACCCTTGCTTTTGGAGTTGTTTGGTTTGTTTGGTTTGTTTTGTTTTACGGCATATCAACCTCAGTGGGTCATTTAATGCCGATAAAGTTTTGAAATAAATCAATTCTTAATGGATAATACAATTTTTTTATAAATACATTTTTCTATTTAACCCATAGATGGGACCCTAACAGGTACTACCACTCCGGGTCAGAGTGGACCAGGGAGCAATGGTGATGAAGGGGTGCTCCACATTCCCCAAACCTCCAGAACTGGAACCTCACCATCAGATAGAGTTTAACGTCATTCCCAAGACATGTAGATCCGCAGCCACCGCCTTCTAGCACCCATATGATAAAAAGGGGTTGGGGCTTGCCATAAGGGCAATAGGGTTGGGAAAAGCATATAGGTGCTAGGGCTTGACGTGACCAGCCGATTGATCGGAGGGGGCCTCTCCGACCGCCCGTCTAGCCCAAGACAGGGCCAAAGTGGAGTATTGCATGTCATGAACTGCTCATCCACCTGGTTTGGAGTTGTGAGCACGAAGTGTGTCTGAACCCAGAGATTCCAACCTTGCGGCACATTCTTTCCCATTTCACCAAAGGGAGAAAGTCAGAGTAGACCGTAACATTGGTCGCAGGGATGATGTTATTTTTCCCCTTGCCCTTGCATGTGCGGATGGGACGCTCTTTCCGGGTTCGATACCGGTCTTCGCCAACTCAGCCCGTGTGTAGCACGGTTTGGATCTGTGCGGTAAAGTGGGGAGCTGATGGTAAGTGTGGCGCTCCACATCAGACGCATAAATAATCTCCCTGGTCTAGCGCTAGCAAATATGGGATATACTCCCTCTTTGTCCGGCTGATACCGACAATAGGCCTCACCACCTACTTTACTTACTATGTGTCATATATCCCACCCAAGAAAATACGACTAAAAAAGGACGGGTCACCATGTACTAATGCTAGTTACTTTTGTTGGTTGGTTGGTTGGATTTTTCGGGCTGTCAAACCTTTTGGGGTCATTTTATGCCAAAGACGTTTTGTTTTATTCATTGGGTACTCATTTTCTTAAACTCAATTTTTTAAACATATATATATTATTTTCTTCTATTTAATCTATAATCTATAAATGCAAGAAAATTACTTATTCTAAAACAGAAATTTCAAAATGTCGTAAAGGGCACTATAACTTACCTAACCGATTTAATCTGACTTTGAACTTAAAATGAGAAGGTCCCAAAATGTATTGTATCTTATTAAGTCCTGTTAAGATTATTCTATGAACCCTAGCCGTTAAATATTTAAAGTAATACAGACAAGAACTAAAAACCTCGCGACTTTCTTTTTGTTATTCTACCATTGGTAACAACCGCACTAGCGTCGTTCGTGTAGGAGACACATTCTTGTAAATGAATCTCTAGACCATCCAGCGAGAATTATATGAACAGCACGTCAACAGGGTGTGTATCATTCGTGTTCACAGCAACGACGTTAGGCGAGTCGGTTGCTCGGGTTACAATATCGCATGGTCTCACGAGACGTTGCTCGCTTTTTTTTTTTTTTTTTTTTTTTTTTGTTTTTGTTCCCGCTCTTTTGACGCGAAAATGTATCAGCGTTTTCTTTCGCCGCTCACCCGATCTGGCAGGCCGAGATCGTTTTGTAAGGCGAGTAGGATTTCCGGTACGAGACAAAGAATGGAAATTCTATCCGTTAAAAACAGTTCGCGTATCCGCCGCAGTAAACCACATAAAAAGGGGTCACGTGGTATATTTAAAAAAAAAAAATTCATGGCGGTTTTGTGTATTGGACTGCAGAGCAAGGAAAAGAGAAACACTCGACGCAGGTTCTATTCTCAAGCGTCACGGATCACTACCTACGACTAACATGTGGTGCTATTGGAGGGGTCTTATCCCTCTGCAGAGGTGCTGTCGGGGCATACTACACCCCACCTGACCAGGCAGTTGGACAATTTGTCCCCCTCCTCATCGACCGGTGCAGTCTGTGATAAGGTAATACAATATGACACACCAATGTTTACTTGGAGATTAACTTCCTATCTCACGTGATTCCTTGGTTTTATCTATGTAAAAATTATTTAGTGATGAAAGAAATTTCGTTTGAATTCAGAATTGTCCTTCTCCTAGACTGGTTGCTATAGCAAGACTAAAGAGACTGGTTTGTCCTACTATTTATCCCTAGGTAGAGGATAAGGTAGGAAGGCATATGTACTTCGTTGCATTAGTGGCATACGCTTGTACCTCACTTATGCCACTATCTGGCTCTAGATAGCTGCAGTCCAGTGACAATCATAGCAAGATAACTGGTAACAATGCAAACAGCAGGTTTTACTTTAGAGAACATTTCCTATCTGAATATAGCAACAAGTCATTCACAGGTTTTATATATATATATATATATATATATATATATATATATATATATATATATATATATATATAAAGTTTTACATATCTATTTATTTGGTGACAAAGGAACAGTTACAACCATTTTGGTTTCATACGTCAAACAGCTCTATTTTTATTGAGCACTCTCCCAATAATACTGCGTTTGACACACCGTTCCAGTAAAAGCTGAAACAGTGACAATCCCACTATATATATATATATATTATATATATATATATAGAGAGAGAGAGAGAGAGAGAGATTAAGACTTGTAGGCTGGTTGGATTTTTTAGAAGACATTTTGTTTTACTGATTCCTGATGGGTACTCAATGTTTTTAAAACTCAATTTTTGAGAGAGAGAGAGAGAGAGAGAGAGAGAGAGAGAGAGAGAGAGAGAGAGAGAGAGAGAGAGAGAGAGAGAGAGAGAGAGAGAGAGAGATTCATGCTTTTCCCAATGGCATTAACGCGAAATGAAATTTGAAATCTTGTCGCCGATTTCATTTTCTTCAACGATAACCGCTCTGCTAAGCGCACCTTTCTTACAATAAATACAATAAAGTAGGGCGTTTGATGAAACCTTCCGTAAGCCGAAGAAGCAATAACGTATAATTCACACAAGAAAACATTTTTGAGTGTTTCCAGACCCCCCAAAATAACAATGATGCGATGATCGCAGAAAACTCTGACTTTAATTCCCAATGAGAACATTTCCAGGATATTTTGAATGCTTCCAAATAAATTCATGACTGACAAAATAGGTGAATTAAT